>CM061921.1:117529485-118129485 GCA_031002005.1 Vandiemenella viatica
GCAAGGTTCTGATTGATTCAGTTGAGAGGGTGCAGAGGAGAGCTGCTAGATTCATGAATTGTTGTTACAGCCCTTATGAAAGCGTCACAGAATTGATACATAGATTGGGCTGGGATAGTTTGGAAGACAGACGATGTAGCTTGTGTTCGAATTTATTGGAGAATATGCGAAAAAATTTAAATTTCGAGTGCAATGAAATACTTCTTCCGCCAACCTATTTAGGTCGCAATGACCGGAGGGATAAGATTAGAGAAATAAGATGCAGTGCTGATGCTAATATGTATTCCTTCTTTCCTCGCACTATTCGGGATTGGAATGGGCAGGTTTAGGATTGGTGCTTAACACCCTCTGCCACCCACAATGTGTGTGATTTGCAGAGTATGAATGTAGATGTAGATATAGATGTAGAACATCAGAACTTCCGAATTTACGAAACTTTACCGAAATAATTTTTCTCCCAATCGACTCGAAATTTTTATGGTCTGTAGTTCAATGTCTAAATGTCCAAATCAATCCCAGTAAAAATTTTCCTATCTCCTATAGATTTTCCATAAAAAATATTATATAAATTTTACCAAAATTTTCTTTCTCATGTAAAGTATTTAAGCTATCAAGCTTAATCTAATTTTGAAATGATCTGCTCCTTCTGCTATATCTTATGGTATAAAAACTGGCTTATCTTTAAATATTTAACTAGGTGAAACACACTAAAAAAATCCCTATCTCCAAAAATATCAAAGCTAAAAGTTTAAAATGTGTTCCAAATACTTCTACATTAAATTTTCTATAAGATATTGATACTGTTCAACTATGATAATGTTTCTTTAATAATATTACTATCGATTCAGAATTTCGTTGTTCTTTGTAAATTTATCCTGCCAGATTCTGAAAACAGGAATTTGGCCATTTCTGCGGATTTCGAAATAATTTACTTTTTTCAATTCCCGCCACAATACTGCATGGATTTTGATTTTAAAAAATTAGTAAAAATTGCTCAGGAAAAATGTACTTTCTATTAAGTGTAGTCGCATCTCTGAATTTAGCCCAGATTCAGAACGAAAGAAACACATTTTTGACAAAATCGTCATTTACTTATAAAAACAATATTTAGGTTTTAACTATCCTTCTCAAACTTTAAAAACAAGGTGCAATAAAAATTTACACATCTTTTGAGCTATAAATCATTCTCCTATCATCAAAACTGTGGCTTCAGGTATTTTTTATCTGTTTTCCAAGACCTATGAATCTATGAAAACATCAACTTACAAAGTCATATATCTCTTTAGTAAAATTTTGTATCTGTTAAGTTACCTATTTCATTTTGCTTGTTATTGCCTGAATCACCCCTGAAAACAAATGCAGTGTTTTCTATCACAAAATAAGCCGAAATGCATTATATGGCAATAATTAATTTTTGTTATGACTTCATATCATCCTATTCTTCAACATATCCCTTGAAATTCTTAAGAAAATAACTTTAACCATTGTTTGCCATTGGGTTGCAGTTAGCTCAAAATTCTTTAAACAAATTTTGTTAATTAAATGACAAAATTTAGGATATATCACACAAGGTAATTTATTTCTTCGATTGATTTTAATTGGCGGAAAATTTTTAGTCAATTATTTTCATATTCTTTTACAACAATTAAATGCCTCAGGTATATAGTACTATAAATATGCTACATAAGGTAATTATGTATTCCACATTGGAAAATTTTTCCAGCATTTATCAAGGAAAAAAATGGTTACATCAGTTAAACATTTCAGTTGGTATTATAAATCTGGATATATGTTGCTTTTATGACATAAAATATAATGTTGAAAGAAAGGTGAAACTACTACATGATATCAAAAACAAATATGAGTCCACATAAGTATCTAACACAATACACAGAAGACCTACTTTTTTTTAACACATACAACAAGAATACCACAGTGGAATTTGTTATCTATATCTCCTGAGGAAAAACTGATACAAAACAATTGTTTTTGTCTATGGCGACACAATGTTGAAAGTAGGGAAAGTATCACCAATGTTCATTATTTTAAAGGAATTCAGTGATTTTACTGTATGGTAGACGAGACTTTTTTAACAAAAGTTTTCCGCAAGCCATTTCTGATTTCTTGAAAAGATTTATTCAAGAAATGATGAAAGATCCCATAGGTGTACATTGATCTAACATGCAGTATAAATAAATGTAGAGGTCTATATATAATAGTTGGTTATGTAGTTTGTGCAGAATCTTTAGTATGTTTCTCATATTTTGAAGTTTTTCTAGACCTCAAGCAGCAAATATGTCAGGTACACAAAAAAGTTATTAAGGAAACAGAATACACTATTAAATGTAAGAAAGGTTACAGATATGCTCTATGAAATTAGATTGGGTACATCATCAGAAAAATTGATCCTTTTCATTGCTTTTTTGTTATTCATTTTACCAAAAAATTTGTAACTTGCATTGAAAGTAACTAACATTTAAATTATCGTGGTTCTATCACCATTGCTTCATCATACAATCATTTACTGATATTATTTGGAGAGTAGGTACATCTACCATAAATTTCCTACCTATATTTTGTAGCCAAAATTGTGTCACTGTTACCAACACTACATGCATAAAGCAATGACCATAAGATTATAATTAAGTCAAAATAGAATTGGTTTTGATAGGTCTGATTTCTTATTAATTACAAGCACCTGCTTTAAGAAAGTAGTACATAAACAAATCTATTCTGTCCAAAGATTTTCATCTTATTTTGCTGGTCAGTAACATGTAAAACACATTTTTATTTCTTCATTGGCAACTGACAACACTTCTTCCAGATATCTGATTATAAATTAAACCACACATTGAACATTTCTTATCATATGATTTTAGCTGGAAATAATAGTTTCAAATATTATTACAAGAAGGAATGTATCAATTTTATGATGATAGGTCTTAATATGGTCTCAAGTTAGGCATCAAATGAAGGTTTGATGGGTTTTCAGCTAGAAAAATTCTGCAACACATGTTTCAGCAACTTCCTCCACTGCCTTCATCAGGTAAAGTAATAGACTGAAGTGGTATATCAGAAATTTCACTTTGCTCAGCTACTTTAACAAATGAAATCTATGAAGGAATCTGTTAAACCATCACATATAGCAGAAATTATCTTCCAAAACACCCATCAAAGTTATGTAGGAGCAATATGCTGGGAAAAGGTCAACTCTTTCAACAATATTCATACTTCATGAAGGCTAACACATGTTAAAACGATTGGCTTTGATGTGTTAGAGACAATTTCAACATCACATTTTGATTCAAAAATATTTCAGGAGTAAGAATCAAGCAGATGAGCAACTTTGTCGGATGTATACCAGAAACTTACTCATTGACAGTAATAATATGATAACAAAAGGGTCGAAGGTAGACAAATTATAAACTCCAATAATTAACTTTTAAGTCAATATTAAATCTGTTTACTAGTAGCACCAAAGTGGATATAATTGATTGAATGCCCATTTGGCCATAAATAAGTCAGTATTGAAGTATTCTTGATATTTCCTTTCATTCAATTCTGAAGAATGCATTATATTCTTTATTGTTGTTATCAATTGTTTAAATTCTCAATTAACTGCTTTTACGATTTTTTAAGAGTTGAACGTAGAGGCTTCCTACAACTACAATTCAATATCTTTGGAATATTGTGGAAGTACGTATGGCACAAACGTGGGTATTTAAATTATAAATAAATATAGTTCATAGTTTGTTTTTGTTATAAGAGTAATTTCAAACTCTAAACTCTAATACATTCTTCTACTGTGAGTGTTTTTATTAGTGCAAAAAAAATGTATTTGTGTTTTAGTGCTGTGATCTGTTTGGTGTTTATTTTCTGTGTTTGTCTACATTTTTGAACGCTAGGCTTAAGTTCAGATTTTTGTTATAGAGCGCTAATATCATTTACATTAGTTTTTGGTATTCGTATTATCAGCGATCTTTTCCATAGGCCTCATTAAATCCGTAAATGGTAGATTCAGTGTTCCGTGGCTTTTGTTTATATCCGTGTTTAATGTCTAGTATCAATTTTCTTGTTTTAGTGTAACAGAATTTCATAGTAAGTTTGTTTTGACTGCATTAGTTTTGTTTTGCAGCAAATTGTGAAGTTATTAAGTGACAGTGAACCATTTTTTTAAATAGAAAATCAGTATAGTGTAAACAAATTTTATTTTTTTACATTTGGTGTTAGGTCACAATCAGAGTTCTAGGGTATCAAATTACATTGAAATTGTTTAAAAAAGTTCTTTTGACATCATTTGCTTGTTTTTGTTGTAAGTCTTGTAGTTGGTATGTGTTTTAATTCACATTTCAGAAAAGTTTCGAGTGATTTACATAGTATTTGTTTATCATTTTTCTTAGAATCCTAATTTTACTCTTCTTTGGCAACTGAAACACAAGTAGTTAATTAAAAGTAAATGGTTTAAAGTTTTTACTCTCCTAAGTTATTAAGTTTATCTGAAAGTATCATAATGGATACCAAGAGTGGATATTGCTGAAGACCAGTAAGAGAAGGAGTGACATGCCAGGACTGCGGGCGCTGGTTTCACTGGAGGTGCAGCAATGTTACTAACAGTGACTCTTGTATCAGTATTGCCTGGAACTGTCACTCCTGCAGAATTAAGGATCAGGAGCAGCGGATTATGAAGCTCCAGTCAGATCTGTCATCTGCAGAGAGGGATTTAAAGGCTCTGAAGCCAGAAAACTCAGTTCTTAGGCAGAACAGTGAGTAGAGGGAAGTCAGCTCTGGCAGGAGAGGTAGGAGACACGGTCTATCTGATGGTTTCCAGCTCGAGATATCCAATATGTTTCGGCCATTGGAGGATCTAGATGGTGACTTTGAAGACCGTCAAATTGGACTCAATGATCTGGAATCTTGTGTATCTAAACGTAGGAAGGTACTGTTAGTTGCAAGCAGTCATGGGAGGGGAATCAGTGAGATGGTTCAGTCTGACTTGGCGCCGGATTATGAAGTCTGCAGGATTTTCAAAACAAATGCAGATCTAGGAAGTGTTGTAGAAAATGTGGAAGACTTAGGGAAAGATTTCTCAAAGGAGGATTGTATTGTAATTATAGGGGGACCAGGAAATAGTCTTGATAAGGACCACAATTATTCAATTAAGACCGAGCGTGGTGGTGTAAAGGCTAGCGTTCTGGCCTCGCATTCGGGAGGACGGCGGTTCGAATCCCTGTCCGGGCATCCAGATTTGGGTTTTCCATGGTTTCCCAAATCACTCCAGGCAAATGCTTCCTTCAAAGGCCATGGCCGAATTCCTTCCCATTCCTTGCCCCCCATCCTTTCCCGTCTCTAAAGACCTTGCTGTTAAACACATAAAAAAAAAATCAATTGAGGAAGACATTGCTCACATTTCCAGGAACACATGTCAGGCGAATGTGGGATTTGTGGGTTTGCTTGAGCGTTATGATAAACCCTGAATGCGGCATAAAATTAGATGTACAAATGCATCGTTGGAAAGGGTTGTCTGACAGCCAGCAAATTCACACATTGGTTTGATAGATGTGACCTGCATTGCTATGGACAGTCATACTCGCCATGGACTCCATCTGAATTTCAGAGGTAAAAGGAAGCTTTCGCTTCTTATTGTTGATGAGACCAGGGGATGCCGGGTGAGTGAAAGAGGTAATCCTGTTATAAATGGTGTTAAGTCGCGGCATTTTTTAGGGTAAATAAAATAAATGTATTAAGATGGATAAAAGAAATTAACATCTCTCCTGATCGAAACTTATTGAAATTAGAAATTCCATCTGACATATCAGTATGTACTGATAAAGTAAACAATTTAAATTTATTGAATCTAAGTGTTCAGACCACTATTCTCCATCAAAATATAAGGGGAATATTTAGTAAAACTGATGACATTATCTTATGCCTAGAAGAGATTCAAAATTACAGAAATTTCAATCTAGATGTTTTGTGCATATCTGAACATAAATTGTCTGACACAGGAATATCTCAGCTGTCCATCACAAATTATAAACTAAGTTCTCATTTCTGTAGATGTAAAATGGAGAAACGGGGAGTTGCCATTATTGTTAAAAATAATATTCAATGCAACACTTCGAATGCTGTGTTACTAAACTAGAATATGGTAAGGAAGAGCTCATAGTAATAGCAATTTACAGGGCCCCCTCAGGAAATTTTAGACTGTTTTTATCTCAGTTAGAGTCTTTGCTACTATGTTTCAAAAATAACAAACAAATAGTTTCACGTGGAGATTTTAATGTTGACTTTCTCAATCACAGCAATGAGAGGCTAGCTATGGAAGCCTTGATGTTGTTTTTTAACTTAATTGCACTTGTAAATTTCCCTACTAGAATACAAAATAATAGCAGGACTGCAATTCATATTTTTTATTTTTATGGATAATTCTCAGTACAGTAATTATAACATACTTCAGTAATAAATGGTATCTCTGATCATGATACCCAGCTGTTGCGTATCAAGTCCAGAAACATTATTAAACAGATACAGAATAGCTGGGTATATAGAAGAAATATTAATCAAAACAATATAAAACATTTCATAGATTCCTTAAATAATGAACAATGGTCAGAAGTGTACAATGCACAGGGTGTTAATGAAAAATTTGATTCCTTTCTCAATATATTTCTAACACTTTTTGAAGGAAGATTCAAAAAAAGAAAGGTTGTCAATACTCCAAACAATGAACTGGGTAGGGGATGGATAACAAAGGGTATTAGAATATCTTGTAAAACAAAAAGGAACCTGTACTTAAAAGTAAGAGAATCAGATAACTATACACTAAAAGCTCATTATAAACTTTATTCTAAAATACTAAGAAATGTAATAAGAAAGGCCAAGAACAGGTATATATCAGAGATAATAGAGAATTCAGGCAATAAAATGAAAACTGTATGGAGTATAATAAAAACTGAAACAGGAAAATCTGTAAATCACTCTAAAGACATAAAAATAGAACAAAATGGATCTGTTCATAGTGAAGTAGGCGAAGTTTGTGAAATATTTAACAAAAATTTTACTTCAGTTGTAGAGAAATTAGGCATAGAAAGGCAATCTCCACATGGTGCCCTAAGGCTTCTTCAGACTGCTTTCCCAAATAGATTTGTGGAAATGCAATTTCCACCATTATCAGTCTCAGAAATAAATAAACTCATGAAACAATTAAAACCTAAAGATTCTTCCAGATATGACAATATTTCAAGCAAATTACCGAAAAGTTGTTCAGATTATATTAATCGTGCACTTGCCCAGATTTGTAATGAATCCTTAATACAAGGTGTGTTTCCAAATAGACTAAAATATGCAGTTGTAAAACCATTGTTTAGAAAAGGAGAAGCAACACGTTGTTAAGGTTCTTTGGGTGGTTTAATTTACTGCATTAGTTAATAAATAAAGTCCACCAAAAAACAATGTATGTTGATGCTCGTTTATTTTCAATCAAAACAAGTCTGCGACATTCACAAGCATAGTTGTTACAATCCAAAGATGCAATACTGACTGAATGAAAACTTGCATGAATGTCTCTGTAACACTGAATTAATACTAATGCAAAACTGACTCTCTGTCCAGGCGATCTGTTTATATAGAGTCTATCGAAATTACGAGAATTCTTCAAAGGCATCAGCCCGATATTTCTCGATCATTAACAATCACTCAAACAATCAAACATATTAAAAACAATCGGAATTGATACAAAATTAATTAATAACATTACAAAATGATTAGAAATGATAATTAGAGATACTTGAATACAAAATTATTTACAGAAATCCTTTCAAATGGTGGAAAATTGTCCTGTAGACATCGTAACTTACATTAATATGTGGAATTACAAACATTTAATAAATTCTCTTGCATCATTCGGTTCTTAAACATATTAAATGGTCTTTAAATAATTTTCTTACCTAAAACAAAGTCTATATACACTTATTTACAAGAATTTACAAAATAAACATATCAAATCACTTTCAAGCAAACTTTGGCTCACTACAAATATTTCACACAGTCCAATACTATTCAAAATACAGGTATTAGGGCTGTTACAACCCCTCCCCAGGATTCACTTAATTTTACACAGATAAAATTGATTGAATCCGTCACGAATCCAAGCAGGTTGAATGTACACATAATGCAGACACGAACAGATTACAATCAATCAACCATAATGACTTTTACAATGAACAATACAATTCTTCATTACATACAACGTCTGCACATAGTCCATGACACTGATTTTTGGTTACATTAATTGTCTTTTCTCAGGTCCAATCATTTTATCATTTACTGTTTTTACACAACAAACGTTCAATGCCATCACCTTAAGTTACAATTATTTTCACTCCAAATTACACACTTGATGTCTGCTTGTTAATTACACCAGTCTGTTTACATTTTACAGCTGATAATTTGTCACCAAAAGGTAGAAAGTCACAACATCATGAAAACACTAAAATTTTCTACACAAAACTGTCACAAATTGCTTTATACATTGAAATGCTTACATCTGCATCTGAACTTAAGTACTCACACAAACTATTTACATACATCAATTCAAAAACTTATTTACAAAATTAGATATTTACATGTAGGGACCCCTCCCCAAACCATGCATTTCAATTAATTCTCATAAGTGGGTTCCAGGATTTCCCTGGAAACCCAGAACCATGTAAGTTACTTTTTCCTAACCTTCCAGTTTTCTTCAACTTTTATATACACATTTAATATTACATTTCTATTTTCACAAAGATTTATTATATACATACAGAAACACAAACTTCCAATCATCTCAGACAACAGACTTTGGTACCACCACACAACAGCTGAGACATAAAATGGTTCTGTTTTAGTAAATTGATTGTCACTTAAAAGCAATGCTGTTGACTCAACTGGTAATACAAATTTATTATTCTCACTACTACAGTTTAGTCCATCATTACTCCCAACCCCACTCTTCATCATCTGATTACTACTTAAACTTACCAAATTATATGAATCAGTACCTAAAACTGTTTTAACATCTGGCTTACTGACTTCATCCACCAAATAATTATTTTTCTCAGCAACTACTACTTCACTATCAGCTTCCACATCAAAGAGGGTACAAAACATATTGTCATCTAAGTCACATTCTGTACAACTTTCCAGATAAGAAACTGGTTCAGATAAATCCTTACTCCCACCCATTTCTTCATTATCATTATCTACACCAAATACAGAGCTAAATAATGTATCAGCTAGGTCAAAGTTAGGACATTTTTCCAACTTAGGGATTGGTACATAAGGCTTTTCAACCTCTCTCTTTTCAGAAGACAAATACTTTGACTTACAATTCTCCTCCTCATCTGGGTCTCCTATCCACACCACTGTATCACCTTCATCTTCAAGATATCTGAGAAACTCCTCGATTTCAGCACTTCTACAAACTTCATTACCACCTATCCTAGCACACATAGTCCCAACTATGCCATTCTGGACCTTACAAGTTTCTGATAGCCACACTGTAGTATGCACTATAAATTCTGCACCCCTTTTTGTAATTAGGCAGTGACCATTTCGAAAATCTTCTACATGAAAATTATTACTTTCACACACTGATTCTAGTGATAAGGTACTATGGTGGTCCCCTTCCCACTTTATCTTATTACCAACCTTTACATCATCAACATCATTAATTACATCCTATCATAATCTTATCCTGAAATTCACTTGCTGCTACCCCTACCTCTTCCAATAAATCTTCTCGGGGATTATTCATAAAGCTGGTATTAAAGCTATAGCAGTTGGTACCTGGACCCACAATCTTACCCATTTCTTCTATATCCTCATCTACATCAAATAAAGTGCCAAGCATCGTGTCATCTAAGTCAAATTCAGAGCATTTTTTCCAACTTAGGAATCTGTACACAACTTCTTTCATTCTTCCTTGGTTCAGTGGAAAAACATCCTACCTCCCGACTCTCCTCCGCATATAAATCTTCTACTGACACTATAGTATCATCCTCATCTTCAAGATATTTAAGAAATTCGTTAATCTCAGCTTTTTTAAAAACCTTCTTCCCACCAATACGACCAGACATAGTCCCAATAATGCCATGTTGTGGCCCCCCAGTTTCTGCTAGCCAAACTGTCTTGTGAACTATGAATTCAGTATTGTTTTTAGTAATCAAACAATGACCATCCCGCAAATCTTCAACATAAAATTCATTATTCTCATCTACTGAAATGATTGAGAAGCCACAATCGTCATGATTAGGAACAATTTCTATCTCTTGAATCACCCCCTTCCTGCTCTCAGAGTATACTGCGGGTAATATCTAGATCGCGATACCGCTGCAAACCACTTACCGCCTCCCGATGTAAACACTTCCTGATGGAGAGAGTATGACGTCACTGTGTTTCCGTGTGTGACCATGGAGTGTGACGTGTTCAGCCTTCGATCGATTTGAGAAATTCACGTTAGGCCATAGAACGTAACCAATACTACTAATAATAAAAAAATTACGGATTAAAAAAGTTAAAGAAAATTATTACTTGCACAATTATTAATATTATTATAATATGTACAACTTTCCAAACTGATAATTGATATCGTTCATTAGCGTTAACGTTATTAGTCACAATTCATTTGATTCCATTCTTCTATATTTCGTCGCGTGGCTGAAATTGCTATTAAAATCATTCATGCGAAATAAAATATTTATGAAAATAAGATTTCGTCAATAACCGTTTGCGTTTAGGTTGAAACGCAGCCTGGACCATACTAACAATGATAGAAACGATTTGGAAATTGGGTTACAGCAATATCATGTGCAACGGTTACGTTTCACTATGGTCCAGGCTGCATTAAGATGTAAACAACGATAGATACGACATTAGGTATCCGCAATAAGGTGTTTGATAGTTACGTTTCAGTGTGGTCTAGGCTGCATCAAAACCTCATCGCTAATTAATTTATTCCTGTACTACTGGTGCAAAATTAACGATTTCTCGATATAAGACGTATTAGTGATGGACTACTTTCCGTGGAAGGCCCTACGTGTTAGTGACATTTAAAGCTGCGAGCGGAACGTATACGTCACATTCAGCACCGTAGTGACGTCATACTCTCGCCATCCGGAAGTGTTTACGTCGCGAGGCGGTAAGTGGTTGCAGCGGTATCGCGATCTAGATATTACCCTATACTGCTTCCTCAGTAACATTTATATTTGACTTACTGTTAATTTCAGAAAATTCTGTATTCAGATAACTACATACTCGTAATACCAAGGATTCTAACTTTGTTTGCAAATTTTGATTCTCAGCCATTTTTAGTAATTAGCAAAATCAATATAAAAAACAAAATTAAGGAAAATTAAAATCTTTCCAATCTGCCACACACTAACATGCAAAATAAATCACTTGAATATTCAATGCCGTACTTACAGTTATTCCTCGCTTTTGTATCACATTAAATTTCACTTAGAAGCACTTATTTAACCATTAAACACCACACTGACTTCAAACACTTAACCACACTTTTCACAATCCACTGTAGGAAGACGATTTTAAGCCCGAAGAAAATCCACTCGTCGTCGGAAGATTACAGCCGATTCCTGATGGAGAATCTCCGCCTTAGGCCGAATAAGATCCGCTTGGCGTCAAATCCGTGTCGTAGCCGGTCGAAATTTCCTCACAGGTTATGTTCGCTTATCGCCGATAATCCGTCGCAATTTTCTGCAGATTCTTTTTAGAAGATAAACATCCCACAGATGTTTAAGAACTTCTCGTCATGTCAACGGTCGCCATGTTAAGGTTCTTTGGGTGGTTTAATTTACTGCATTAGTTAATAAATAAAGTCCACCAAAAAAAACAATGTATGTTGATGCTCGTTTATTTTCAATCAAAACAAGTCTGCGACATTCACAAGCATAGTTGTTACAATCCAAAGATGCAATACTGACTGAATGAAAACTTGCATGAATGTCTCTGTAACACTGAATTAATACTAATGCAAAACTGACTCTCTGTCCAGGTGATCTGTTTATATAGAGTCTATCGAAATTACGAGAATTCTTCAAAGGCATCCGCCCGATATTTCTCGATCATTAACAATCACTCAAACAATCAAACATATTAAAAACAATCGGAATTGATACAAAATTAATTAATAACATTACAAAATGATTAGAAATGATAATTAGAGATACTTGAATACAAAATTATTTACAGAAATCCTTTCAAATGGTGGAAAATTGTCCTGTAGACATCGTAACTTACATTAATATGTGGAATTACAAACATTTAATAAATTCTCTTGCATCATTCGGTTCTTAAACATATTAAATGGTCTTTAAATAATTTTCTTACCTAAAACAAAGTCTATATACACTTATTTACAAGAATTTACAAAATAAACATATCAAATCACTTTCAAGCAAACTTTGGCTCACTACAAATATTTCACACAGTCCAATACTATTCAAAATACAGGTATTAGGGCTGTTACAACCCCTCCCCAGGATTCACTTAATTTTACACAGATAAAATTGATTGAATCCGTCACGAATCCAAGCAGGTTGAATGTACACATAATGCAGACACGAACAGATTACAATCAATCAACCATAATGACTTTTACAATGAACAAATACAATTCTTCATTACATACAACGTCTGCACATAGTCCATGACACTGATTTGGTTTACATTAATTGTCTTTTCTCAGGTCCAATCATTTTATCATTTACTGTTTTTACACAACAAACGTTCAATGCCATCACCTTAAGTTACAATTATTTTCACTCCAAATTACACACTTGATGTCTGCTTGTTAATTACACCAGTCTGTTTACATTTTACAGCTGATAATTTGTCACCAAAAGGTAGAAAGTCACAACATCATGAAAACACTAAAATTTTCTACACAAAACTGTCACAAATTATACATTGAAATGCTTACATCTGCATCTGAACTTAAGTACTCACACAAACTATTTACATACATCAATTCAAAAACTTATTTACAAAATTAGATATTTACATGTAGGGACCCCTCCCCAAACCATGCATTTCAATTAATTCTCATAAGTGGGTTCCAGGATTTCCCTGGAAACCCAGAACCATGTAAGTTACTTTTTCCTAACCTTCCAGTTTTCTTCAACTTTTATATACACATTTAATATTACATTTCTATTTTCACAAAGATTTATTATATACATACAGAAACACAAACTTCCAATCATCTCAGACAACAGACTTTGGTACCACCACACAACAGCTGAGACATAAAATGGTTCTGTTTTAGTAAATTGATTGTCACTTAAAAGCAATGCTGTTGACTCAACTGGTAATACAAATTTATTATTCTCACTACTACAGTTTAGTCCATCATTACTCCCAACCCCACTCTTCATCATCTGATTACTACTTAAACTTACCAAATTATATGAATCAGTACCTAAAACTGTTTTAACATCTGGCTTACTGACTTCATCCACCAAATAATTATTTTTCTCAGCAACTACTACTTCACTATCAGCTTCCACATCAAAGAGGGTACAAAACATATTGTCATCTAAGTCACATTCTGTACAACTTTCCAGATAAGAAACTGGTTCAGATAAATCCTTACTCCCACCCATTTCTTCATTATCATTATCTACACCAAATACAGAGCTAAATAATGTATCAGCTAGGTCAAAGTTAGGACATTTTTCCAACTTAGGGATTGGTACATAAGGCTTTTCAACCTCTCTCTTTCAGAAGACAAATACTTTGACTTACAATTCTCCTCCTCATCTGGGTCTCCTATCCACACCACTGTATCACCTTCATCTTCAAGATATCTGAGAAACTCCTCGATTTCAGCACTTCTACAAACTTCATTACCACCTATCCTAGCACACATAGTCCCAACTATGCCATTCTGGACCTTACAAGTTTCTGATAGCCACACTGTAGTATGCACTATAAATTCTGCACCCCTTTTTGTAATTAGGCAGTGACCATTTCGAAAATCTTCTACATGAAAATTATTACTTTCACACACTGATTCTAGTGATAAGGTACTATGGTGGTCCCCTTCCCACTTTATCTTATTACCAACCTTTACATCATCAACATCATTAATTACATCCTATCATAATCTTATCCTGAAATTCACTTGCTGCTACCCCTACCTCTTCCAATAAATCTTCTCGGGGATTATTCATAAAGCTGGTATTAAAGCTATAGCAGTTGGTACCTGGACCCACAATCTTACCCATTTCTTCTATATCCTCATCTACATCAAATAAAGTGCCAAGCATCGTGTCATCTAAGTCAAATTCAGAGCATTTTTCCAACTTAGGAATCTGTACACAACTTCTTTCATTCTTCCTTGGTTCAGTGGAAAAACATCCTACCTCCCGACTCTCCTCCGCATATAAATCTTCTACTGACACTATAGTATCATCCTCATCTTCAAGATATTTAAGAAATTCGTTAATCTCAGCTTTTTTAAAAACCTTCTTCCCACCAATACGACCAGACATAGTCCCAATAATGCCATGTTGTGGCCCCCCAGTTTCTGCTAGCCAAACTGTCTTGTGAACTATGAATTCAGTATTGTTTTTAGTAATCAAACAATGACCATCCCGCAAATCTTCAACATAAAATTCATTATTCTCATCTACTGAAATGATTGAGAAGCCACAATCGTCATGATTAGGAACAATTTCTATCTCTTGAATCACCCCCTTCCTGCTCTCAGAGTATACTGCGGGTAATACTAGATCGCGATACCGCTGCAACCACTTACCGCCTCCCGATGTAAACACTTCCTGATGGAGAGAGTATGACGTCACTGTGTTTCCGTGTGTGACCATGGAGTGTGACGTGTTCAGCCTTCGATCGATTTGAGAAATTCACGTTAGGCCATAGAACGTAACCAATACTACTAATAATAAAAAAAATTACGGATTAAAAAAGTTAAAGAAAATTATTACTTGCACAATTATTAATATTATTATAATATGTACAACTTTCCAAACTGATAATTGATATCGTTCATTAGCGTTAACGTTATTAGTCACAATTCATTTGATTCCATTCTTCTATATTTCGTCGCGTGGCTGAAATTGCTATTAAAAATCATTCATGCGAAATAAAATATTTTGAAAATAAGATTTCGTCAATAACCGTTTGCGTTTAGGTTGAAACGCAGCCTGGACCATACTAACAATGATAGAAACGATTTGGAAATTGGGTTACAGCAATATCATGTGCAACGGTTACGTTTCACTATGGTCCAGGCTGCATTAAGATGTAAACAACGATAGATACGACATTAGGTATCCGCAATAAGGTGTTTGATAGTTACGTTTCAGTGTGGTCTAGGCTGCATCAAAACCTCATCGCTAATTAATTTATTCCTGTACTACTGGTGCAAAATTAACGATTTCTCGATATAAGACGTATTAGTGATGGACTACTTTCCGTGGAAGGCCCCATTAGTGACATTTAAAGCTGCGAGCGGAACGTATACGTCACATTCAGCACCGTAGTGACGTCATACTCTCGCCATCCGGAAGTGTTTACGTCGCGAGGCGGTAAGTGGTTGCAGCGGTATCGCGATCTAGATATTACCCTATACTGCTTCCTCAGTAACATTTATATTTGACTTACTGTTAATTTCAGAAAATTCTGTATTCAGATAACTACATACTCGTAATACCAAGGATTCTAACTTTGTTTGCAAATTTTGATTCTCAGCCATTTTTAGTAATTAGCAAAATCAATATAAAAAACAAAATTAAGGAAAATTAAAATCTTTCCAATCTGCCACACACTAACATGCAAAATAAATCACTTGAATATTCAATGCCGTACTTACAGTTATTCCTCGCTTTGTATCACATTAAATTTCACTTAGAAGCACTTATTTAACCATTAAACACCACACTGACTTCAAACACTTAACCACACTTTTCACAATCCACTGTAGGAAGACGATTTTAAGCCCGAAGAAAATCCACTCGTCGTCGGAAGATTACAGCCGATTCCTGATGGAGAATCTCCGCCTTAGGCCGAATAAGATCCGCTTGGCGTCAAATCCGTGTCGTAGCCGGTCGAAATTTCCTCACAGGTTATGTTCGCTTATCGCCGATAATCCGTCGCAATTTTCTG
This sequence comes from Vandiemenella viatica, assembly GCA_031002005.1. Taxonomy (NCBI): domain Eukaryota; kingdom Metazoa; phylum Arthropoda; class Insecta; order Orthoptera; family Morabidae; genus Vandiemenella; species Vandiemenella viatica. Next base: position 117,545,671 of record CM061921.1, read on the forward strand.
CAGATTCTTTTTAGAAGATAAACATCCCACAGATGTTTAAGAACTTCTCGTCATGTCAACGGTCGCCATGTTAAGGTTCTTTGGGTGGTTTAATTTACTGCATTAGTTAATAAATAAAGTCCACCAAAAAAAAACAATGTATGTTGATGCTCGTTTATTTTCAATCAAAACAAGTCTGCGACATTCACAAGCATAGTTGTTACAATCCAAAGATGCAATACTGACTGAATGAAAACTTGCATGAATGTCTCTGTAACACTGAATTAATACTAATGCAAAACTGACTCTCTGTCCAGGTGATCTGTTTATATAGAGTCTATCGAAATTACGAGAATTCTTCAAAGGCATCCGCCCGATATTTCTCGATCATTAACAATCACTCAAACAATCAAACATATTAAAAACAATCGGAATTGATACAAAATTAATTAATAACATTACAAAATGATTAGAAATGATAATTAGAGATACTTGAATACAAAATTATTTACAGAAATCCTTTCAAATGGTGGAAAATTGTCCTGTAGACATCGTAACTTACATTAATATGTGGAATTACAAACATTTAATAAATTCTCTTGCATCATTCGGTTCTTAAACATATTAAATGGTCTTTAAATAATTTTCTTACCTAAAACAAAGTCTATATACACTTATTTACAAGAATTTACAAAATAAACATATCAAATCACTTTCAAGCAAACTTTGGCTCACTACAAATATTTCACACAGTCCAATACTATTCAAAATACAGGTATTAGGGCTGTTACAACGTGTAGATAACTATCATCCCATTTCATTACTTTCAGGATTCTCAAAGATTATTGAAAAACTCATGTACTGTAGAGTAATAAAACATGTTACACAAAATAATATCCTCACTAAATCTCAATTTGGGTTCCAAAAAGGATCATCTATAGAAGTGGCAATATATCCATTTTTAAATAACACATTTCAGGAACTGAATAATAAAATGAGCCCTGTGGGATTATTTTGTGATCTTGCAAAAGCATTTGGCTGTGTAAATTATGAATTACTTTTGAAGAAAATGGAATACTATTGTATTTATGGAACTGCAGGTAAATGGTTTAAATCAGCGGTCGGCAACCTTTTAGCAGGCAATGGCCACAAGGTGGCAGAACAAAGTAAAGGTGGGGCAGCACATACACAGTAAAAATGCGAAAACTTAATTTTCAAAACAAATGAGAATACAAATGAAGAAAAGTTACAAAATTGATCTTACATACCAAATTCAGTGTGACATTTGAGGTTGCAGTTGACTGGCTATTTTTTGTATATCAGCTTTCACATTAGAAATTGAAATACGTAATATATCTCTCAAGTGCTCATCTGTGAGATGAGAAGCGTATTTATTTTTTCAATAATTGACTATTGAAAAAGTTTGCTGGCATAAATAAGTACTTACAAAATTGAAATAAACTGCTGAGCAAACTTTTTCAATTCGACAAAATCAGATGGCAAGCTACCATAAAAATTGACCAAATCATTCATTCATCTTGTAAAAAGCGTTATTTTAGACTCTCATTGGATTGAAGTTCAATCACATTCATTCGTAAATTACTGGGTACATCCTCAACATCACATGAAAAAGGGTTAGCAAAAATCGTCAGTTTGTTCGAAACTTTCTCGAAATCACGAAATCTGTCACTGATTTGACCTTGTAACTCCAATTTTAATTTTTTTCACCATCCTAATTAAAATGCCAGCTTCCTCAACAGCCTTTAGACAATTCGGGAAGTGATCTAATTTTTTTTCACCAATATGTTTTATGAAGAGCCGGTTCTTAGATTTGAAAGCCTTTACAGATATTAGTTTGTTTTTCCCTTGAAGCTTGACATTACGCATATTTAATTCATGAGTTAAATCTGTCAAAAATCCAAGATCTATTAACCATTGAGGGTCTGTTAACTCTGGAACAGATTTACCTTTCTGATTCATAAAAGTGTTGATGTCTTTTCTGAGATCAAAAAATCTTTTCAGTACTGCACCTCTACTTAACCATCTTACTTCTGAATAATAAAGGACATCTTGATGATCTGATTCCATTTCAGATAGAAACTCTCAGAATTGACGATGTATCAACCCATTATTTCTGATATAGTTTACAGTGGATATCACAATGTCCATTACTTTTCTCCACGAAACGACTTTGGAACATAACGCTTCTTGGTGGATAATGCAATGAAAAATAACGGGATTTCACATCCTATCTCTGCCAATTTTGTTTTAATTCTACCCACCAGGCCCTTGTTTTGCACACTCATGTTTCTACCTCCATCAGTTGTTAGACTTACCAATTTTTCCTACGCCAATTGCATTGACGCCATTGCCTGTTCTAAGTGACAAAACAAATTTTCCCCCCATAGTCGTTCCCTTCAAACTACATAACTGTAAAAGTTCCTGACACACGTTGAAGTACTTATCAATTCCATGAACAAATATTAGAAGCTGGGCAGTATCTGACACATCATTACTTTCATCAGTAGCTAAGGAGAACCATTCAAATTGTTGTGCTTTTTCCCTAAGTTTTTCTCATAAATTAGCCCCCAAATCTTCATTGCGCCGTGTACAAGTTCTGGCAGTTAAGCTTATATTTTCAAATTTCTTTTTTTTTTTATCTGGGCATACCTCTTCAGCCATAGCTAAGGAATATTGTTCTATTAATTTGCTGTAGGTAAACGCTCGCCCAGACTTGGCAAGTATTTCCGCCACCCTTAAACCCGCTCGTATATTTGTCTCGTTACTTTGAATTTTCACCTTAAAAACACTTTGTTGGTTCTTGAATGAAGATTTGAGTGAGTTTATTTTGTTTTTCTGGGAATCACCAACTAGGCATGCAAATAACTTGTTTCACTCAATGACACAGCCAGCATGGATGGGCGAGCAAAAGAAGATTATTGTCAACGCTGACCTATTGTTTCAATCGTAGGAGAGACTAGGGGAATCGTTCCCGCTTGCACTTGTCCTGCTCTGTTCGCATAGTTCATTCGCTGAGCTGCTAGATCGTGTTCAACCTGTTATGCATTTGTATTTTATTATTTTATAATATGGGCTTTTGATATGATTTTTACAAGACGGACATGGGTCGCAAATAGAGAGGTCATGGTCTGCATGCGGCCCACGGGCCGCGGGTTGCCGACTGCTGATTTAAATCATACATGGAAAGTCAAATGCAAAAAGTTTCCATTTTTTATTCTAAAATAAGTAAAGATGCTTCATCAGACTGGTAGAAAATAAAACATGAAATTCCACAAGGTTCTGTTCTAGGACCCCTCCTCTTTTTGTTGTACATCAATGACCTTCCTGGAAACTTATCTGACAAAGTTAAGGGTGTTTTATTTGCAGATGACACTAAACTGACTATGAGAAAAACACCAAACAGCAATCTAGAATTTAATGTAAATGAAGTACTTAGTGAAGTTGCATATTGGTTTAAGGCAAATTCATTAAAATTAAATTTTGAAAAAACACATTATATTAGGTTTAAAACAAAAAATTATGCACAGCCAGATTTAAAAGTAAGGATTAGCACTCTCCAATGCTGCACCGCTTCTCCCACGGCTGTTTCCTGCATTTTCTGCTGTAGTCTTGGATTTCATTCACATGTGCGTGCATGTGCCTGGGGCAAGATTCAACCTACATGCCGCTAGCGAAAACCAAAAAACTATTATGTCCAAATTAAAAATGAAAGCAAAAGCAAGACGAAACTTCAAGGCTTCAGAATTTTTTAGAGTTGGGAAATCGTTTGACTTGTTCAACATGCGATGGAAGAAAACTTATATAGCTGAAGTTCTTCAGACGAGGCTCATGAGCCTTCCAAAGAGCAGCATATACTAGAAGATTCAGCTATGGCTGGAACGTCACCTGCAGTTAAAAATATTACCATCACCTTTTCAAAGTACAAATTATGATGATTCGCTCATTGACTCTGCAGCCAGAGATGAAATAATTATCCGATCAACGAAAAAATCAAACAAACAAAAAATCAAACAAACAAAAAATCAAACAAACAAAAAAATCATCGATGTCATTTTTGAAATATGAATTATCAAAGAGTAATGACAAATGGAGAAACTTATAACAGACTATGGCTTGTTTACTCTAAATCTGCAGATAAAGTATTTTGTTTTTTTTTCTGTTATTTATTCAACAGAAGATCTCACACTTATTTGGGAAAAGAAGGTTTTGATGTTTGGAGCTACTTGTCAGAGCGTCTCAAAACTCAAGCACACTATGCTCAGTTGGATAGAAAACCTGATGCTATTAAAGAAGTTCAGTGTAAAAGACTAAAAATCCTGGTGGTTTGCTATACTCGAATGAATTATGTCCAAAGTATTCTTTATACCATGCAATAATTTCTTGTTGAGAGGAAGCTTTGTGTCTACAATACTAAATACTTCTAATAATGCTACCTTCCTGGGTATGTTGCAACTGTTAGGAAAATGTTACCCTGTGATAATGGAGCATCTCCACCATATAGCTAATAAGGAGACTAATGTCTATTATTTTGACAAATGTATTTAAAAATGATGAAGTTCCCAAGAGAATTTTGACTATGGATAAGTCATTTAAATACTTTTCCATCATACTGAACTGAGCTCCTGATGTGTGTCACGTAGAACAAATTATCTTTAACATCGCTTTTGTTGACACTAATGAAGATGAAATCTAAGTGCGTGAGTGTTTTGATGTTTACAAGTCAGTAAGTGACTCTTTGGGATCTGGGAGCGACTCACTAACCTGTTTATCAATGATACTTTGCAATAATTGGATTTGAATATGAACGATTGCTCAGGGCAAAGATATGACACTGAATCCAATATGATAGGAGGAAACAAAGGTGTCCAAAGCAGAATTCTGAACCAATATCTTCAAGCATTTTTTAATCCATGTAGTTATTATTAAATTTGGTAATAGCAGGTGCTGCCAAAACATAAGTTAAATCGGTCTCCGTTTCGAGTTTCTTTAAAGAATATTTGTTCTATTCTCTCGATCAACAAAGCGATGGAAAGTGATATCCAAGCACTTGGAAGAAATAAAAAAATTCGCGAAACTCGTTTGGAGAATAGAGTTTCTAGCCTCGCTGCAGTTTGTTATCACCTTCTGGAAATGAATTATTGAGTTGCAGCAACAGATGCCTTGTCCCTGAGCAATTTGTGTTCATAGTAGTTACAATTATTGTTTCAAGTAAATATTGAAAGAAGGCTTTGCAGACTGAAAATGGATTTATGAAACGCCTCACAATTTTTGGAAAACTGCTAAGAATTTGAGAAAGCGTACCTGAGTTATTCGTCTGCTCTGATAACAGCTATGGAAATTGCCTCTCAGAATGGGACATATCCTATTACTAAGCAAATTAGATCCCGAAGAAAGTAATGATTTTGTTGACTACGAGGCCGTAGATGAGACAGCAACACATCCAGAAGAATTTTTTACAGCAAACAATTTAGCATATTGAGAATGCGTTCGTCACTCAGTTTACACAACTATCCCAATTTAATGATACAATGTCTTTCTTACACATTATCAAAACAATTCCTGAAAAGTCAGAATTGGAATAATCCTGTGCAGATTTAAAATAATTTTAATTGATGGAGAAAAATGTGACATATCCGGTTTTGAATTGGTGGAGGAACTTTCTAACTGAAAATATTGTTTATGGGGCTTGAATCAAGACAACCAATAAAAGTTCAACTTATGAAATAAATGATTGGCAATAGATATATTTCTGAATTTTGCTAACCATAGTGCACACCAGTAACTGAGGCTAAATGAGAATGAAGATCCAATAAATATAAACTTATCAGAACATATATACGGTAAACTGTCAGATCTTGCAATTTTATCTACAGAAAATAATATTGCCCAAGGGCAAAAGCAAGGAAGGTGGAAATATAAGCCTTTCAGTTACGATTTCATTTCCTCATTTGTTTGTTTTAAAAAAAACTTATTAAAAACTAGGTGAATTTGACCTATATATGATATAAGCATTGTGTACTCCATAACAGCTTAAATAAACCTTTCAAACATATAGTGTTTCTTTTTTATTGATGTTGTTTCTCATTCATACAGCTACTATCCTATACTAATCTTTCTGAGGTTTGAGTTATTATTAATATGTAAATACTATCTTTTGTCCGTGGCTTTTCTTAAGTGGAATCCATAACGCATTCATATACATATTCGAGTCCCATGGCACTACTTTTTGATAGGAATAAAAGTTGATAGCCAGTGCACTACTCCAAATTTTATCCTAAGCCATTCAGCCATTTCGACATGAAACAGTAACAAGCATCTAAGCAAAATTCTACATTTATAATATTAGTAGGATATAAAAAAAAAATGTATGTTATCTTAAGTCTGTTTATATGGACACCTTAATCACAAATAAGCGATTGAACATTTGGGGCACCACAATGAGATCTCGCACTACCTGAAAAACCTGCTAGGGCTGCCCCTGCTACTTTACAACTGTTAACTCCTCTTGCTCTAAATGTACCAGTTGTTTCTGTTGTTCTTCAAGAAGTGCGATTTTCTGTTTAAAATAACAACTGTCTGTGTTCAGTCTGCCAGTAAGGCCCCTGCCAGGCAGACCTCACACACAACGCGCCTGCACGCCGGGATACATATACGACTCCAAACAGGCGCAGAGACATCAAAACAAACCAGGAAAACAAATAGAATCATCTAGAAGCTAAGTGGGACTATTTCTTACAGAGGTCGCCGTACTACCACACAACGGAATTCCTGCGCCAGGCCGCCTATATAAGCGTAGCCGGCCGCTCCTCCGCACAGAACCAAATTCCACCCCGAGGGTCGTCGTTCCGAGATCCCTACAACCGACAATCCTCCAAACTCTCCACCAAGGACACTGGGGAATTGCCCGCACCAAATCCCTTGCCAGACGCCATGTATTCTGGATCGGCCTTACCACGGATGTCACGAAGATGGTGCGGCGCTGTACCATCTGTGCCCAACAACTGCCCCGCCCCCCTCAAAAGTTCCTTTCCTGGCCGGCACCGTCCGGACCCTGGGAACGCATTCACCTCGACTTCGCTGGCCCATTCCTAGGCCACCAGTGGCTCCTAGTGACGGATGCCTTTTCCCACTTCCCATATGTCGTCCGTTGCTCCACAATCACCACAGAGGTCACCATTTCAGCCCTCACGAAGATCTTTTCCATCGAAGGATTACCATATGCTATCGTCACAGATAACGGACCGCAATTTCGAAGTCGGGAATTCCTATCCTTCTGTACCGCCAACAATATCCAACACCTCCTCACCCCGCCCTTCCACCCCCAATCTAACGGGGAGGCGGAACGGCTAGTCAGAACATTCAAAACCCAAATGACCAAATACACCACAAGTCACAAACTCGAAGAGGCATTGACACTCTTCCTCAGTTCCTATCGAACCACTCCAGTGGGGGCCAAAAGCCCGGCGGAATTGCTACATGGCCGCCAACCTCGCACTCTCCTCCATCTCCTCTTACCCCCGCCCAAAGTACAGGTACCTTCGGGCCCATTCCGTTTCACCCCGGGCTCCCTAGTCTGGGCCCGCGGGTTTGGCTCCCGGGCCGGTTGGCTTCCGGGGGTCATCCAGCGGCCCCGGGGCCGCCAACTGTTCGACGTCAGCCTGGATGGCCGGATAGTGCGACGCCCACGAAACCAACTACGTCCCCGCTACCCCACGGCACCGTCCTCTTCCACCACGGCACGGCCATCCACTTCTTCCTCTCCTTCCCTGCCACCTCCACCACTCCTGCCGTCTAACCGTTGCTCAGGGACAGTTACAGCGCCACCAACGACGCCACAACCTGTCGGTCGCTCCTTCAGCCGCAGCCTCTCGACCACCTGCGGGGACCATCTTCAGCGCCCCCCGTACAGCCCCCGGCCATCGACGCCGACGAACCGATGCCGTTAGCTCCACAAGTACCTCCACCACAACCTGCACCACGACGCAGGTCGGCTCGCATCGCCAGGGGAACAGCTCCGTACTCCCCTGGAGGTAGCCTTCATAGTCTGCTCCAGGGCGCCGCGGCAGACGACCTCGCAGACGTCGCAGACATCGCTTCCCCCCCTCCCCCCCCCGGGAGGGAGGTATGTTCAGTCTGCCAGTAAAGGCCCCTGCCAGGCAGACCTCACACACAACGCGCCTGCACGCCGGGATACATATACGACTCCAAACAGGCGCAGAGACATCAAAACAAACCAGTAAAACAAATAGAATCATCTAGAAGCTAAGTGGGACTATTTCTTACAGAGGTCGCCGTACTACCACACAACGGAATTCCTGCGCCAGGCCGCCTATATAAGCGTAGCCGGCCGCTCCACCGCCAGTTCCGGCCTGACCGCGGAACCAGCTTCAACTACAGAAGACCACCGGAAGTTCGCGAGAAGTAGAAGCCGTCTCTCTCTACCCCGGATCAGGACCAGGCTAAATTTCTCGACGGTCATCCGCTAACTGTACCACATTTGTTATTGTTTACCAGTGTTTTGTGTACATAGTAATAAACCTCAAGGAACCATTAAGTGTAGTTCACTTCAGTCTGTATTACTTATTGTACCAAAAATAACTTTACTCATTAAACTTAAGCTTGGTATTCAACCCAAAAGTTGGGTGGACCCTCTCGAAGGATATAGATGGTGAGTTCCTTTTGTCGTTACCTAAACTAACCCTGTAATCCTAAAGGGGCATACAGTTTTAACATGGAATCCTAACCACGTAAGCTTTCTGGCGTACTTCAAATTAAACAACAAGCTGTGCCAGATGTAAAGGTCGGGTTAAAGCCCCATGAAAAGTCTCGCTGAGACAGGTATTCGAACCGGGACCTTTTGATCTATAGTCAAACCCCTAACTACTGAGCCACTAGGCCACTCCTTTGCTAATTTTTAGACAAATTCTGTCATCCTCCCCCTCCACTGGCTCTGGAAGCAACTGCTACCACTTTGGACCCTTTGATCTGCTATTTCACTATCGGAAAAGCCTCCAATTTATGTACCCACCTTTGTATTGAATGGCATGCAATAATTTGTAAGAAATCCAGTTAACGACAAATCTCTAGATCATTCCAAGCAGCACCTACATCATCGTTTTATGTAATGTTAAGTCCCTGTGTTTTTATTGTAGCCAGATGCCAATTGGAACCTGAAACCTCAGTCCACAATAAGTAAGTGTTAGGACGGACCCAAAGTTTGGGGTTCACAGTTCGCTCGGCCAACATGCGACAGAGGACCCATAATTGGTGTGCAGATGTGTGGTGTAGATTACCGCATACCAATTTGAACAAAGATCCACATAGCATAGTAGAGGAAAGCAATTATTTTCTCTCGCTATATCCAACACAGAGACTTGGTAGCCACGGAGGGAGTGATAGGTCCAAGTATAAGGAGCAACAAAGAAGAAAACGGTCCGAAACCAGGTGGAAAAGCAGCGCAGATTGGTTCAGCGCAGGCAGCAGAGGGCAATCCAGGACGCACCGAAAACTTCGCTAGTGGAGAGGGGACAGCATCGGCAGCCAGCAGCACCTCTGTCCAGGCCCAGCATGCAGTTCAAGAAGGCATGACAGCAACGGCAACAAAAACAGTGAGGAAAGTGAAAAGCAGTGTCTAACAAGTATTCAAAATACCTACCGACAGGCCACCATGTGCGGAAAGTGTGCTTGAGTCCAGTGGGGTAAAAATTTCAGTCACAGATGCACTCTGTCAACACATTTTACAAGTGGCAATTAACGGCTTGTTTTGTATTTTCATTCAGATACGAAGAAGTCGTTTCCAAAAAAAAAAAAAAAAAAAAGTTTCTGATTCAGAAATGTTATATTTACATTTTTCAAACAAAGATGTCCAGAGAGAGTTTTTTTTTGAAAATTTGATTCAACTTTCTCTTTCTATAATAAATATGGTTCTATCCTGACATTGAAGTCCCTAATTCAGCTCATTCCATCTGGTGAAAATATCTGACAAGTAAGCCAGTTTTTGAAGCCATAAAGTATCAGTCAGTATCAGTTTGAGCTCACGATGTCCTTACTCAACCAAGAACAACTCAGTTTAATGTCCCAACTCAAATATTCTCGAAACAACTCTTCTTCTGGACAGCCAACGAACTTCAGTATGTAACAACACGGTCTCGGGTTCACTACCAAGCTCTTTGCAAATTTCGGCAAAAATTCTCGAGTTTGTACTATGGTCCTTGATTAAGTTAACAATGTTTACAGAATTATTTTTATCTCTAGCATATTTTTTTTACAAGCAACTGCATTCAATTAATTCCACAGTGTGTACATCTTGCACCTGGAACTACAGCTAATATCCGCTCTAGAAGTCCTGTAAAATGACCAATCATTGCTCTGGAACCATCAGTACATATGCCCACACATTTCGACCAATTCATTTTGTTTTCTTCAACAAAATAGTTGACAATACGGAAGATATACTCCCTGGTTGTGCAAACCGAAAGAGCACGACAAAACAGGAACTCTTCAATGTATCAGTCCTGGGCTATATATACTAATTCTGAGCCAAGATAGATTCATCGAGTGGTATAGCAAAGTAATTGCTTTGTAAAATGCATTGCCTTTGCTGAGTATTCAATACCTTCAATACAACGAGAGACAATAATATTTGTTTTCTTTTTACTTATGGCTTTACTCCTCGTCGATGTCAAAGTCACTAGAGGAGGGATGGGATTCGGGACAAGGAACAGGAAGGAATTTGGCCATGGCCTTTTGAAGGAAGCATCCCGGCATTTGCCTGGAGTGATTTGGGGAATCCATGGAAAACCCAAATCTGGATACCCGGATGGGGATTCGAACCCGCGTCCTCCTGAATCCAAGGACAGAGTGTTAACCACTCACCCACCATGCTTGGTAATAATATTTAAAATAGGAAAAACATCAACATCTCGTGCAATTTTTTCTCCTAAAATACATTTCACCATATCTTTTGCTATTAACAGCTTTTCTCCAATATTGTGTGGTTTTTCTTACTTGACAATTAGGTAACTAACAGTGAAAGAGTCTTGCAGCGCATTGACGTTCATGTTCAAATACAGCGAATCTACAGATTTTTGCCTGTGTTGGAGATCATTTAATTTTTGATAAAAGAAGATTATTTTTTATCCGCGTACATAATAGGCCAGCATCTAGTATCTATTCTTGGCCCACCTTTCCAATATATACAAGATTCACATAAATTTAAATTCTAATTGGTCAACAGCAGTTGAATATTGTTCAGGAGGAAAGATTAATTTATGTTGTTAAAAAAGAAAACTTTCGAAGTTTCATGAACTTAACTTAATTTATGATGTGAAAGAATATATCTGATTGATATTAGTTTTTTTTTTTAATATAAATTAGTAATTAGAATAACATGCATATACAAACATTGACTATAAACATATCTACAAATATTGCTACATGTAATTACACATACAGACATTCACATATGCATGGGTCACTTTCAGCACTGTACTTTGCACATTCATGCTACTTTTCCACACTTACTCCCGGGGCAGCCACTTTGGTGTAACTAACCTCCATCAGGTAGTAAAGTTTTTCTCCTTCGAACCATTGGGAGTTTATTTCTTAGAGGATGGTCGTTGCTTGGTCATTGGTCTCTGTCAGTTGAGTCTGTTTCTAAGTGCCAAGAACCTTTCTCTGGTTGCTTGTGAGGCCAGGTTGAAGCTGCATCAAAAAAATACTATAATTCCCGGTCGTGCAGTATGTCAAAAATGCCCCAGCTCTGTGATATTTGCTGGTGTGGCATTCTTTGTTCTGCTGTTGAAACACATTCCCATACAACATGTTCCAGAGAGTTTTCGTTTCCACAATCACAGCTACCGCTGTCCACTATTCCTCTACTTTGCAGTTCACTGTCGTAAGTTCCATGACGATGGGAGAAGATGCGACATTTCCAGCCTTTTGCAGACACTTGGAAACATATCACATGTTCTTCTTCCTGTTGTGCTAATGTTTTACCTTTGGTGCCATTATTCCAGTAACGATCTGTTTACCTATGCAGTTGTTGTTGCTGATGCTCCCGTGATCCAGATTAACTTTCCTGAGCCAGCATAATGCTCCCCGCTTACGAACTTCTACATCCAGTGGCCACATCACAAGTGCCATGGTAAGGGTATCAGTTGCTGTTGTTTTGCAAGCGCCACTTAGCCTGAGGAGAATACTTCACTGTGTCCTACTCAAAAGTTTACTTGGTCTCACTTTTCGGAAGTGTCTGGCCCAGACATTGGCTGCACGCCCTACAACTGACGTTAATATTGTATTATGGAATGTTTGAATAAGAAGCAAAGAAAGTTTGAAACAACTTTGCCCCATGCTGATTAGTTTATTCGTGACTGAGTTGGCTCTGCAACATACTTACTCCACATACGCCATAAAATTTAGACATTCATCTCATTTCACATCAAGGTATCTACTTAAAGGGCTTCTTCCTATAGTAAATCTGTCTATTTTAATGGTTGGATTGTTCTGTAATATGCATTTCAGTAACATATAACATATTTTGTCTGGTGCTAATCTTAGTTTGACTTATCTGCACCATCAACTGAGCTCACGCAGAAATTTTGCGCTTTTGGCTTCAAAGCCAGCTCTGTTTTTAATCTCTACAATTTAGAATAGATCATCAGCAAATGCAGCAAGTCACAGAAGATCTTTCAAAGGCTTTTGACAGAGTGAGTCATAAAATGGTAGTAAATAAGGTAAAAATTATTGGAGTAGATGAGAAAGTGATTTACTGGGTAGAATAATTTTTAAAAGGTAGAAAACAGAAAGTTTTGGTAGGAAATTAAGTTTCAAAAGAAGTAAAAGTAAAAATGAAAGTGTCTCAGGGCAGTGTATAGGGACCATTGCTATTCATTACTCTAATGAATAATTGTGTTGTTTGTTTCCTATTAGAAATTACATTGTTTGCAGATGATATAATGCAATATAAAAGGATCAAAACAGTAGAGGACTGTAAACAGCTGCAGGGTGATCTGGACAGGATATCTAGTTGGGTTGGTAAACATGGGATGAAGATAAATCCAAAAAAGAGACAGCTTATTAAATACAGAAATAAAAAACTAAAGACTGATTATGATTATAAGGTGGCGAAAGAATTGCTTGTTGAAGATTGAAATGTAAATATCTTGGCATTACATTTGATAACAAGCTTAACTGGGCAGGACACATTGGTCAGGTAGTAGGAAAAGGTTTCAAAATTTTGTACTTGTTGGAGAGAGTGATGAGGGGATGTATGAGAGAAGTACAGTAAAAGTCTGGTTATCCGAGTTCCGATTATCCGAGCCACCGGGTTAACCGAGGCAAATTTTTGAAATATGATACGAACTGTATGTTCCGACTGCCAAATGTTACATCACTGATACAATCTCTTGATCAGGGTGTAATAGCAACATTCAAAAGGAATTACAGAAAAAGGCAGCTTTAAGTTTTATTAGGCAACTTAGAGAGAGGTAGCACTGTGACAGATTCACTTTAATTAATAGTATCAGTGAAAGATGCAGTTTATTGGTCAGTCAGGTGTGGTATGAAGTAAAACAGGAAACGCTTCAACGATCATGGAGCAAACTTTTTGGTATGGAAAGCCTAAAAAGGACAATGTAGCTCAACAAGATGTCAATGAACTGACACAGGTAGCCAACCAACTTCCAGTCATAAAAGAAATTAACAATGAAGATATACAAGAGTGGTTATTGGATGACAATCAAAATCAGCTTAACGATGATGAAATTGTTAACATGGTTGTCAGCGGACAAGGAGAATAAGACGAAGAAGTTAATACTGAAATTGTTCCAAACATTTCTGATGCTGAAGGTTTAAAAAGAATAGAAGCAGCAACAGGAAGAATGCACGGCAGCCAACATAATGATGCTACAGCGTTGGCGCTATACTTCCGCTAAGAAAAGAAATAAATTGTGACACAGAAGACAACTAAAGACTTTTTTTGGCAAGTGATCATAATTAATGTACAAAAAACAACTTTATTACTGCACAAATTAGTTTTACACTATAAATAAATTGTATTACGTGTTTCAGTTTCAATACATTTTTTTATTCATTTTAACCTCTTTCCTTGACCTCCAGTAATACGAGTATTTCATTATCCGAGGTGGTCCCAGTCCTGTTTACCTCAGATAATCGGACTTCTTCTGTAATTACAAAACTTTGGTCAGACCATTGCTCGAATATGGTAGTGTAGTATGGGACCCACAATTTGCGTATCAAATACAGGAGTTGGAGAGGGTGCAAGAAAGGGTTGCTAGATTTGTTTCTGGAAACTACCACAGAATGCAATCAATAACAGATATGATAAGAGAGCTGGAATGGGATTCATTGGAAGACAGGAAGAGGGTGAAGAGGGTCATGGGTGTGTACAAATCATATATTGGTGATGAGGCATGGAAAGATATTGGTGTAAGAATGAAAAGTAATGTATGGAAGGGAAAAGATGACCATGACCACAAGCTGGCACTCGATTTCAGGCACAAGGGTGTAGGAAGATTCTCTATTTTGGGTAAGGGTGTCAGGAATTGGAATAAGTTACCAAGATAAATGATGAATAATTTACCAAAAACGTTGAATGAATTTAAAGCCAAAAGTTGCAAAGGGCAAATATAGGTGGGTGCAGGAAAGGGGGAAGATGGGTGTGTAGGGAAATTGCCACCGGAGCATGCACTCCATTGCAATTTAATTAAATATTATTATTTACAGCCTTGTCATTCCCAGTTCAAACACAATGTTACAAAATATCGGACCATAAATGGATCCCTGTGGACAACTCTTTGTCACCTTTTCCTCAATGGATACTCCCGGACACCTTAGTTTGACGTATCTGTTCTTACAATAATCTTTAAAGCTGTTATTCAAGTTCTTTCCTTAAGTATAAAACAGTTTGTAGATAATAATGATGTTTCAAAAGAATAACTGAGGGATTATCTTATTGACAGCTCCTACTCCATTCAAGAATTTGAAGAAAAAAAAAGAAAAAGAATCAATTGCATCTATTAATATCACTTTGGCAAAATTAAGTTGTAAAAATTGTTTGTTTTTTTATTTTATTTTTATTCGTAAGAAATAAGAATTTTTTCACTATGATTATTCTTTATCTTGTATGTGTTTATATAATAACTATGATGAATTTACATCGCAGAGATCTTTCCTCAGAATGAAACTATAGAACAAGAGTAATAAATAAAAGTGCACTGCAAGATCAGTTAGTGTACCAGTTTTTTCACTTTCCTTATCAAGCAGCAAAAACAGTCTTGCTATATCAAAAGTGTAAGTATGGCTCCACTTACTGAATTTATACGATGCACCATGTTTTGTCCCACCCGACCCGACGCGACAGTCGGGTGCAGAAAACGCTCCTTCTGTTTTAGTCCTAAGTCCCGGCCTATGTACTCCTCAGTTACCTCTGAGCAGTACACTATATGGTAATGTTTATATGGTAATGTGCTTCAAGCATTATCCTGGAAAGTGACGCGACCACCGAATTTGCCTTACATTACATCGAGTGCTACCGCCACGTGATGTGACATCTATTACCATATTAATTACGAGGTATTGATTGTAGTGTTGGGACGTTGCCTCGCCCATCACACGTCCTTAGTTTTAACTTTCAATAGAGATACATTTTTACAACTTAGCACAGGTATCATACTTCTTATATCTTATCTATTCTCAATAGGCAGATGGTAAATAACCTATAATAAATAAATTTGACTAAGATCCAGATTTGTTTAGCACCTTGAATGATTATTCATTTAAAAAATAGTGGTTGTACTCTGACACAGTCAGCACCTTTTTTTCTGATAGAAATTACTCACAATAGGAGTAACTGGTTACCTGAAGAAGAGAGAAGCAAGTTTACAACAATTTTTTTTAAAAAAAAGCCTGATTACATTGGGGCTTTGGGGGGGCTTAAATAAAAAAAAAATCTACAGAAAAGTAATAATAATTAAATAAACTGATCTATATGAAAATATTACCAATAAGGCAACTATTTATTCAAGAAACATTTCATCTTACATATTGCAACAGCTTACAAAATTACGTTATAGTAATCTTTGTATATTGAACTCACTAATAGTAATGGTTTTTTATTTCCTCTAAATAATAATTAAAAAACAAGATACTAAGATGATATCAAATCAATACAAACCATTCAAAAGAACTTGTAACATTGCGGTATTTTATTTAGGGATTTATCTGAGTGTTTTTGGGCCATATTTGGGTGTTTTAGAGTGTGGCACAATGATTTGAGAAGCTTGAAGGGAAAAAGTTGCACCACCGATCTTTAGTGGAAGAACGGCCCCTTATGGAGGCGTCGGCTGGGTTGCATCATATCGCGAAAGTGTGAGATTATAAATAGAGGTGAACTGCTGGGAGGGATCCTTTTCATTGCCATGTGTGAGAGGATAGGTATGTTCTGCCCACAGGAGAGGAGTAACAAACCTGCAGATTTCAACTGGAGTGAATCAGTGTTAGTTTTTGTTGTTTGGTATCTGATCATCATTTATTGGGGAGTAAGTGAAATTGCCCGAGTGGCATATAAAGTGTTGTAAGTCACGGTTTAGAAAGGGCTCAGAATATTTTGTCTGCAAGCCCGATTTTAATATTAAATTTGTGTAAGTTTCAGGACCAGAGAAATAGATTTGTATGTATGTTTTTGTATTAGTTAAGGGTGAAGTATCTAGTTTTGCAATAGGCTGACATGGTTTCGAGGATACATACATAGGAACTGGAATGAATGTGAATAAATTTGAAGGGAAAATGTTGATTTGATAACGGTTCCGTAACTTACAGCAAATAATTTTTCGAACCTTATTATTGAGAGTCATAACTTATAGAAAATTTCAAATGTGGTGTTAAGTTTTTCGGAACTTCGTAGCGGCGGTACATATTGGTCGGTGGCTTGTTTGAAGAGAAAAGACAGTTTGAAATAAAGTATCAGATTATTATAAAAACATATGTTGTTCTGTTGCTACTTAAAAAATAGAAACCTTTCCTACTTCTGTGTTGATAATTTGAATTGCAGGAGACTGAAGTTCTGACTGAAGTTTAATTTACATCGCAGCCGCCGATTGTATTTAAGATTAGCTGCTCCATCGAATACACCACTGTCTGCAGGCATTAAATGAGTCTTGCAGATTTCAGGGAGTGGAGTGTTGCAATTGTTGTAATAGCAATAGTCTAACAAACTCAATAACTGTGCAGAACATATACAAACTGCATGAAATAAAATTTAATAAATTAAAATAAATAAAAATTTTAAGGCAGAATAAATGGGGCTGCGAAAAAATGACGTGCAGAGATATTAATATGGAAAGGAAAGATAAACGTATATTATCTGATCAAAAGTATCTGCACATCCCTATGTAATGCGGAATTGAACACTAGATGTCACTACAGGCAGACTGACCAGTATAAAATTAGATAGGGATATAGTTTCTGATTTTTATTAAAAAAAATTCCTGCATGTGCGTGCAGCCATCAACCAATCGGTGAAGTCAGGCAATGTGGCCTGTAACGTTCTGCTACTCCAGGAAGCAGCGCTTACTTGCCTTGCCTTTATTTGTCTGGTCCTCGGACTATCTGAGACAGGATTTGATATAATAAAGTCTTCTGTGATTGCCCTGCTCGATCATTCGTAGCAAGAGGAGCTCACGTCACTGACACTAACTTCTGCTTTCTCCATCTCGTCTGTTTTCACTTGCTTTCAACGTGGGCAAAGGAAAGAAGACAGAGAGAGCTGCCGCGACAAAGGAGTGGGCCGCCATCTATGCCCATCATCTAGCCGCCTTCAAGGAAATAAAGCCGCATTACCAACGGCTGCCTGAGTCGATGAAGTGCGAGGCATACAAGACCATCTCATACAAAGACTTGACACAGATGGACCACAATAACTTTGAATTGGTGGCGGTGCGCATGAATATATTATGCCACGCTTTCGTGCTCCAACAACGCAGAATCGCCTACTACCGCGCAAACACAAGAACTACTCATGGAAGAAAATTCGGCTGCAATGCCACCAGCGTAGGTAGAAGAAGATATCTCAGAAATCATCTCGGTGGGGTCGCAAGACACGACCACAAATTACTGATCGAGGAAGGCCTTGTTCTGCCTATCTCAGCACATTTCGAGGGTAACTGGCTCACCTTCAGTGAGCAGCTACACAGCAAAACAGCCCTTCCTTACATGTGCTGGTCAGGTAGCAGTTGGGTACAGCTATGTTTGCCATGCCAAAGCATCCTGAGAGCAGTGCAAGAGCATCTCCAGAATAAAACTATCACATAGTTGACAAGCTCCACTGACAGCAACAGAAACTGGTTCTCTGAAGTCTCCCGATCAACATGGGGGGAAAAAAAATAGTGGCCGCCGAAATCGCTTAGCAAGGAGTGAAGGCAAACCATATTCATAAAATGAGTTACACGGGGACAGAAGAAAAAATTGCTCTCTATATCTTCAAGACCAGTGAACGGCTCGAAACACTCCAAAATATCATGATTCTGATGGGGAAACCTATAAAAATTGAAAGGAAGAAGTTAACGCCGTCAGACTACGTTCAGTGCTATAATTGTCAGGGCAATGCACCAAGGAGACGAGATGATGCGGAGAGGGGCATCGAGTAGCAGACTGCCTGCACCCTAGGCAACACACGCGGTTTACAACTGCTTCTCTTCGCACCCAGCTTGCTTTGGAGGCTGTTCGATGTGGCTGACGCTTACCACCAGTAGTAAGGAGCCATGCTGTAGCAGAACACTGAGACCGGCCTCCTTCTACACCCGTCCGGCAGCCACCGGCGCGAGAGGGTCACAAGCAGTGTCTCCCACTCCAGATGCATTGTTCATTGCGCTGACACAGCCTCTGCAATCAGTGGCCGATGTGATCAAGATGATCCCCATAATAGTAGCGAGCCCAACTGTGCAAGCTGTCGTGCTCGCATTCTTACATCAAGACCACCCTCTGAAGAAACAAGAAGATAACACAAGCCAACTCAGCCTACAGCATCCCAACCAGCAAAAACAGGGTCATATGCTGCCGACGAGGGCAACAGGCACCTCTTCTTTATTACAGCCTTCAGCATTGATGGCAACATCGCTCTCCTGTGTTATCAGTACAGAAGCAGTAACAGCAGGATGGGTCGGTCATGACTTTGAATGTGGACTAGTCATTAGATGTCACCTCAGTCACAAATTCATCTGGGTCATTGCAAGCCTTATAAAGCTGTTCCAGTTGACTGTTGGTGACGTGAGTGTGTTGTTGAAATGCGGAGCAACAATCCAAACTATACCAAGACCTCATTTAATGACGGACAGGAACCGTCGAGCATAGCGGAGTGTGGCTGTAAGAAACTTACGGAAGGAATCACTCATGAGTTCCAAAGTGCTACCAGCAGAGCAGCCAGAATAATGACTGTGCACTTTGAGTTAAGAGGAATGGAGTACAAACGTCAAACTGCTTCTTATAATCCAAACATTTCTGTAGTCAATGCTAAGTGATATTTGAGGTGGTGCAAAGACAGATTCCTGTGGATAAGGGATAATGAAATGAGTGATCAATCATGCTTTATGTCATGGCAATCCGATGGAAGGGTTTGGGTTTAGCGAATGCATAGAGAATATCACTTACCATCATATGTCCTGCCAACAGTGAAGTACCAAGGAGGTAGCATTATGTTATGGGGGTGTTTTCCGTGGTTAGGGCATGGTACCGTTATTGCTTCTAATAAAACTCTAAATACGGAATGATATGAACACATTTTAAACCTTTGTATACTGCTTACGGATGAGGAACAGTGATGAGACCATGATTGATTGTATCAGCATTACAATCAACCCGGTCATAAAGCTACATCTGTGGAAAAAATATTTCTCGATAATGACATCCCTAAAATGGATTGAACGGAATGGAACACCTTTGGGACGATGTAGATCTTTGAATTTGTTCCAGAACCAAGCATCCAACTTCACTACCTCTCTCAGGTTTCAATTCTTGATGAAGAATGGGCTGCCATTCATCCATAACCATTCAGACACCTCATTTAAAATCTCCCCAGAAGGTTTAAAACCATCATAAATTCGCAGAGCGGATCTACCCCATATTAATGTCCAATAATAAGGAAACTGACAGGGTAAATTCTAAGTGGAGTTACATATATGTGTTCAGATACCTTTGATCAGATAATGTACTCACCACTTACGAAAAAATGGAGGAAAGAGGGCTGTGGTGACAAAAAGCGCTAAACAAAAACATTATTTGTAGCATAGCTCTTACTGTATGTTTAAGGACTGTGCCAGAAATATTGATTTTTTTGTGTAGTGTTTTTCTATCACCACAGTCCTCCTACTTTCACGTTTGATAAGTGATGGGACTATTTTACCTTTCCTTTTAATTTTAATATAAAAAATATATATTTAATTGAATAAGAAATACCACAATTTCAGCTATTGGTAAAAAGAAGCCAAAAGCTGAATTTTTATATTTGATTCATGAAATTCTCTATTAAATGATATAGGCTTATATGAATTTTTTTTGAATCAGAATTTACTAAAATGAGTCATTTATTCTATTTTGTAAATTCCAGTAAGTCTAGAATAACCACTATAGTCAATTTTCCTTCAATTGTAAAAGACTTTTGCGATTAGTACAGTCAGAAATAAAGGGGGAAGAACTATGTTTTTCTTTTATTCATTTGTATTGAGGAATAAGAAAATGCAAATATTACCAGAGTTGTGGGTTGCTAACTTTGACAACCATTATAACAATACTGTCTAACTGACAACATAGCAAGGGTAATTGAGTGGTTGTGCTGTCGGCGTTTGACGTGGGTAGCATGAACAGTAAAGTAGGTTTTGACTGACCTTATGACATTTGCATAGCTGAAGAAATCTCTTGTATCTTGAACATCTTGATACAGAGGCTTTCTGTTTAATGGGCTACTAAATAAGATGTTAGGTCAGTATTTGGCAGCAGCCGATTATTAGTTTCGGCAACCCAGGATAACGGCTAGTGCTCTAGTTGATAACTACCCAGATAAAAAATAATAGGCAACTAACAGTTTATAGAATCCCATTTGATGATCACTGAAGACTTTAGACATTAAAGTTGATAATATGATCTGCAAGAATCTTTTCAGCTGTGTCAATGAACAAAGCTTCTGCATGTAATTGCAGACAGACTGAATGGATACTGAATGGCTAGATGGAATGCCTGGACCCATGGTCTTACAAAGGACTATATAGTCTACAGATTGAAGCTAAGAGTATCGGCCTAACTGTTAGTTACCCATAGTAACTAGATGAGAGCTACCCACAGAATTAGAGCAAAAAATATGTGTTTACTTCAGAGGAAAAGCCACTGGTTTTATTAGGCAGTTCAGACCAGTATTACTGATTGATTCGGTACATCAGCAGGTTTTTCTGAACATCAAGTCCACGCTGAGGTAGTACTTATAACCCTGGCTTGATGGCTGCCTCTAAATCCATAGAATATTACATTTACTGAAATTTCCATCAAATAAATTCCTAAAGTTGAATATGTCCTTGACACCATGAAAAATGTATAAAAAAAAGGTTTCCTTCAACCTCTACTAAACCTCCGCAATTTTTCCAAGCTATATGTTATAATCATGTTTGGAGGAGTAAAAACTAAAATAGTGCAGAATTATAAATTTCAATATTAAAGGATTCATAAGTTATGAGGCTATAATGGAATGAAAGATGGAAAAATGAGCAATTACATAAGGTTTCTGCATTCGATTTGGAAGGTACATTATATTAAAAAGGATTGTGAAATTGATCTTCAGTTGAAACCAGGTTTTACCTTGTGAACAATTTATTCTAGTAAGCCAACATCAACCACTCAAGTTCAGAGCTACAACTCTAGTGGCATGAACAGTAAAGCAGGTATTACAATTATTGGTTTTATCTTTGACAGCATGATTCATCCAAGGTGTTCAGAATTTGAGTGGAATGCCACTTATCTATGAACAGCTATCTTGAAAGATAGTATAGGACGAGATGGTGACACGGCTTGTAGGGAGCTGTTGCACTGGGGTTGTATCATGATAAGAGGGACATGTGTGCCCAGCAAGCGGCAGCATTGTCACGGCATATTATTACTATCGTGGAATTGTTCTGATCTAGAGAAGAAAATCCAGGACGTTCTCCATTGACGCGAGACATCAGTTAGCTTCCATATACATGGGTTATAAGTTTTTCTGTGTATTTGATAAAAACATCAAGAGTTTTAAACGTGGAGAACTGTCACTCTCTTCATCTTATACAAAACTGATAAGTGACAATTCTTTTATATATATGAGCCTTTCTGCCATGTGAACAAATTATCAAACTGATGGACAAAATCTGTTCTCATGTTCTCCCCAGCCGGGAATGTTTTATGCACTGGTAGAATTTTATGCTTGGGTGAGTTTCTTTCTTGTTTCATAATACTAATAGAGATTTTCCAGGATTCATTTCCATGCACCATTAATCATGTATTTTTCTTGAATGGTAAAATTGATATAAAGTCAATGGTATTCAGTATTTTACTTGCTTTATTTAATTTTTTGATTAGAGTGTGTAAACTTAATTATAACATTACCATTTGATGTAAAAATTAAATAATTCATCTAATAACCAAGTAACTATTAATTTGATAACACATGATTCTTGCATCCCATAAAGAGATTAATAAAAAATGTCTCTGGTAACATGGGGATAGTAATTCATAAAGAACCAAGATATTTCATTGACCCACCAAGTGAGACTTGAAAGTGTATAGTTAGGCATAATTATTATCAGGGCTTAATTTCTCAAAATTGTTTGTGATAAAATGATGTACTAAAATTTACATTTCACTTATATTCCAAGTCCGGTTCCAACATAAAAAAATGCAGCTCACTTAAAATCATTAATTTCATCCTAGCTCTTTGCTGTTTTTTTTTTTTTTAAATTCATATCTATATGCTAATCAACCCAGAAAAATGTTGTTTCTTTTCCTCTGTTGTTTAAATACATTGAAGTGATGTTGCTCTGTTCAAAGTAGATGTGGTATGGATTTCGAATCTTCTATCTTGAGATGTTGGTGAATATTGTTTGTTACATGCGATTTCATGTTACATTCTATGATTAAATGAGGTTCATCTGGAGTTACAGTTGCGTAGTCCTAGAAGCTATGGATTTGAAATTGGTTCTGACCCGATGTACATCCTGGGAGATAACAATGAGAGGGTAAAGGCTATGAACTCAACCGTAAAATTCAATAAAGTTGACCATGGAAGACATCTCGGTTACTTGGTATCGCGAGTTGATCACATGCAAATATGAGTCAGCTGTTGGTATTATCAGCTGAGTTTTAAGGAATAGCTGAGTGGTGTGATGTAATAAATGAAAATTTATTTCTGCTCCTACAACAAATGCAGCACAGTATTGCTGATATGCCAAGTCAGATTGATAAAACTGTATCAAACAGGACTGAAAAGATATTAGCAGGGTTGAAGCGTGAAATTCGCCATGGGTTAGCCTCAGTGTGTGAAAATGTTGGCCTACATGTAATGGGTATCGTTGATGTAGAAGAATCATTCCGAGAAACTTTGAATAATGACATTAATCAGATCGGAGAAAAAGGAAGGAAGAACAGATAAGCAACACATCTCATACACCGGGTTAGGAATTACATGTCACTTACAGTGGGATATTCATTTGGATGAGTAAATAAGACTTTAAAACCCCATGTCATGCCATCTGTCACAAACAGATGCATTCCTTCATACAGATTTCGCAGTGAATATGTGGATAGAAACTACATTCGGTTTCTTGAGATTGAGAAAACGGTTGTTTTGCCTCATGTAATGAGCTAAAACCTGCCAGAGATGCTCATTGGAAGGCAGGGGCTGGCCGACGGGTGTTCAATCCAGTTTTTCCGAAAAGACTTCGATAGTATTTGCAGAGTGACAGAATCCAACAGCTGGGAATGGTTCCTGTCTCGCCAGGACAATAGCAGTTGTTCTAAAACGTTTCACAGGATACGCAACAGAAGGGTGGTTCAAAAATTAGATTTAAATATTTTCATTTTCTCTTTGTAAATCACAGAACAAGATGTCACAATGTTGCTGCTTTTTACAAGAAGGAAACGGCTGTCTTCTGACAGCTTTTGGCTACTTAAAATTACTTTTGTTTTGGAGGCTAATACTTTAGTTACCTGATTACATACTTTTGCATTCTTATTGTAAAGAATTCTTGTTTGCATACTGGTATAACATTTTATTGTTATTGTTAATTATGTTCTCTGCTACCATGTTAATCACACTATATGGTCTGTAATTATTCTTTTATTTAGGCACACACACACATTACAATTCATAACTATATGTTTACTTCACAACAGTCAGACTACAACTGCTTAATGTATATCTCCAAAGATATAGTAAGTACTAGAACATTCTTCTCTGTAATCGATACCAGGTCAGTCAGATATAAATGTACTATACCCAACAGTTATGATAATTCAGTCTGACAGCTGTTCTGTCCAGCAGACATTAATTTACAGCTAGTGGTGAAGGTATATTAGATAGGTTTGTTTTTGGGCATTATTCCTGTTGAATACTAGTAGATGTATATCAAGAGTTTTAAAAATTCCTTCAACGTTTTGGGTAAATTATTCATCACTTCACCTGGTAATTTGTTAAAATCCCTGAAACTCCTACCCATAAAAGAAATTTTTTTCCGGTCCCTTATCACGGCCACATTTAGGCTCTGTGGCCCCTAGGCTATACATGTGGTGCGGGGCCCCCCTGTCGGCAGTGGCCCTGGCTGCCTCTGTCTATGGATGCTTAAATTTCGAAATTCGGCCCAAAAAATTTATGGGCGACCTCTTTTTAGTGCTGTTACTGGCCCTGGCAAGGGATCCAGAGTTGTGGTGCGGGCCCCCTCTTTTTAGTGCAGGTCCCCCTTTGGGGTGCAGGCCCTTAGGCTACAGCCTATGCTTATATGCGTCCCTGTACCTTATGCATGAAAGCAATTGCCAGCATGTGAACATGGTCATTTTTTCCCTTCCTTACACTATTCCTAATTTTTCGACCAATATTCTTCCAAGCACTATCACTAACATGTGCCTGGTAAACTCCCCGCACTCTCTTCACCCTCCTCCTGTCTTCCATTTATTCCAAATCTATCTCCTACATTATACCAGTTACCGTACTGACTGCGTCCTGTGATAATTTCCTGCTCTTTTTTGCACGCGCTCCAACTTCTCTATTTGATACTCAAAATGTGGGTCCCAAACTACACCACCATATTCAACCAATGTTCTGACCATGGGCTTATCCAGCGAGGGGCAGGAGGAGGTGGGAGCAATATGGGAGAGGAAAGATTGACTGGATTATGCCTAATCAGTGTGCATCAAAATTTGATGAAAGAACACAAGATATTGACAAACAAAGTTATTGGAAAATTGCTGAGAATCTGAGACGGTTAATGTTTACATAAAAAACTGTAGCTGAGTTATGATCTTAATTAACTACATATTAGTTCATTAGATTAAGTGATTGGATTACTATGTTAATCAATAATAAAAATAATTTCCTCATTAGGTTTGAGTTTCATTTTGTAAGAAATCATCATGTTTCATTCAGTCGGTAGGGTGCACTTCCTCGAAACCAATATGAGTTGTCCCTCTCTCCCTCCTAATTGAAATCTTGCCCCCCCCCCCCTATTTCTGATCCTGGATACACCCTTGGTTCTGACCAAAGTTTTGTAAGACAATTTCCTAAATTTTCTTGTACATTTCCTCATCACCTCAGTAAAGAGGGATTTTGTAACATTTTCCTACAACCTGCTCAATGTGCTCTTCCCATTTGAGTTCATTTTCAAAAGTTATGCCAATATATTTACATGTCAAACCTTCAACCCTCCCCTCCCTATAATGATAAACAAATTTTAGTTTTTAATTTTTTTAGTACCGGTACCTAATAAGTTGATTCCACTTGGCATTTATCATCATTCTACGTTGACCTACCCATTTATATATTCTATCCATGACACCCTGTAGCTGTTTACAGTCTTCTCCTGTTTTAATCCTCCTGTTATATACCATTGTCATATGCAGAAACCTAAATTCTGACTGTATACCATCAACACAATTATTTATTAGAATGATAAATAGTAATGGTCTCAATACATTATCTTGTGGCAATCCCATTTTTATTCCACCTCTTCTGATAATGTATTTCCTACTCTAACACTTTGCTTTCTGCCTTTTAAGAGTTTTTCTACCCAGCTGGCCACTTTTCAAACCACTCCAATAGTTTTCAACTTATTTAAAAGTATTTCATGGCTCACTGTGTCAAATGACTTAGAAAGATCTAGTGCTACACTATCAACTTGGACTCCCTATTTTATTTCATTCCAAAATACTTTGTATATAGCACACTAACTGAGATTCACATTAACATTCTTGCCTAAAGCCATGTTGTTGATTTGGAAACCAGTTTCTTCCTTCACAGATAATTCTTATGTAGTTGCATATCAATCTTTCCATCATTTAGCCTATCACTGATGTCAAACTAATTGGCCTGTAATTTTCGAACATATTTGTCCCCCCTCCTTTATGAACCGGTATTATTATCGCACTTTTCCAGTCCTCTAGTAAACAGTAAGACTCCAGGCTCATTTTAAATGAAATTTCAAGGTAAGGTACAATATCATTTCCCATAACCTTCAATACATCTGTAATAATATTGTTTACACCAGCCCCTAGGTGACATTTTAGCTTTCTGAGTTCCTTCATAATTTCCTATGGATCTATTTCAAATTTTATGGTGTCCTCATTTCTACTTATATAGAGACTCTCCTCTGTTTTATTCCCTCCATGCCATGATGATAGTCCTTAATTGTCTCACTAAACCAGTCACTCAATATATCTGCCATTTTCTAATCCCCAGTAACTTCTTGTACATTATTATCTACAATTTTCTGAATACCTTCCCTTCCTCTCTGTTTTCTAATTAGCCGTAGACATTTCCAGATGCATGACTGAGTGGTCCGCGATTCTTCCTCTTCTCTCTTTGTTGTTATTAACTGCTGTTTCGTTGTTTTTAAGAGTCCCCTACTGCCTTCCTGTCTCTTAACTTTTTTATTAGCTCCTTAAACTCTTCCCACATCACCTCCACTGTACTTGTGCCATCCTTCTATTTGTTGAGCCTTTCGCTGAAATATCTCTTCAATATAAAATTTGTGCATTTTTATTATTATACCTATTTCCCCCTTCAATTTTGGCCACTGGTTTACGGAATCCCATAATATCCATCAGTACTGCATTGTGATCACTCATTCCTTCAGCTACTTGATATCCCACAAGAGTTTCATCAGACTTTATTGGAAAAATATCCAACATGTTTGGTTCCCTCATGTTCTGCAATACCACTTGTGTAAAATCTCCTCCCCTTACTAAGGTATTTGCAGATCTCTGTTCCCTTGTGTTATTTATCTTATTTTGTACTCAGTTGATACTTGGTAAATTTAAATCCCCACTAATAATGACCACTCTATGCTCAACTCTGAACATTAATTTAATTTTTCTTGAAGAACTTCAGCTTCATCATTCATACTTCCACCAAGGTAAACAGCAAACAAGCTGATTTTTTACTACCCCTGAAATCTACCCTTAGCAACTCATGGCCATGCTCTCTGAACACTGGAGAACTGTAGTAAACTTTGCTTTTTTTTTTTTTGCTGTCGTCAGGCTTTTGATGTGTTCCTCTACAGTTCTTACCTTCGACTGTTCCCTCCACTAACAAATTCATCTGGCCTGAGGGCCCAAAATATTTTTTTGCACTGGGGCTCTTGTTAACCTAGTTACACTGCTGCCTTCACCTCCGACTATCACTACTCTATCGTTATTAGTGAAGTCCCTAGAAAGTGATCCTCTATTACCTGCTCTAATATTGCACTGGGTTTGAAAAAATAAGCTTGTGCCCGACTGATCCTGCAGAAGAGTACCTACACTTCTCCCATGGCTACTACCTATCAGCAGAACGTTTTTATTTCTGTTTTTTCCTTTCACACCTCTATTCCTAAAGGCCTGCTGCACCTTACCTACAGCTATATCTACACAAGGCTCTTCCCCATCTGACTCTGGTAACAGGTCAAATCTATTTCTCCCCACAATTTGTGAAATGTTCGGCGTCTTCATCCTGTTAACTGTATTTCGCCTATGACCTGTTATCAACTGCCAATTATCCTTCTTAACCTCTTCACTAAGTCCACCATACCTACTTTCTGCCTCTATGGGCTGAGCCTACACCGCCTGAACCTCCACAGGCCAAACCTCAAAGATCCTAACCCTTTCACACAATTCCCTGACCGTTTCGCCCTTCTCCATGATCATTTCATCCTGCTCTGAAAGTTTCCTATGCCTTAAACAGAGCGGACAGTACCACGGAAGAGCCCCATTTAGTTCCCTTTTCCCTCTGTCCTATATTCCCAGTGAAATTACTTTTTACACCCACTACAATCCAAACTATTCACCACAAGTCTGCAACAGGTGCCACACTTTCCAGGCATGATTCCTCCCGCCCTCATCCCATAAAAAATGTATTAATACCTTTTAAATGAACCTAACGGATTTAATTTCAATATTCTACATATATCTTAAATTTAATTGATTATTAAAAAGAAAAAACGTACACTGCATTTAACTGATTTTTTAAACTGAAGCTTTACTCTTCAATCACTTTAAGTGATAACTAAATAAAAATTACTTACAAGCCAATAAAATAAAACTTATGCTTTTAAACTTCAATTTTTTTTTTTTTTTTTTTTTTTTTTAAAAAAGAGATATTTTTTTTGTCATCAAGTTTTATAGTTCATGAGGAAAGTTACTGATGAATTCAGATAACACATTCTAAAGATTTGGAGAGAATTTTTGTGTTCATTTTTTGAATGTATGTTGTAATAGTTGGACAAGATCATTTGTTTCAGCCAGAGGTCAGTTTGAGAATATAACTAAGTAGAAATGAAACAGTGCTTGGCATTCATAGCGGAACACAGCCAGATTTACAGTGGTTTTTAAGAGTGGTGATTAGACATTAAGAGTAGCGTGGTGGTGTAAATGATTTGATGAAGATGGGAACTGAAGTAAGCGATCAGTTATGGGACATCAAACCACAGACTTTCAGTTTTCTTAGCCATTTTTTTGGGGCTATGTAATGTCTTGCCCCTGCCATCATTGATTTTTGGCACTTTTTAATGTTTATTAGACGTTGCAGGTCACGCCCAGCCGTTGTGTGAGACAGTGTAAGGTGGTGGCATTCCTAAGCAGCACAGCAGAGTCGCCCCCATCAGTCTGATAACAGGATGGCTCTTTTTGTTTGGTGTGTTGGAGATGTTTGGTTGCGGATATTTCCACGGGACTTTGGCGGACAGGTTTCTCCCGAAAAAAGTGACGTGGCCAGAAGATTTGCGCAGGCGATATGACTGTTCCAAGGACACTTTGGGGGAAGGCAGGTATCCCAATAAGAGGAATGTGCGAGTCCGACAGTGGCCGCGTTGTCACTGCATCCTATTACTGTCGTCATGGAATTGTTCTGAGCCATAGAAAAACATCCACGACGAGTTATGTTCTCCTCTGAAGCGAAACGCCAGATAGTCTCCCTATACACGGATTATAAGTGATTCTGAATGGTGGATAAACACCGCAAGAGTTTTCAATGCAGAGAACTGTCACCGCCCTCACTTACTACAAAACTGATAGGTGACAATTCTTATTTATATAAGCCTTCTAGGCCAATTTTATCCCCTGTGAACAATTATCGAACTGATGGACAAAATCGAGTCTCGTGTTCTCCCTAGCCGGGAAGGTTTTAAGCACAGATCGAATTTTATTTACCGGTGGCCGAGTTTTGTTATTGTTTCGTAATACTAATTGAGATTTTCCAGGATTCATTACAATGTATCATTAATAAGGTATTTTTTGCTGAATGGTAAAATTGTTATAAAGTCAATAGTATTCAATATCTTACGCGCTTTATTCAATTTTTGTAATTAGACTATGTAAACTTATTTACGATCTTATATGATATAAAAAATTCATTTAGTAACAAAGTCAGTGTCACTTTTGATTGGATAACGCATAAGTTGTTCTCTGAAAGTATGGAAGATACAACTCTGCAATTCAAGGAGCACAATGCTAGATTGGTCAGTTATACTGACTAATTTTTAAAGAAGACTCCGTCGGTTCCTTGGACATTACGCCAGCATTCCGCAAGAGCGTATAAACCCTGTCAATTTCCTGTTACAAAACCATTTCTTCACAGCACGACAAGCATCCTCCTGAGATTCAAAGTGTATACCACGGAGAGCATTTTTCATAGGTCCAAATGTGAAATCTGACGGTACCAAGTCGAGGCTATAGTGTGGGTGCGGCAAGATGGTGAAGCCAAGTTTTGCAATTGCTTCACGAGTTCGCAGACTTATGTGGGGTCTTGCGTTGTCGTGCTGAAGCAGCAAGTTACACAGAATCTTTTCAGGCCAAGCACGTTTGGAGCGCTCATTTAGTCGTATCAGTGTAGCAACGAAGGCATCTGAGGTAATAGTGGATCATTGCTCAACACATCCAACAAAATGACACCTAGCATATCCCAAAAGTCCATGATCACGGTCTTTCCTGCTGGTGGGACTGCCTTTTGCTTTCGTGGTGCTGGGTATGGTGTCGTTCGATTGATTCTCTCTTCGTTTCGGGCTCGAATTGACGAATCCAAGTTTCATCAGCGGTGACGATACGGGACAAGAAGACACCTCTCCCCATCCCCGTCACATTCATAGAGTTGCAACAGTTCAGACAAAATGTTTTTCCTTGCTCCATTTTGGTGAAACTTGAGCTCTTTGGGGGATCTATTTTGCGCACATCTTGGAGTACCCCAGTTCGTGGGGGATATGGTATCCACAACCGACCCTGATGGACAATTTTTCACTCAACTGTCGAACAGTAATGCGTCGATTCTGCTGAGTCAGTTCATAAGCGCGCTGCACCAGAACTGGAGTAACAGCTGTTGTGGGGCGATCGAAACGCGGCAAGATCAGCCTATGCACCCGCAGACTTTACTCGTTGCAACCATCGACTAAGGGTGCTTTGGTCAACAGCGACAGTTCTGTACACATTACACAACCGCTGATGAATTTTCCCGACACTTTTTCCCACAGCAACGAGAAACTCGATCTCAGCGCGCTACTTGCAACAAGCATCTATAACAGCCTCCATCTTCAACAATGCCTATCGCGCTCCCACCTGTCCAACTTCCGACAACAAAGGCGGAAGATTCGAGCTAGAGTGCATCAAAATTTCAGCCATTTAACATTGTTGGTGTCATCGAAATGAATTTTGGTGTAAAACTTTTTGAAAGCACCTTGTGAATAATCAGGCCCGCCGTAAACGGGTATGCACTGCACGCGGGCGGCACATCCAGAGGGGCAGCAAATCAAGTTATCGACTGTCGCCGCCGGGAGAGTAGCATATAGGGGGCAGAAAATGTATGTAGCGGCGATCTTTTTTTGCGACGGCGACACTCGGGGTGGCAACAATGGGGGCGGCAAAATAATATTCGAAAGGGCGGCAATCTGTTTTTTGACCCGGTTCGGAAGATTCCTAGATCCGCCACTGGCTGTAGGTAGACGGGGGGCGGCATAATCGGTATTGCACTAGGGCATTCAAACAGCTTGCGGCGGGCCTGTGAATAATTCTTCCATCTCATGCAGAGATTAATTAAAAAACAAGTCTCTGGTATCTTAGTGATAGTAATTCATAAAGAACCAAAACACTTCATTCAATCTACCTCTAACCACAGTGAGCGTCATTCTAATAAACATCCGTGTTGTGGCTTCCGGGTTTTTCATTAGGTCAAGTGGTGATGATGTCACTGTCGCCTATTACTACAACTATTACAGAAAAAGTAAAATCTGAAGAATGTGAAGCCATCCTTACATCTAAGAGAACATAATATCCAGTAGATAAATAAACACAAATTTAAGGAATAATACAACCACTTACGAAATTTAAAACTACTTATAGGAACATTAATCTTATTAAAAAACAAATAAAAGTACAAGGTATATAACATGGTGTCAATTAATATAATTCACTGCCAATTAGTCTGTTTGATGTTACACTAAACATGCCAAACAAGAGCTTATATTTATCATCGATTAGGGAAGAAGGCATTCTGTCATTATACAATATAACTTCTTTAATTTCTTGATCAAATGACATTTGCTACGGAACAAAAGAAACACAAAAAGTAAATTTAATTTTGTTTATTAAACTATCCGTTGATTCTTTCACATATACATATATCTGAATGATTACTATAAAAAATGCTTGCTGTTGATTAATATTGCTTGTTAGCTATTTAAAACAACCATTTGATGAAGACTGATAGTTCCCATACACTTCAAACTGAATAATACTGAGCTACTCAGACAATGAGTGCTTTGTGTATGTATTAATAACAATAGCATTGTCAAAATCTTACAACCTTTCAAAGCCAAAATTTAACTAAACCCATTTGAAATTATTTTAAATGATAAAGAAAATTACTGAATACTGATTACAGGTACTCTTTTCTCAACTTCACTCACCAACTTAATGTTGAATCCGTATTCATGCACCAAGTTTCACACTTGTGAAAAGACTCGCACGAGACACGACTGAGGGCCGACTTCCATTCAGTTTGTGTGAGACTGGTCGAATACGTGTAGAGTGGGACACAACTTTGGAAGAGATTTTATAGATACTTTTCAGCTACTGAGGTATCCGTTGTGTCATCTCAGAATTGCACAGTGTGAAGCGGGCCTTTCACAAAGCTTGCTAGGTAAACTAATTCTACGAAATAAGGTAACAGCAATTGAGTACAACCCCATAAAAATAGACACCCAATAACAGGGCCGGTTTAAGGCTACCGCAGTCGCGGGGGAGCCCCTAGCTTGTGGGGCCCCACCACAATCCCCTTAAAAAATTTTCCTTACTTAACTAACAATTTTCCTGCTAAAATAAATAATCTACAAAATTAACAAGCTGCATCCACAATAGACGTTTCCAGGGCGTGGAGTTCCACGAGAAGTCCTTCATCAGATTTAGTTTTGAGAAAGTCGTATATGATGTAATTACAATAGGCCTATATATTTAAAGTTGTGTAAACTGCAGGATCCATATAGCTAGTAGAACACTGGATACAGTGAATGCATGACAGAGGTAGAGTATATGGCAAATAGAAATTATATCATAATCTCTAAGCCAGTGCATTTACTTTCCTGGTAGTGTGCATTTAACATCAACAATTCAGTAGCAAAATTTTGTATTTATTTGTTTGTCTGTG
Organism: Vandiemenella viatica; assembly: GCA_031002005.1. Classification (NCBI taxonomy): domain Eukaryota; kingdom Metazoa; phylum Arthropoda; class Insecta; order Orthoptera; family Morabidae; genus Vandiemenella; species Vandiemenella viatica. The sequence continues at coordinate 117,579,074 of CM061921.1, forward strand.
ACTTTATATCTCTGTACTGACATGCTATCAACTTTGATTAGTGATGGTACCTTTCTCCATCCTTATTCATTTTCATTACTCATTGAATCGGTACCTATCCTACTGATTCAGAGATATTAATAATGATTCTGTAATGAATTGTTCTTATGGGGATAAAGATAATGTGTAGGCAGACATTACACATGACAAATGATGCAATCAATTAAACTTTTAGTATGAAATTATTACTTTGAATTGAATTACAAAATAATCAGTCACAGAAAAAAAATGCAGATACTAATAACACCATACAAAGAAATTATTTGACAAATATAAGATGAATTGAACAAAAGATCTAACAGTATCTACTGAGATTGCTGGAAGAAAATACTATCACGAACAGAACATAGGCTGAAACTATATTGCATAAACAATGGGGGGCAAGTGATATATATTTCCTAACCAATCTAAGATAAAAATGACTCATCACTATTATATGTGCATTTAACACAAGCCCATTTTTGGAGTAGTTGAAATAGAGAAAAGAACACCATTTTACTTTAAGGTTAAGCAATGCATTTAGTTCAGAGGCACAGAAATTCCAATCATATACTTCAGTGATAAAACAAATGACATTTAATTCTGTGTAAAATAACACAAGCTCATTCAGTTAAGATGGTTTGTTCCATCATGATACAGTGCACGTATCAAACATCAAATTGGAGGACAGAATGAAAAATGTACATTAAAATTCAGACTTCAGTTGATGAATGTTGAGTGACCAATTTTTAGCAGAACAAAAGATAATTAATATTTTACACCAACCAAATTGAAATTTAAGGATATGACTTCACTATTAGGTAAGGGAAACTAACTGCACATGACTGATTGTGGTTAAGAATAAATTTTAGAAAGTGTGGCTTATGTTATTCTCTTAATTTCTCTTTTTCGCCAAATAGAGCTACCATGTACAACATTTCTTTAACCTTTCCGCTGCAGAGGACGTCCAGAGACGTCACGCCAATACTCCACCTCAGTGCTGATGGTGTCTTTAGACATCCATTTCAAGTCTTGTCTGCAATGGCCAGAATCCGTTATGATCAAAGCAAAAGTAGACATAGCTGTTCTTATCAGTTTACTATATACAGTTTTCTATAGTGTAAATAAGCCTATTTATAATGCGTGTGCAGTTTCATAATGTGACTGAACCTCTGTACCATAGCCAACAATATGGCAGCAATAATAGTATGCAAAGCAGCACATGATGTAATTAGTGCTCAGTTGCAACACATTTAGACATTCCAAAAGCAGTTCAGCTCCGCGTAGCACATATAAGGGTATCTCCCTGAATTTATGAAGTCAAGAGGGCGAGATGAAGACACAAAAAACGCAAACAACTTCACAATTTTTTGGTAAATAACCTTAGTCATGTAGCAGGCTCATCTCCTACAGTAACAATATTTACGGGAGAATCAAATTGACTATTGTGTCAAAATCAGTTTATAAGTCTGGTGTGTGTGACAATAAAGAAGCTGTACAATGTTGAATCAAATTTTTGTGCCCTTTAACTAGGAATATATTTCATTTTACTATTAAGTTTTGTGTGTTTTTAGGGTGTGTATTTGTATTTACAACTGCATACATTTCTGTAATAAAACATTATTGTACATGCCTGTACATGCTCTCATACTGATCATATAATATACGACATCGATAGATGTCATCGGCACTAGAAGAGAAATTAGTATGTCAGGTACACTTGATTCACTTATTTTTGTTTACATTAATGTCTTTTACTAAAAAAGATTACTTCTAACAATAAAGTGACATACTGCATGCAAGTAAATGAAAAACCGTTCAGCACTGGGGTTGAGTATTTTAATAGTACTCCCACAGCAAAAGGATTAAGGACCACATCAAAGTCTATTACGCTAAACTTCAAGAAATAACTTTCAAACAATATGAAAGAGACACCAAATGCAAAATTAACATGTATAATACCTACATAGTAGCAAAAATGAATGATCTAATAACACATCATACATGTCAAGCAACGATTCCACAGATTGGTTGATTGTGTTAAAGCACTGCCATAAAGAACATGGGAAGGTACAATGGACCCAGTCCAAATCCAGGCCCGTCATGATTACAAAATTTGTGTGATTTCTCCATAACAACCAATGTGAATGCTGAAATTCAAACAGAGATGGTTACCATTCCTTGGTTTAGATTGTCTTTAATGACCCTGGTAATTAACAGGATGTAAAGCAAAGGAAGGAGAAGACACCAAGTACTTAGTTTGTATCCAAGTCTCAACAGCTTCTCAGAATCCATAAAATATTTATTAAAATTCTAAATACTGAAGAAACAGAGATCAAAACACAACTGTTTCAAGCCTGCCAGCTTATGGCTGACTGTAAGGAACAAATTGTTATTCTTAAGAATACACTCTCCTTTTCACTACACTGGTGTCATTTTACAAATAGCTTACATACTTCCATACTTAAAAAAAAGAAAAAAAAAACAAAACCTTTTGATTTCTGATGGTTCTGGATGTCAATAGTACCATTCATTCTTTACACATTCTTAGCTCCTTTTGAAGCTTCACTCCAGTTATCAACAGTAATTTCATGCAATTACTCTCCCCCCCCCCACCCCCATCTCCTCCCAACAGCCCTTTAAGTCTTTCATAAATTCTTGATGGTTTCACACTTTGTTTCATAGGAAAACTAGTAACAATGCATTGTTCCAAACCTGGATCAATTTACACTTCAGCCATATTCATCAAACAAATAACAGTCAGTGCAACCAACTTTTGCATTTCTTTCTTTTGCTAGGAAGGAAATTAAAATCATAATTTATGTTTAAACTGCTCTCATAGGTTTAAAACTTTGACTGATAATCAATAATATATTACATGTATTAAAGACAACCCCAATATTTGTCATTTAAATAAAAGAATTCTTAACAAGAGTTTCAAGTACTTTCACTTAATGGGGACTAACAACACACACATTGGGTGGGGGGGGGGGTCTATTAATTACGTAAGGTGTTTTTCCGGAATTCTGGACCCCCCTCCCTTTCTGCTGAGATTTTGTGCTGGTCGGACCACCTCCCCTCCCCCCTCCCTGCAAGTCGACCTCATAACTTTTTTGAGATCTTTTTTTTTTGGTTTCATGCTTCCAAGGGCGGTTACACCCCCCCCCCTCCCTAAGGGTGGGTTTCCGTGTTGGTTTTATACCATATACCTCCCTCCCCCTTAGCTCTACCATCTTTCAAGAATTTCAAAACAACATGTGAGATTTCTTGTAATTGTGAATGCACTATTTTCATCGAACCATTACTTGCATAAATCAGTCATATTAAGATTATACATCAACAATAAAAATATACTGTAAGATTCAACAACACAAAAGGTGCTGAAAAGAAAAAAAATTAATGATACATTAAATAACAATTGCTTAACATAGAAGACAACAACATGGTGTAGATTCACAAAATGCAAAGGTTGCTAAGGACAAGGGAACTTAAGGTCTTTCTCCCCGATTCTTAGCCAGAACAACAAGCGTTTGCATCTGCCAATTTTTTAGTGTCTAAGCCATCCTGCTGTCATTTGTTGTAACAGTTTCTTCCTTTGTTCTTATTTAAACTGTATATTCATAATATGTATATGTTAGGTTTAAAGAATGAAAATGCTCACTGAGCAAAATAAAAAAATAAAAAAAAATATGAAAATGGGTTGTGGATTCTTTAAAATGGCTACAACACATTATCCACAATATGGCAATTACAAAAACAGCCATAACACGTTGTGGCTAGCTCAAGAATGCCACAACACAAAATTTGCATCAAGGTTCTCATGATATTTGATCACTACGTGTTGTGGTTATTAACCAAAGCGACAATGCATTATGAACGTAAGCAAATGTAACCACAACACAACATATAGGTTGTAACTACATCTTCTGATTGTTAATAAATAATCAGGTTATGTTAAGATAATAAACCACTTTTTTCAATATCATTTCTTTAGCTTTAATCACGGTCTGATATAGGTTGACAGTAAAAATAATAAAACATAGAAAGTTGGTAACAAAATTATCAATAAAGTTGCACTGTTATTTATTTTCACAAAAAATATTAACGTGACATTTTCTCAAGTGTGGTGGCTGAGCAGTAAAGCTCTGGCCTCGCATTAGGGAGGACTCTGGTTTGAATCCCCATTCTCCCATCCAGGTTTCCGTATTACCAAATCACTCCAGGTGAAGGCCGGGATGGTTCCTTTAAAAAGGCTATGGCCAAATTAATTCTTGATCCTTGCCCCCAGTCTTTTCCCACCACTAATGATCTTGACATCGATATGGTGTAAAGCCATAATCAAAAATATATATAAAAAAATAAAAAGTGATATTTTGAATTAAATTTTATGTTCTTTGAGCAACATTTGCAATTTTTTATCAATACTGCATCTTTTACAGTGACACGTTATTGTAAAAAAAGCTGAAATTTAATTTAAAAAAAATGTGTTATTTGTGAAAATGAAACCTCGGGAGCTCACAAATGTTCATAATGTCATTAATATGTTCACTTTATTTGTGGAAAAAGCAACAAGAGTGAGGGATTTGGTGCAAATGATACTTGTAAGCTCTGTTTAAGAATGAACAGCATAAATGTTAAGAGTGTGAGTGCCGAATCCGACCAAGAGAAACCGGCACATAAAATGATTTCACTATCCAGCTCAAAATTTTCTGCAGTTGAAATTGGTTTTAATGCTTTAGTTAGAGTACCCAAAGTTGTTTAGGACGTGCAGCTCCCAGAAATGTTTTAGCTGTTGTTATGAGCAGGTATCTATCAGTTAGGAAACAAGGACGGTCCTCTCAATCGACTTCATGCTCATAATAAATTACTCGTACAATTTCAGAGAGTAACCTTCAGACATATTCTCAACTCTTTTAACACTTCGCTTAGCATTGATGTTATCATCTGGAAGTCAATATGCCTTCGTAATGTGTCACTGTAAAAGACACTGTATTGATAGAAAATGCAAATATTATCAAATAACATAAAATGTAACTCAATATGTTCTGGTAATGGTTTTTGTAAAAATAAATATACTCTGCAACATTCTTGATAATTTCGTTACCAACTTTCTTTGTTTTAATAATTTTATTGTCATCTTATATCAGATAGTGATAAAAGATAAAGAAACAATAATGAAAACAAGTGGTTTAGTTTCTTAACATCACCTGATTATTAATTAACATTCAGAAGATGTAGTTACAACCTGTACATCACGTAATGGTTGTATCAGCTAATGTTCAAAATGCTTTGTGGCTTTTCTTAATAACCACAACACGTAGTGGTGAAATATCATGAGATCCTCAACATGAATTTTGTGTTGTGGCCTTTTTTACTTAGCCACAATGTGTTTTGGCTCTGTTTGTAAGTGCCATTATGCAAATGTGTTGTGGCCATTTTAAAGAACCCACAACACATTGTGGTCATTTTTTTCACTCTTTGAGCCTAATATATATATAAATACAACACATTTCCAATATTTGTGATTAAGGAAAACATACAAATTATTTTGCTTCCAGCATCATGGAATGTAGAACAGAATCATATGTCATCCTGTGAATACTATCATGTAATAACACAGCCTCACGCAACAATCAAAAATCAAGTTCTGAATTGAAACTAATAATTTTATCTTTCATGTGTTGAAATACATTTTCAACTTTAAAGTAAAAATGAAGATCTTAAGCAACTCTGTTCTGCAGCTATCAGATTGCTAAAGAACTAGGGTTAAATGCAGGATACAACCAAAGAGTTTATATTACTGTATAACAAGAATACATCTAAAAATCTGGCAAAAATCAGCAGACATTTTTATAGTTACAAACAGCTTTGGCAAATCTGGAACAGCCTCTCTCTAAATCTACTTTGGGTGATCACATACTACTGTTTTATAAATTATTTAACAAGTACACTATCCATACAAAAATTGCCTTTATATATACATATAAAAAAATACATAATATGGTAATAAACATTCAATCTCTTTGTAAGAAGCAAAAAAGATGAAGTATGGTATGTAAATTACAAGAAGTATGGTATGTATGTCATATAAAAAAATTTGACAAAAATAATAGTTCAACAAAGAAAGCCATTACAACTTCAATAATCACTTAGAAAATATAGAAAATATACAAAATAAGTAATATACTGTGAATCAATAACAACATATATCAATGATTTTTTTTTAATCTATTAACTAAATATCACCCATTATTCGCTGTAACAAAAAAGGTTCCTACATAGTAATTGTGGCTGTGATTGGTATAACAAACCTCTAATAATCACAAAAAAAGGAGTTGGTGCAAATCTGCATCAAGCAAGGTTGACATTTTTCTCAAGGACACTTTCGCTCCACCTGGTTTTTTTCCACCTTCTTCATATTCTTGTGACGAAATCCACATCTGCATGAAAGTTCCCACTGATGCTAGTATTGATCCTCCAATCCAAGAACCAAAGCGTCGTTCTGAAGTCCCACTGGAACTGATAATCTTCAGGCGCATGCTAGATGGAATTCGAGCTGCCAAATCCTTATTTAAACGTTCTGGAAATCCCTGTAAATAGAGAGAGAACAAACTGAAAGGGAAGATTGTCTCCCTGTTTCACCTTTGAGACCATTACTATAAATGTATAACAATATCAGCTATTTTTCCAAACATGAAATAACCATTTGTAAGAAGTTGAGAGGTTCTACATCTTATCAACAGTGTGGTCACTACAGCCACAAGCCATTTTTAATAGAAGGAACATTAGCAATGGTTTATTCTGGTAACTGCATTAAATATTGTCAGGAAACTTTGGAAAATGGAACTATTATGAGAAGAAATATATTTAAACCTAGAATTTCTCAGAATGAAGCTGTTTTGTGATAACTAAATGTCTCATTAGTTGATGTTGACATTTTGTTCAGATATCTCAATTGCTCATAATTAAGTAGCTATCTTGACTTTTCAACAAGCTAGCCACTTTTTGGTAGCCATTTTGTGGGTCATTATTTTCATTACTATGCATGCATATATAATTATCATGTAATTGATGAAGGACTTTATAAAACCTTATACCAAGATAATTATTTTTATGTTAACCTCATAATAACTAAACACCTGTACCTGAAGCTTTTTTTTTTTAACTTCTTTATGTCTCTCAACAGCGAGGTCTTTAGAGACGGGAAAGGACGGGGGCAAGGAATGGGAAGGAATTCGGCCATGGCCTTTTTAAGGAAGCCTGGAGTGATTTGGGAAACCATGGAAAACCCAAATCTGGATGCCCGGACGGGGATTGAAGCTATTATATTTTCTTCTACTACAGCAATCAATACTATTACTACTACTACTGTTACACCTCTCTCTAGGATAATTGGTTTTATATGAATCCTGTAACAACTAAGTATCTCTATCAAACTAATCGTACTACTATTACTAATATCACCACCAGTACTGTCAGTTTAATGTTCCATAAGTATCTGTTCAATCAGACTGCTAACAGTACTCTGAAGCTAGATGCCTCTGGAACTGGCTGCGTTATGAACACCTCACGCAATCAATAGTTGACCTCCAGGAAAATGATAAGAGCCCCAGAGGTCACTCAGAGGATAACAGCTCCAGTATATGCAGAAGTTTCTCCTGTGTTTAAGTCATTTGGTTTCATAATCCTCCTGTTGTGCTATCATCTCATCTTTAAAGTCTATCGTCAGATTTTCAATGTTCCTGAATTTCTCATTTTCACTGTCATTGGTTAGATAGTTTTTTCTGTTTTGGCTACTGCATCATCACACTCAACAATTATAATTGTATTCACATGCATTGCTCTCTGGTTCCTCTAATTTTTCTTATCAATTTTCCCCAGTACAAATATTATCTTCCAAAATTTCGAGGCTGTGTCAGCTGCCTGCTCCAGCAGGTTCCACAAGCTTTTATAACATTGTATGTCAAATATTCTTTTCCCTTGCAGCAGGCTCCATTGCTGAGTCTTCAGACTGGCTGTCATTTCACATCCCTACACTACATGCTCAAGCACATACTTTTCACAACATTTGTACCTGCTAGTTTCCAACTCCAAAAAAAGCTACTATACGGCTCATCACCCATAATGCAGTGCAATAGTCTTGGAGAAGGTTAATAATAATCTTTATATATAAAGATAAATGTATGTTTGTTTGTTCTTCATACAAATCCACAGTTTTCATCCGATCTCAATCAAACTTTGCACACTTATCCTTTGAAACAAGGAGAAAAATACTGTCTACATTTGGTTGAAAAATTATCTGTATAAATAACACATGTTGTATCATAACTTTGAAATACGGTGATAGACAGACACATTGGATATGGACGTCTCCGTACCGTGTTTCCGTGTAGTGGACTGGCAGCTCAGTGGTTAAAGCACTTGCTTACGAATGTCATGGTCTCCGGTTCAAATCTCCGTGGAGGCTAAGATTTTTAAAAATTGTTTTTCATCGTAAGAGTCAGGCCTGGGCCGTAGGTTATTCGGATTGAATGTTAAACTGTAGATATTAGAAAGTTAGGGGTGCAAAGCGAGGCAAATCGTAGGTAGTCTTGCAATGTTGTAGGTGTTGTTCGCAGTCAGTGTGCGAGTGTGAACCACAGTAATATTATTTATAAATACGGAAGTAAGTCTCTGTCTTTTTGTTAAGTTTTGACGACTAAATGGCTATATCGTTGTTATGGAATTTTATAAGGAAATCTGTATGAAGGGCACAGGATATTTTTTCCAGTATGATTAACAGTTGTAGTAACGAAATTTTGAGACCTTATCGAATGGTGGCAGAAATATGTTGGAAACTGATTCTCTTCAAGAGACAGGTGTTAGCTTTCCTGTCATATTATTCCGACTCGATATTGTTTGGGACCAATCCTTCGTTACCAACAACTTTCTATATTTAATTCTGGCAAAAAAATTCTTAATCCACGCGTACGAAGTAGCGGGTATGAGCTAGTAATTGATAAAACTGCAATGGAGCGCCCACTCTGGTGGAAATCTCCCTACATACACCTCTTCCTCCTTTCCTCTTCCAACCTATTTTTGCCCTCTACTAATTTTTACATTAAATTCCTTCAGTGTTTCAGGTAAATTATTCATTGAAGGAATTGCATCCTTAATCTCTCCTCTATGTAAGGAAACATAAAATGTTCATCTGCTTATTTTGCTGCAATTACACTCTTATTGTCATTTAGTTGAAAGTATCTTCTAAATGTCCCTCATTGATGTTGCTTCACTACCTAAAATTTCTACTAACTTATCCTCATTTCTGAGCCAGTACACAGCACCCAGTCTCCTCATTTCAATGTGCAGTGGCTAGACACCAATGGCAATAGTTATATCTGTTGTCATGTTTCGGCACCCTCCTGTCAGTAATAATCTTTGTTGGAGATATCTGATATGATCTTTGAGTTTTTCCTTTCAGAAATGTTTTGCCCACCCACTTGCTAAGTAGCCCATTAAAGAGGCTAAAATGACATCATGGTTCAATGTTATTGCTAGGATCGGAATTGTAAATTCTCGCATTCCGATACTGATGATGGTGTTTAAGACAGCCGCTGCTCGGGTAGTGGTCTTCTCCAAATAGGAATTGAAGTTTAAATGTTCATCAAAATTAATGCCTAGTATCTAGATACACTACTTCTCCAAACAGAGATCTAATCTATCTTGATGGTAGGCTTTTGAGACATACTACCTTTGAACAGTATAATTGTCCCTTAATGGGGTGTTGGATTCAACTTAATGCTTTTGCAACACTGGCTGAAGCAGATGAGAGCTATGTCCAGTTGCTTTGAATTTTTGCTTCCATGGACAACAAAAGATCATCAGCGAACACAGTAAAGTCCCAGCAGTTCTGGTTTTCTTTTGTACATTTCCATAAATGGTTTCAGCCCTCCATCCCAGTATACTGGACTGCAAACTGAGACTTGTGGGCAACTTTCTGTCTTTGTAATGGGCAGGTTCAGGCATTTCAGGGAAGCAGTTCTACATATGCAATAGTCCCTAAAAGTGTGTAAAAGCCTTTTTGTATAATGTAGCTCTTTGAGCTGTACAAAAAGAGTAGGCCACAACTAACTGACGCATGGGAGCAAATAAAAGTTCATTACACGCCCCGAAAGTTAAATATTTCTGCCAATGACCGATACTTAAGTTACGCCGGTGCACCACATGGCGTAAAATGCTACCTCAAAGCTACATAGTAACGCCCAAACTGATTCTGCAAGACTAGGGCGACTACATCGCTACACAACCTAAAATAGTAGTGCTCTCACATAATATTGCAAGACTAGGGTGACTGAGGTAGAGGAAAAATCTGGGCTACTATATATAAAAATGCCTGTGGGAACACAAAGACTTCAGGGTTCGCACCAAAGTAGTCTCATAAACTGATCAGATATCAGTTTCCCAAGCTTAAAGGTTGCATCAGACTAATGACCTTGACAGCTTAAAATATTCCTATCACTCTGAAATTTTGACAATAGATAGATCTTCTAAAAAGTGTCATTTTTAATCCCTATAAAAAATTTTTGTAGGTTTGATAGCTGGGCCATAAAAAAAAAAATAGTTTTCTGAGCTTTCCAAAACCTGTTAATAACTTTTACAATTTTACAGTTATGAAACAGAAACAACTTTTATTTTACTTTAATTGACTGCTCTTTCATTTCCTATCAAGCAAGGCATATTTTGTATTTTCAAAAGGGTGAAATAAAATTCGGCAACCAAAAACAGAGTCTAACTAATTGATATTTCCTAAGCTATTAAAGTGATCAATCTAAAAGTGTTTTTAAACAATTTTACATATTCAAAAATGACTACTAAGCAAATTTGAAGTCTGTAACTGCTTTCATCGATCATTTTTTTTTTTTTTTTTAACTCATCCAAGTGAATGGTAGAGGATGATGCCACAGAAAATACTATCTTGTTCAAATACTTTCTCAAAACTGTAAAAACCTGATTTCTAGCTTCAATTAACTAAGTAACTGACTTCAAAAATGATATGCAATGCTATACAATTTAACTTGCGGTTCTGAGAACAAATTTTGTAACACAGTTACAAAATTTTTAGGTTACCTTACAGAGTGATTTTTAAAAACCATGGAAAACCAAAATCTGGATGGCCAGATGAAGATTTGATCACTTGTCCTCCAAAATGCAAGGTCAGAGCATTACCACTCACCCACCACGCTCAGTAAACACAAAAAAGATTCAGATGAAAAAATTTGAGGGGATGTGAGAAATTAAAAAAATAAAATAAAAAAGCATGTTTTTGTAACATATTTATGATCTGGTTCATGAAATTCAGTATTAAGTGATATGACTTTTTGTTGAAAACCTTTTTTCTGAATAATCAGATTTGTTAAAATAACTAAGTTATTTTGCAAAAGCCTCAAATAACAAGATATCCAGTGTGTTTCAGAATAAAAAGATGCTTGCAAAGGAATAAAAAAGATTGAATGTTACATCTTTGATTGTGTAAAATTTAATGACACAACAACAGCATATAGCTATTCCGATAGCAATTAATGAACATCTTAACCAACTTACACTAATTTTAGAAGAAACTGAGAGTTGTTAATAACTGTTATTTTTAATGCACTATGGGAATTATTGAACCACATGTAATAAACAGAGTTCAAATTGTTAAATACTTGAAACTTATAAATACAAGACTTAAAAGAGTTGAAATTTCTAGTTCTACGAACTAAAGCCTATTGTTACTTACCCCTTATTAGGTCTAGATATATTTTTATTGGGTTACATACTTGGATATGTCATTCATGTACATTTAATTGACAACAGTGTTTCAAGGTAATTCATATGGACATAAAAACTTCACTAGAAAGTTATGTGCATATTCAGCTAAAGAGTACTTATAGATGACATCAAAAGGAACTATGCCACTTTACATTGTGATAAAATTGAACTGTAAGCTGTTAGATCAGAGTAATAAAATTTGTAAGCATATACTCATTTTGCTGTTCACTTATGACCAAGAAGAATTTATGATGAAATTATTGCAAATAATCTGTGAGAAACCTGCAGACTGCATAAAGTAGGCGTTTCTTTAAAATAGGAACCTGTGCACTTATCTTAGGCATAATGAATTGTTGTATTTAACACCAAGAGAAAAAGGTTTGACTGTCCTGTGTGGAGGTGGTACCCTAACAGATATCTGTCCTAAAAACATTAGGAAAAATAAAGTTTTGTACCCAGCATAAAGGTTATAGCACAATAGTTTTTACTCAGTCTGAATATGTAATCAGAAGAAATGTAAGCAGCAATGATGTTATCCTGAATCTTAACACAGACACAGATTGATGTATTAGTATGTACAAAAAACAAAATGTTTTACTATTATTACAGGTAAATTTACTTTTCAAATGCATGGTAGTGCAACTAAATGATATAATGGTAGTAGGTTGCAAAATAGAAGATTTAAAAATGGAACAGAAAAGTAGGAAAGAGGGCCAAAAACCCTCGCAGTTTTGGTATATCTTTTATTTCACATAAGTGCATTCTTTCCCAGCTGACTTATGGCTACGACACCTGAACACCCAATGAAATCACAAAAGGAAAGCTTAGGATACCACAAAGAGCTATGGAAAGGTTAATTCTGGGTTTCACTAGGAAAGATACAAAGAGATCAACTGACATCAGATCAGTTACAAAGGTTAAAAACTTTTTGGAGTAGAAAGCCACATTGAAGTGGTAGATGACTGGTCATATTGCTTAGAGGAAAGATGGACAAAAAGGGTGCTGCAGTAAAGAGCTCATCAGAGGCCAAGAGGAAGACTGCCATACCAATGGGACAACTGGCAGAGAATGACTACCTGAAGAACACTGTTGAAGTTTTATCTCAACTCAAGACTCTAAAGGTAATAGAGCGGGCAACAAAATATTGATAACTGTTGATGGATGTTGGCAACATATTTGTTGGATGCAGCAAATAACATCTGTTAACATGTCTTCAACACTGTTGTGCATCTAAAACCAAAACCAAAACCAATAGTGAGTCAAACCCAAACTTGGTTTTGAAATAAAAATTGAACTTGTGCTGCTGGTGCTAGTGTTGATTTTGTCATAATGACTTCCCATACAAAAAAAAAAAAAAACCTACTATAGTACCATCAATAAAATTGGCAGTTGCTATTTGACATTTAGCTACAGGCATTTTGTGTATGAGTGTAATTAATGCACCTGTTTGAAATAACATAGCAATCAACTCAATATTTATTACATAGATTTCCTTAACTTGATGATGCACAAATTAAGAAGGTATGTTTACTGGTTTAAATTTGTTACATAGTATGTTTAGCTCGAAAATAAGAGACGTGAAAAAAACAACAACTTTGAACCAGTTTTATGCTTGAACGAATAAAAGAAAAATGAATTAAAGGTAATAGTAATAAAATAAATAAGAAATTTAATAAGCATGAACATTCTATGTATGATATTTGGTCAACAGGTACTATATTTCTCGTATGTAATTTTGCTACGAAATTGTGTACGTGTTTCTGTGTCTCCATTTGAGTATACTTTTATTATATTTTTTAATATAATGTAATATTTGATGTCTTCAAGACTGCAAGAATAAAATTAATAGAAATATACGCAATAATAATGCACCCAGCAGATGTGCGTAATAGGATCGTAATTTAAAACATTCACAAGCAACAAATTTCTTTTAAGTCATACCGGCTGATGATGGCAAATATCCATCAACCTCTTGTTAGTTGACAGGACATATGAGACAACACTGATATCAACATGTTGCCAACATTTTGTTCGCTGGTCTGAACTAACCTTAAGAGGTCACATCACTTCGTGATTGAAAAGGGTACATGGCAGTAAAAAGGAAACTATGAAACTTTCATTGTTAATGACAAAATAAGTTGCAGGACAAGCAAAAATCAACTTTATTTGTTCAATAAGACTTAAAAATATATTACTTTCAAAAAAAACTGTTAGTTTTGTAAGATCAACCAGAGCAGAGCATGTGATGTCATTACTTAGCAAACAACACTCTTGCTGCTATGTGGTCAGCATCTAGGCTTCAGTTTCTTCAGGTTTTAAGTTATATGTTAATTTAGTTTTCCTTATTTAATACTTCTTTTTGTAACTACACTGATTTCTTCAAGTTCTACATTCGATTCCTCGTTCTTTTTTTCTGCTTATGGCTTTAGCCCTCGTTGATGTCGTTAGAGGTGGGAAAGAACTGGGGAACAAGAAACGGGAAGGAATTCGGCCTTGGCCTTTTGAAGGAAGTATCCCAGCATTTGCCTGGAACGATTTGGGGAAACCATGGAAAATCCAAAGCAGGATGGCTGGAAGGGAATTCAAACTGCCGTCCTCCCAAATGTGAGGCCAGAGCATTAACCACTCACCCACCATACTTGGTGATTCGATTCCCAACAGGTTTTTTTTTTATTTTATTTTTTGCCATATGTAGATCTACAGGTAGTATTAGATGTTTGGCACTCAAATTTTGAAATTTTGTTGGATACAGTCAGTCTGATTTCATTCACAGTTGCGACATATAACCCCCATTTTTTTTTTCTCATATACTACAATTGAACTCGATTGGTTTAGATATTAATACTGATATTTTCTTTTCTTTTTGTGAAACGTTTTATTCAAAATTCTTTATGTCACTACATGTTCATGTTGACATACTTTTCCTTATTTCTTTTCAGCATTAACATGAATTTAATTCAAAGAAAGAGAATTCTCAATGTTTTTCAAACTTTCCAACAGATATATTTTAACGGTTACATAAATACCTGCTAGTAAAAAATTAAATGCAGAAATTCAAAACATTAATATTTGATAAAAAAAAAGAGGGAATTTGAATCAGAATATCATGTGATAAATTGTTTCCTGATATACAACTTTCTCATTTTTCAGAACTTTTTAGTGACAAAGCATTAATAACAATGTGCAACAAATGACAAGGTCACAAAAAATGTTTTCAAATATGTGCGTGGAAACTTTCCCGGCATACTGAAGCAATGTAGTCTTCACGGCTGTGCAGCCGGATGGTGTTTTGGAAACACAATGTTTCGACAACCAGCTCGGCTGTCTTCATCAGGTGTCCGGTGTCTACAGGCTGACGAAAGCTGGCAGTCACCGCGTGGACTGGCTTAGCGTCCCCGACGGAACTCCTTATGTACCTGTCAGCGAGGTAGAGCATCCGCTCTGATTGGTCAGAACGGTGGCTTCGGAAAGACCCGTTGGTTGGTCGGAAGCGGCGACTCCATACGCTGTCCGCTGCGGTGCCCCCTCCCATCGAACCTCCTTGTATTCCGTCGGCGTGGTGGAAGACCCTCTCTGATTGGCCGGAAGTGGTGGCTTCATACGCGGTCCACTACGGTGCTCGACTAGTGCCGTCTGCGCCTCCCCACCCAGGAGTGCTGGCAGTCCGTGGTATTGGTAGGCCCGCTCTGATTGGACGTGAGCGCAAACTCATTCTGCGGTCCGCTGCGGCACCCAACCGGCGCCATTCGCTCCCTCCACGCCGCGCCAATCCGCCCCGCTCCCGTCAGAAGTCCCTAATAATAGGATTCCAGGCTTCACTCAGATGGAGCCCGCCATCCCGGTTAATGTTGTTGTCACTAAGCCTGATTTCTAGTGCCTCGCTTATGACTGACTCCCAGAAGGAAGAGGCTCTGGCCAACACTACAGTCTTGTCGAACTCTATTCTATGCTCCTCGTCGAAGGTGTGTTCGGCAATTGCAGATTTTTCAAGTTGCCTTAGGTGTCGTCTGTGCTCAGTGAGGCGCTCTTCGATCGTTCTGGTGGTCTGGCCGATATATACCTTACCGCACTCGCACGGTATGGAATAAATTCCCGGTGTTCTTAGGCCCACGTCATCTTTTAGCGACCGCAGCATATGGCGTATCTTGGCGGGAGGTCGGAAGATACTTTTTATCCCGTGCCGCGCCAGAGGTCTTCCAATCTTTAACGACGTGTTCCCGGCATATGGGAGAAAAGCAAGATTTTTAGGTGGTTCTTCTTGCTCCGATGGTGCTCTTGGTGGCTTCTGAGTAAAGGCCCGCTCTATCTGCCGTCGAGAGTAACCGTTCTGCTTGAACACGGTCTTGAGGTGTCTCATTTCTTCTGGCAGGCTCTCACGATCGAAGATTGCCCTCGCCCTGTGTACCAGCGTGGCCAGTACGGAGTTGCGTTGTGACGGGTGATGGAAGCTGGTTGCACCCAAGTAGCGTTCAGTATGGGTGGGTTTGCGGTATACGCTGTGAGACAGAGTACCGTGGGGACAGCTGTTTCTGTGAACCTTCTAGTAGTGCCTGCAAAACTACTAAACAGCGTTATGCAGTTAAGTTCTACACTAAACTGAATAAAAGCCTCACTGGCACCCACCAAATGATTCAGGAAGTCAACGGGTACCTTGCTCTCTCCTGTTCTCAAGTTGTTTAAAGACGTCTGGGAAGAAGTGGACAACCGTCAACCAGCAAAAGTTATGACGATACTTGGTATGTTCGTGATCTATTGAATACAAGTCATTGAATGAGTGTTCAGATAATAGCGGATACTCTTAAATATTCCTAAAATCACTGTGCATGACGTCATATGCTAAAAATTGCACCTGCAGAAAGCATGTGTAAGTAGATTCCCAAATTGTTGATGAACAACCACTTCATGGTCGTGAATGAGCACAACTAACCTAGTATTTTGGACAGTGTCATTACTGGCGACCAAACATGCACACTCCAGAATGACCCAGAGAAGCAGCGCCAAAGTTTCAATATCCCTAGAAGGCAAGAATGAGCAAATCAAAAGAGAAAGCCAAGCTCATTGTCTTCAACATCGAGAAAGTGATCCACAAAGTATTTGTACCTTAAGGACAGTCAAATCTACCTACTACTTGGGAGTGCTCAACAAATGGAGATCGCTGCTATCTGTCAGTTGCACCATTACAACACTCCCAGCCACTCTCCTATGATCCTGGCCACACACATCTTGGCAACATTGCCTCAGCCTCCAAACAGTCCTGACTTTTTTGTTCCCTAGGATCAAGACTACCTTCAAACAAGCCCATTTTAAACCCGTTGAAGCAATCCAAACTGCCGTGACAAGGGCTCTAAACAAAGTCCTTGTCAGTGCCTTCGTGTACCATGGAAAAGTCACTAGCATATACGAGGCATGTTTTTTAAGTGAGTACCATTTTGAAATTAAAAAAAGACGTGCAAATATATATCAATAATTTTATTTTTACCTGAAAGCCTGTACCTTACTCTACTTTTCTACATAATTCCCTTCAATATTGAAGCATTTGTCATAACGAAGTACCAGTTTTTGAAAACCCTCCTCATAGAAGTCTGCCGCCCGACTTATTAACCACTGCATCACAACTGTTTTGACTTCGTTATCGTCTTCAAGACGCTGACAGCCCAGGTGTTTCTTCAAGTGCAGGAACAGATGGTAGTCACTGGGCGCCAGATCAGGACTGTACGGAGGACGATCTAGAGTTTCCCATCGAAAAGATGTGATGAGATCTTTGGTCTGGTTAGCCACGTGTGGACGGGCATTGTCATGCAGCAAAACGATGCCCTTGCTCAATTTGCCACGCCTTTTGTTCTGGATTGAACGGCGCAGATTGTTCACTGTCTCACAATAAGCTGCTGCATTGATTGTCTCATTACGAGGCAGAAATTCCACAAGCAATACTCCTTTTCTGTTCCAAAAAACTGTGCACATGATTTTCCGGGCAGAAATCGTTTGCTTGAACTTCACTTTTTTGGGTGAATCTGAATGCCGCCATTCCATGGACTATTGCTTTGATTCAGGTGTGACGTAGGCCACCCATAACAATTTGGCTTAAGAAATCATCACCATCGTTGTGGTACCGCTCAAGGAAAGTCAATGCACTGCCTAAACGTTTGGTTTTGTGCACATCCGTTAACATTTTCGGTACCCAACGTGAGCACAATTTTCAGTAATTCAAGTGCTCGGTCACAATGCCATACAAAACACTACGAGAAACATTAGGAAAGTCATCACACAAGGAGGAAATCATAAAGCGTCTGTTTTCTCTCACCTTATTGTCCACTTTCTGCACCAAACTTTCATTAACGACCGAAGGACGCCCACTCCGTTGTTCATCAAGCACATTTGTGCGGCCATCTTTAAATTCTGTCACCAACTTTCTCACCATTCCATCACTCATAATGTTTTGTCCGTAAACTGCACAGATCTCACGATGAATATCGATCGCTTTTAGGCCTTTAGCACAAAGAAATCTTGTAACAGCCCGTACTTCACAGTCGGCGGGACTCACGATTATCAGAGGCATCTTTAACACTCAGTGAACAACGTAAACAAGGAAGAATTAGACTGTAATGTCGTCAGTGCGTAGGCAAGAGATGCAGGTACCCAGTGCGCATGTGCGGAACGCCAACCGTAGCGCTGCAGCCACGGTGTGACAAAACGGTACTTACTTAAAAAATACGCCTCGTATGTGTGGATACCAAGGGGAGTTCTTGAAAGATTTAAAAGAAAATTTGTAATATCATCGTGAATTGTTATTATTTTTTTAACGAATTTAACTGCGTTATTTTCCTGACAAACCCCATATTAATGATGTTCAGTGTTGGGAGCATGGCATCACTTATTTGGAATCCACTATCTCAGTTGATTAATATGTCATTAGAACATAAATCCACATGATATTCCCAGCTCTAATTGTATATGTAGTGAAGGTGTTCCTAACATTAATTTTTCACAGTCCAATTAGTTGCCACACACTGAACAGATACAATACTAACCTTTCTTCACTTTTCTTGTAAACACAGAGGTCATCCTATACTAAGCCAAGTTTAGGTGGAGGGTCAAAACAAGCATTTAACTTTGGGTGTCTTAAGAAATCAGCTGATACTTCATGGTATTCTACATGCAAATTGTAGGAATGGTGTTCTCCTTCCCTGAGACTGACTGTTATTCCAAAGGTTTATACAAAAAATCCTGCTAAATTTAGTGGTCATTCTTGACTACAGAGTAGTTAAGGTGCCTTCCTAGTAAATTTAAGCTCCTGGGTTTGGATCATTGCATGGCAAAATCAAAACTCTGTTACGGGGTCATAAGCCTATAAAAATTTACTTTTACCACTTTTAATACAACGATAAGATAATTAAATGCTGTAGAATTTTGAGCTGGCCATTGTCGACCTTCATAATGAACTGTATATCTCAACCGAGGAAACTGAGATTATGTAAAATTAATAAAATCTCTCTGGTCTATGTATAAACAATATGAACATATCATAACTGTACCTGAAAAAGCATCCAGCTTAAAGACCATGAATTCTATATCCTTCTCTTTGAAAGATACCCTCAAAACATTTCAGGCAAAATAGTAATACACATCCTGGTATTCATGGCAATTAATAAAAGGACACGCCACACTTCCAAAGGCATGGAAACTATTTATTATGGTTGTGGAAGTCTTTGAGTGCACAGGAATACTCAAGATGAAACCTTCAGCTTGTTCATAGCACAGATCACTGAAAATGAAGGATGTGGAGGTCAGTACATGTTTAAATATGTTTGGCATTCTGGCCTCAAACTTTTCAGTGATAAACTACAGAATTTTCGCTCCCTCCATAACCCCCCCTCCCCCCACATGCACACACACACTCACTCTCTCTCCCTATTCCAATGTAAATCTGCTACATCACACATGTCCACTCACAAAGTCTTGTTAAATATAACAGCACTGTAAATTTTTTCCTTGTGGTTTTATTCATCAACGTTGAGGTCATTAGAGGCAGGATAGGACTAGTATCAATGAGCAGGTATGAATTTGGCCAGGAAAACGTGAAAAAACAAAATCAGGATGGCCTATCATACCATCCATTCAGCAGGCTTAGCAGCACCATGAAGAGGACCAGTCAGTACATAAGTTATCTAACAATGGCTGCACATTTTCTATTTAAAATACTATAAAATGTCTATGAAATTACTATTTAGAACACCAGAGAATCATACTGACTTACAACATGTCACACTTTACCTACACTCACAAATTTTTTTTATATATATATATATATATATATATATATATATATATATATATATATATATATATATATAAAAGGAAGAAGATGGGTACAGGATGACATTCAAGATAATTTTATTTCTTTTTTTAAAAAAAAAGGATGAGTAGGGCATGGAGGAGTGAATTGTACAAAGTAAACCTGTTTGTGAACAAAATACTATAATGTTATTTAAAATACTATAATGTTTGTAAAAATTGCAACACCCAGAAGGAATGATCTGAATCACTCGAAAATTGGAGGACGTGTAGAATGGAGGAACCCTAATAAGTAATTACGACTGCAGAGAGATGAGAGAGATGGTGTGCACACAAGCCCAACAGCGCTCTCTTGTTACAATACGTTCATTTGATGCAGAGCCATTAAATGAAGTAGAAACATGCAAGAATTTCCAGTATGCTTCATTGATGTCAAAGGGCACGATAGCATGTGAGCGAGTTCAAACACGGTCTCCTGGAAACCGGTTTGTCATACAGTGAAATTGCAGCTTGTACAGGGCAAGTTGCTACGACAGTAATGTGCGTGTGGAACCAGTGGATAGAAGTGGGTTCCACACAGTGATGAGTTGGTGCTGGACCACACAATATGACCACATCTTGTGCGCATGGCTGCAACTGACAAAACAGCTCGGTCCACAGTGTTTGCTCAATGTTGAAACACTATAATGGGTGTGGATACATTTGCATAAATGGTTCACTGCCAGCTGTTGAGGACTTGACTGGTGCCATACCATCGTGTCTGCTTCGAATGACCACAAACCGACGCCTCAGACTGCAACAGGCACTCGAACACCGTCACTGTCATACTGAGTGAAATGTAGTGATTCGGACCATTCCAACTTCAACTAGTCCTACAGTGATGGCTGTGATGAAAGCAATCGTGCAGAGTGCACTCTTGAGCAGCATAGTGGATGAATGAATGCCAAGTTTGACGGTTTAGGGCGCCAGTAGCCATAAGACACGATATCATCTCTGACATACTGAGGGCAATCTGAACAGTAACCACTAAACCTGTGAGGTTTTAAAGCCTGAGTCACCGCACTCATGCAAGCAGCTCCACATGCCATACTCCAGCAGGACAATGCCCAATCACATGTGACGAGGAATGTGCAAGCCTTCTTCGAAGAAGGACGAGTACCACCACTTCCCTGGCCTAAACATTCCCCCGGCACTTCTGGGATACGGTTGGTCGGTAACTTATTCATTTGGTCCTAGGGTCATTCCATGTCAAATCAACACAGAGTTTAAAACTGACATTTTCAGATTGTAATGAAATTTAGTGTACTGAATGATGATGTAAGTATTGTGAAAATTCTCTAATATTGATTTGATATGTGTTCTGGTTTTGGAGTTACAGGGCTCTAAAGTTGCCAGATTTGACTAAAAAGTGGGTGATCGACATGTTTAAAAATTACATTTACCGTTTACCTAATTAAGGTAAGCCGTTGAACAAGATGTCATTTTAAAGCTCTTTTTATGGTCTTTCATATAATATGCAACAATACAAGATTTTCTTTTAAAAATTTTTTTTAATTAAAATTAAAATTTTTAAATTTAATTTTCTTAAAAAGCCAATTTTTTAAAATTTTGAAAAAAATCTCATAGTTTATTCATATTATTGTTAATAAATTCTGAAAGTTTCATTTTGGGATCATGATGGGTTAACATGATATAAGAACTTTCAATTTTGAGTGTTTGCGGAAAACATTCTTTATTAATGCAGTGCTGCTTTAATAAAGTTAGAAAAACTAGCACACATGATATAAAATTAAATATAATTCTTTCATACAGCTTTCCTTGGTCCAATCTATGCAAATATGAGAATTTTAGCTGTATAATTTCCCTAACATATTCAAGTTCTGGCTTGTAGATTCATGTTCTGACACGTTGATTGTTGTTCTGACATGTTGAAACAGGCACAATACTTCTACTTCACCTTTCTCAGATCAGTATTGTAGATTATAGTAACAACAGTGGTTGGTTGTGTTCACAATTGTATACTGGTGCTTAGTCTTCAGTCTTTATGCTTTATATTCTTATTAATAATCTTGTTTATTTTGCAAAAAAAAATTCTTTAAAAGTTGAAAACAATAAGTAAAGATGGAAAAAGGGGGCACTGTTTTAACCCATTTAAAAAGGTGAATCATGTTTATAATAAGAAAGGATTAAGAAGAGTTTCTGAATGGATGTGTAAATTATTTTCTGAAATGCCAAACATTGCTAAAGTATGCGATAGCTGCAGAAAACAGCTAGGAGTGCTTAAAAAAGAGCAAGAGGGCCAATGTTCATCCTCTCAAGATGTCACTAATGATACAGAGTCAAAATGCGAAATTGACCCTCCTTTGGTTTCAGAGTCAGAGGTTGTTCAGTCTCTCAACATCTCTCTTCAGGAGTTAGGGGAATCTGCTGTGGATATTAAAAAAAGTCAAAGTTAAAAAGTATTAAAAAAAAAAAAAAAAAGATTCAAAAAATTAATTCTGCCATAAAACGTAAAATTTTTGATGACACAGAGTCTTCTGAAAGTGATGATCCTAGTGAATCAGTTGCAGTCTATTGCTTCCAGAAAAAGCTTATAAACTTTTTACAGACAACATTTGCAGAAAAAATAAAGAAAATAATTTACTTCTCTGATGATTCAGCTGCCCAGTATAAAAATAAGAAAAACTTTGCTAATTTATGTTTCCATAGAGATGATTTTGATATAGAGGCAGAATGGCATTTTTGGGCAACTGCTCACGGTAAAGGACCTTGCGATGGAGTAAGTGGTACAGTAAAAAGGTTAGTAGCTCGAGCCAGTTTGCAACGTCCCTATGATAAACAGATACTTACACCAGAAGATCTTTATGTATGGGCAAAAGAAAACATCACAGGAATGAATTTTACATTCTCAACACAAGAAGAACATATTGAAAGGGCAATATTTTTAGATGAGCGCTTTAAAAATGCAGTGACAATTCCAGGGACTCAAAAATTTCATGCTTTTATACCTACATTTTCCTTATCACAAAGTTCATTACAACAAACAGTTATATCATCACAAGAAAAGCTCTCATTTGCTGATATCAATGGATACATCACTGCTGTATATAGCAGCAATTGGTGGCTTGCTTACGTTTTAGAGAAAAATGAAAGCACCGATGAAATAAAAGTGACATTCCTCAAACCAGCTGGTCCTTCAGCATCGTTTTCCTATCCAAGAAATCCAGATGTATTGTGGCTTCCTTTATTAGATATTCTGCATAAAGTGAATCCAACAACTCCAACAGGCCGAATGTACACTCTTTATGAAGTGGAAACATTAAAAACTAAGTTTCAGTCAATTACATCCAAAGCAGCAATACTAAATGGCAAGGTTTTTTAAAGTTTCTGATAGTGTGTAAGTTTTCACAAACTTTAAATATTGTAAAATTAGTGTGCTGTAAATATTAATACTTTAATATATGTTAAATTATTAGATTGAGATAAAATTATTAAAATTGCCTGAAATTTTTTTTTTTTATTTCTGTAATTTTTAACAAGCATTCCAAACCAAAAGCTCTTGTACCATGAGAACCCATCATGATCCCAAAATGAAACTTTCAGAATTTGTTAACAGTAATATGAATAAGTTCTGAGATTTTTTTCAAAATTTTAAAAAATTGGCTTTTTGAGAAAATAAAATTTAAAAATTTAAATTTTAATTAAATTTTAAAAAAAATTAAAATCTTGTATTGTTGCATATCATATGAAAGCCCCAAGAAAAAGATTTAAAATGACATCTTGTTCAACAATCTATCTTAATTAGGTGAACGGCAAATGCAATTTTTAAACATGCTGATCATGCACTTTTTGGACAAATCTGGCAACTTTAGAGCCCTGTAACTCCAAAACCAAAAGACATATCAATTTAATATTTTGGAATATTCTTTGTTTTTATGTCAATTTATCATATACTAAATTTCATCAAGATTGGAGATGGTAAGATAAAAAATGTTCAAAAATTGTGTTGATTTGACATGGAATGACCCCCTATGAGCCTCAGGGCAGCATGTCCAGATATCAAGGCTCTCTTTGATTCCCTGCAGCACTTAACAGTTTTACACTGAACTAAATTCTCACAGTCAAAGTGCATGCAGAATCATGTAATTCTAATCACTTGTGTATTGTCATGCCCCTCATCTGTGATATAAATTTCATTGTAATCACATGTCTCCTTCATGGTACTGCAATTTTCACAAACAGTAGAGTACTTAAAAGTATGTAGAGATACGTAGATGATTATACAGAATATAATTGTAAATTTACCTGTATCAAGGAGTTGCCTCCTGTGACAACAACATTGTTATACAATGATGATCTCACATCAGAATCACACATAGACACACTTGTTGTAACAATATGTCCAATGCCCAGCATGGTATTTGCAGCAGTTCCACCTTTTAGCTGTACCACACTTGGGTCAAAGAGTGCCTCAGGGATCAGAAATCTTTCACTACCAAAGTCCTGAAACAAGATATAACAGATAATTTTTTTTTTTTTTTTTTTGTAACAGTTTAACGTCCCTTTTTTAACAACGTGGTCTTTAGAGACGGGAAAGGATGGGGGGCAAGGAATGGGAAGGAATTCGGCCATGGCCTTTTGAAGGAAGCATCCCGGCATTCACCTGGAGTGATTTGGGGAAACCATGGAAAACCCAAATCTGGATGCCCGGACGGGGATTCGAACCGCCGTCCTCCCGAATGCGAGGCCAGAACGCTATCCGTTACACCACCACGCTCGGTATATAACAGATAAGATAGACTGCATGAGCAGTACTTGCAAATAAGAAAATAAAATTATTTTGAAAAGAATAATATTTTTATCAACAATAAGTCATCATCAGATTTACTTAGAAGGAGGGGGATTAACATTTTATCAAAAGGGTTGAAAATTACACAGGGCAATATAAAAGAAAGGATGTGGGTAAAGTAAACGCAGTAAAATTTCTACACAACAAAAAATTTTCCTGATCACTATATAATTTTTCTCCTATAGATCTTATGCGCTTTCACTGATGAAATCATGTGAACAACAAAGCTAGTATATGCCAGTTCACTGAAGGTTATCAGCAGCTCGCATTTCCACTAGCCTCCAAGGTCAAAATATTTAAATATAAGAGGCATCCAGATTCAAATTATATTTGATTATTTATTAAAAGTAAGATAAACCAAGTACTTTGCTTTTATCATTGATGTAATACTATATTTTGATCAATAATTACATTATTTGATCTTTATCCCTGAATCTATTCACAAAAGAAAAACTTCAATTCACTGTTGTAATTATAATTGAAATATTCACTTCCCATTAAAAAATCAAAAGAAAATTTATTCACTCACAAGTAACAGAATATTCATTGACTTTAGGAGAGAGAGACAAAATCTGACTTACCGTGTAGAAGCTAACAGACATGCTCTGCGTTCCCGTTCTCATGGAATTCGTGGGTATACACCCTCAGACTATACCAAAGGTGCTTTGCCAACCTCCACTGGTATTAGGGTAGGAAAAGGGGGGATCAGAGTGGGACAGTGGATAGTTACTATTGGATGCATTACTAAATTGTCTACTCTGTGGGAGCAAATGCCTGTTATGGCTTATTGGATTCTTCTATCACTGTTAAGGTACCTTTTACATAGAAAGGAATAATGATGAAGATACACAGTCTCTGCTATACACAATAGAACAGTCCTATGAGCAATTAGATAACAATTAGGGTGCATTTAAGTTGCAGCTGTGATAAACAATGAGAGCGACGATACTAACAAAATGAAGAAAAGTGAAATATTGTTGACAATGGAGGTGTTTATACTGGAGCAGCGCGAAGAGCAAAGTATTAGTAGCAGAGCAGTGATGAGAGTGACGCTAATCGCTGCATGCATTTTCTTTGCTATTATCAGGGGTGGCTGTTGACCATTTGATAAGTGAAATTTTTATTAGATCCCTTTGATGGGAATGTAAATACAAAAATCACCATAACAGATTTGTTCTAGACAAATTATAGGATGACATAGCCACTAAATACAACACATAATTATAAATATTTTTAATTAGTATGATTTCCTTAATTTAAACTCATTTTAATGTGTGTACATTATAAACTTGAGATAAAAGTAAAAATAATAATAATAATAATACAAAGAGAAATGGTACATAATTTATTGAAAAAAAATATTTTTTCTATTACGAATAATTTAAATTATAAATATCCAAATTAATTGCCTAAGATATAGATATTTGTACTAACTTATTTCAAATTGTAACAAATGTAGATTTTAAATAAGATGCTGGTAATTTTTGCAGCTTGGTTTGGCCTTCCAATATCAATAACAACATTATGTAGCAAACAAATGGCCTTAATAATATTGTCAGATACATCTACAGAAGTTTCTATTGTTGTGGCTAAAATTCTCCATTTAGAATAAATTATGCCAAAGGCACATTTGACGGTTCTTCATGCTCTTGATAACCTAGCATTGAAGTATCCTCTGGCTGCATCTAAATACTGCCCACAAGTCTCTAATAAATTATTTCAAAATGGATTATCTTCATCACCTATAAAGACAGGAGGTTCAGTGATTTCAGAATTTGGTAGAGAGATTTGGAATATTCAGTCTTCCATCTGTTAAAGAGACATGCAGAGCAGCAAATCTAACTGTTCCACAGTCACTCTGTTTACCATAACCTCCAGTTTCAATGTTTATAAATTTATAATTAGCATTGACCAATCCTTGCAAAATAACAGAAAAAAATTTCTTGTACTTATGGAACATCAAGCCAGAATGTGCAGGGCAAGTAACTCCGACATTTTTTTCTGAAATTAACGCCCATTCAATTTGGAAAATTGCAAATATTGTAGTAATCTTCAGCTGTTTTTCCGAAATCCTGTTCTTCTGGAATTATCGTATGAAGTGGTTGAAGTATTTTCCATAATTATTTCTCTTACAATTTCTGAGACTGTCGCAATGCAACTCCCATGTGAAAGGAATAAGCTAGAGTTCTATACGTTTGGCCGGTTGACAATTACTTGAAACATAAAACACGAATCTACGCTACTATCGAAGCTCCAATATAAACACTACACGAAGAAAGAGACTGAGTGCCGCTTTTATTGTCGCTCTCATCGTTTATCGCAGCTCCAACATAAACGCACCATTAGGGCAAGGGGAGAGTGAGGCAGAGGTGAGGGCACGGACCCAGTCAAGCATTACGATCGACTCGCTTTGGATAAATGCGATTCTCCTGATCCAATTCAACTGAGCTTCGACTATCTGGCAGCCTCCTGTTAATGCCACAGTTGCCTCAGCATTGCTTTGCCCTTGTCCAATATTTCTGGAAACTGAGGCACAGTTCACAGCAATTCTTTAACCCTAAAGTATCTAATTCACAAAAAAATACACGTGCCGTGCCTTTAAAATGTCCTTACTGATTTACAACATGACTACAGAAATTCGAGGGCTGTGATGTGTACAACAGTCCATTCTCTTTTCTTGGATACAAAAAAAAAAAAAAAAAAAAAAAAATGGATACATTGCAGTTTTAAACCTTGACTCCACAATTCTGTGATGTTCATCCACAAATTGACCTTACTTAGACACACTGACATGAAATTCTGAATTAATAATACATTGAAATAAACATTAATACAAATCAACCATATGTCATGACTTTACAACAACACAAATTAACATAGTGTGGTATACTTGCCTTGTGTCTGGCTGTACAAAGTTGTGTTAACATTTGTATTCTTGACAGTGTAGTTTGCTGCTCTTACATTTTAAAATATTTTGCTGTCTTTTTTTCATTATATGGAATTACAAGCTATATGAGTACAAACTGATACAATTGTGGCCTTCATTTTCTACTCAAACACCTTAGAGTTTGTTGCTAACATGTTATTGTACTCTCAAGCAGTTGTTAGCAGTCTTTTCGCCCCTGCTGGAATAGCACTTTTGTGTTCCAGCAGGGTGGCACATTTCCTTTAGTTGCTCACACACCACTTACTTGGCAACTCAAACACTTTCATATTCAAATAGAAATACATTGTTATTAAGTGCACTGATTTCATAACTGCTTTTTTGTTAATGTCTTATTGTTACAATAAATATTTCTTCGATAATGGTGACCAACGGTTAGGTACATCTAGATGTGCACACATTTTTTCCATGCGATATATCCCACCTCCTACATGTGTAAGGTTATTAACCGAATTATTGTAAAATGTGTTTTCATCTGGCCCTCCTGCCTTCATCTGTGGTAAGTGGCAAGATATGCTCCCGAACTTATTTTTAAATACATATTTCTGGCTAGTTTGAACAACAGAATAGAAAAGGTATTGCAGTGTGGTCATTAGGAAAGCCAGAAGCTACCATTCCTATATGTTTACATACAACCACTGATGCTGGATGTCTACTTCCGTGTGATAGTGACCTGTGTTTACTCGCTCAAGTCAGCCACACCAACTTATCTGACTAAATCGCCACCAACATTCTGCATCCACATCGTGAGACATTCTTGGAAAGATTTATTACAACATCGTTACTACTATTTCACATTTTCTGACATACCCATATAGTGCCTCACAATGGTCAAAATTACACAATTGTTACTAATGCATCTAAATAATTTTTGAACTGCATGATGCTTTTTATTTTACACCATTCTGCCACAAGCATGGAATTAATGCCAATTCTCATTTATGTTCTATTACAATTTCCACCTATTTCAATCCTTCTTATTGCTTAATTACAGTTAAACCTAATCTACATATATACTCTGCAATTCACAAAATTGTGGGTGGCAGAGGGCATGTTTATAATACCAATTAATGTTTATCTGGATCAGTCATATCATTATTTCTAATAATTAAGACACTATAACTCACAGAGAACATTTATTTGGTGTAATTAAAGCAGTAACACATAAATAACAATATCACTGTGAAACATCTCAGCTAATAAGAAAGTATACTCTTCAATAATAACTTGTACTGTTGCTTCCAGGTCTCCCTGCTGAATACAGGTTTTTCTTCCTCCATGACAAAAATTCTTCTCGGGTGTTCTGCCGGATCAGTTCTTCTGTGTGTGACATTTCGACAACAGTCAGTGTCTTGCTGTCGCAGTGTCAACTTCGACCATTTCGCCTGATGAAGACAGCAGAGGCTGTTGTCAAAACGTTGCAAACGGAAGAACTGATCTGGCAGAACACCCGAGAGGAATTTTTGTCGTCTGTACGCCGGGAAAGCCTCAGTTTTCACATCTTCTCCTCTGTGATAATTTCTGGCTCACTAAATACCTACTGTAAGTATAAGTATTTTAATATCTAAGATAATACTATGCCTGCATCAATAATTCTGAGGTTTGTGCTCAGCATAAAAATTCAGCGTTAAGTTACCCACTGCCCAAGTTTTACAGTTAAATCTGCTATTCACTGGGTAACAAAAATTATTTATCCGCCAACTCTATTTTGATAATTTTTCACTCTATTAAAACTGCACTACTGATAACTCAACCACTTCACAATAAATCATATCTTCTTATAAAATCTTTAGTACTAATACTTAGTTAGCAATGACTGACAAACCTTCTTTGTTTTAATCGAAATCAATTCATATTGTTGCTACAATTTTTACAACTGATTGTTAACACTAAATGGTGACGTTCTGTTGATAAATTCATCAAACATTACTATCATAACCTTAGCAGTACATTTACATACCAAACTGCGCACACATAATTTTTGTCCACCACTCAGATTATTATTCAATCCAATTATACTGTTACAAAATATAAACAAATGATCCTCCATTGTTGTTATAAATTTATTTATGTATTTCTCGTGTCCAGGACATAACATTACAAGTTGAAAAAAAACAACAACAAATAACATTAATTAATTAATATTAAACTATAAACACAATTAAATGGAATGTGACCAGAATTCCGCAATCTTGATGGCCTTCTCGTTTGCCCTATAAAGGTCATCAATATTGCAGGTTTCAGGGAGATTCCTGCATATCAGAAGATGTTGTGGGTTCTGAAGCTCACCACATTCACATAGATCGTTGTCATTAAATGAACCCAAAGGGATTTTACAATACCAAAAATTGACTGTCTGAACTTGTGAATATGAATGCTCCACAATTTTACCATCCATCATAAATTTAAATGACTCATTTCCTTACAGCACATATCATTGGAGAACCAAATGAATGGGTTGAGTTGTGGGTGACAACCAGAAACTGGAAGTTTTATGGTCAATCTATTTGGTGGAATATTTTGGGAGAGGTGGGACTGAAGGAATGGTACGTGTGATTGTAGTGTGGCAATATGCAAGCAGCAGATTGCAGTTTCTAAATGTGAAATTTTAGAAAAACCACGAAGGAAAAAAATTATAGTACAACCAGGGTGTCATAATGCAACAACAGTAGCGTCTGAGGTACAGTAAATGGGAACTGTAGAGGAAAAGAAAACTAGCCACAGAGACACCTGGCTGGAAGAGGTAATAGTGGTGTATATAGAACCTGCTAATGGTGAGTGCAAACAAAAATGATATAAAGATTATGTAGGCATGGAATGCAACTACTGTTTACAGGAACAGTGAGAGTGGAGGGGTTACAGAGACAGAAATTCTCTGATAATTTGAACAGACACAGGCAAGGTACTAGGGAGTGTCCATAAACCACGTAGCCCCATTTTGGCTTCCTCCGAACCCCCCTCCCCCACGTAGCCTTATCTTTTTTGTGTGTTCATGCCACGCAACCAACGTCTAAGGTAAGTCTGTGTGTGTGTGTGTGTGTTGTGAAAACAACTATACACTATACAAAAACTGATATTTGCAACACTACATACCTGATGATATCCTTCTGGAAACTCATAATGAACCATTGGTATGGTGGACACACTTTTCTCATCATATGCCTGTTCACTAACTTGCAAAACACTCGACTGGAAATCTTGAAGCACCCTTTTGGCCATATATTCGTGCCACGAAGCAGTAACTGCTGGTACATTGTGCCGCCTTGTCCACCTTGGCTTTTCCTTTTCCTTAACAACTTCTTTCCCAGCAATTAAATATGGTGGTACAATGTCAACACCAAGTTCCTTAAAAATGAAGAAATTTAATCAGCAATTAAATAGCTGAAAAACAGGCTATGAAATGTAATCAAACGAACACAAGCAACTTTCAATATTAGCTGAAATGTATTATACAGACATACTACAATTAGTGAAATGGCAAACTGTGAACAGGCAGAACAACTGATTGGACATAAACCCAATTCAGGACACTCAAAATTCATACACATATAACTGGAATAATTCAAAGTGCTGATGTACTCTCTGATAAACATAGATTATAACAACTTTTTCTTCTGTCAGAGTACCCTCTTTATCAATTCCTCCTCATATTCAGAACAAGTCCTGTTACTAATTAGTGTCATAGTATTCATTTGGCAGGTGGCCTTCTATTGACTGGATGGTCATCCACAGTAGTTAGGGAGCATCCAAAAATTATGTGGATTCATTTTGGCCTCTCTTGAAAAAAAATATTCCTCACCCCATGTAACCTCTTTCTCACGTACAGTCGAGGGCCATTTTCTTCTTGAGGTGTTGCTAAAACATTATCCTTTCCTCATTCATCATTGTTCAATAATAAAAAATTTAAATAAATGCTTACGGTAATGTCAGCCAGAAATTCATTGCCATGCACGCTCACTCTTATCGCGGCTGTACTAAACTAACCTGGTAATCATACCAGGCACAGGGAACCTTTAACATGGAATCCAAACCATGGAAGTGTTCTGACATACTACACATTACACAGCAAGCTGTACCAGAGGTGAAGTTCGGGTTAGGGACCTTTCAAAATCCCCACTGAGATGGAGATTTGAACAGGGGATCGTAAGGATTCAGATGCTTTAATCACTGAGCCATTAGCCTGCTTGTTAATTGATAATGTAGAACAAACTATATCTGCCATGTAAAAATAAAAATTAAGAGCTGCCTTTTTTGTTTTCGTTTGGTGCAGTTCTGTCACATCTCTCTCTACATTACCAGGAACAATTCTTTGATCTGCTAAAAGATTTTCTATAACTCAATGGATAGTCAAAACTCGTTGGAAAAACATTTTTGATAGGCCTAGTAAAGTTTACTGTACAGCGCCACTTCACACACTCTGAACTCGAAAAGACACTTCAGCGAGCACTATAATTCAAGTTGTACTGAAATGTACACGACAGAACAAAATCAGAATTATTTTACGAACGAGCAGTAAGGTCACAAGCGGGCGATCTCAATCAAAACAGCTTCATTTCAAACCATCAAGAAATACAAACTGTCACTGCCTTGGAAAATCCTGGGTGATATCTGTTAGCGAATTTGAGTCTAGGTACGGCATGTCTAATTCTTTTTCAAATCGTTATGCAAAATCGCGTGTCGGTTAGTTCAAATGCTCCCACTGTGTGAAACCAAACGCTAAGACTTCAAGTCATACGCACGGGAGGCACACTCAGTATATAGGATATCTAAATAACATACAGAGATAATTAAATGACTGAAATAAATATCCACATTTACAAATAATATAAATGAAAAATCACGTGGCTTGGCTAAGACTACCCCCTCTCCTCCACGTAGCCTAAGGTAGCTTTCTACCAAACACCTCCTCCCCCCCCTCCCAAATCGAGCCATATAGTTTATGGATGCTACTTTACCGAATGCCCAGCTGCCTTCTTACAGTCACAAAATGTGATTCTTCAACTGAACTGTGAAAATAGTGATCACATCAATGCCCACTGAGTTAATTTCGGTGGGCGTCGGTATGATCATATCCAATCAACCTCCTTGCCAAGTGTCTCGTTTACTTGCAAGACTTAAAATACCAAAATGTCGTGTTAGACGTGTTTATCTTTTTTTTTTTTCAATCCCAGCCACCGTCGTCTGTGATAAATGTTAGGTTGAATTTCCCTACCCTTCCTGTCTTAAAAGCATTTTCTTGCTTATTAATATCATTATCAAAAGTGATATAAATGTGATAAAGCCCATCCCTAAAAAATGCATCTTGCTCTGCCAGGTTGAATCAATATTTAAGCTGGCAACCACGTGAGTCTTATAAGCTGATTGGTGCTGTGGCTGTTGCAGGGAAACCAGAAAGCCATAGGGAAGAAGGGGGTGCAGGGTTATTCCCATTCTATTGTGTATCTCGTGAAAATGTTCTGTGACTGTGGATTTGTCGGCCTCTAATACGTGCAATGGCTAAGCTTTGATCTCTGATAGATTGGATTACACTGAGATGGTGAACAGTTTGACATTAAGTTATTCTCAACAGAGCCTAGTAACATCTTTGCAAGCATTTCATTTGTCTCGTGAGCAAAATACCAACCTTGAATGACACAATACACACATGATAGATATTCTGCTGTAACTCTAATATTCTCCTACCTCATTTGTAACTACTGCTTGATAGTTTTGTCCTGAAAGGCTTGCTGAATTTTCTTGCAGTTGTAGCCATTTTTCTTGAATACAGTTCTCAGGTGACCGAATTCTAGTGGCTGGCTATCCCAAATGTGGTTATTGTGGAGAAACTGACTGCATATGCTGTTAGAAGAGGTAATAGAGTGGTCATAACTATAGAGTTGAATATCCTGGGAATAAATAAGTAGTGTAGGAAGGCAGGAATAGTTTTTTAGGATACATAAAAAGTAACTGAATTTAATTTTAACTGTGATGGAGTGCATGCTCCAGTGGCAATGTCCCTAGTCATCTAATTACCCTTTCTTTTACGATTATCTCATACACTCTAAGTGTGAAATTTCTCCTCCCATGTACTTTTGCCATTTGAATTTCTATTTTAAAATTTCTTCAGCATTTCTGGTAACTTATTCATTACTTCGCTCGATAATTTATGTCAATCCCCGACACCCTCATCCACAAAAGAACGTTTTCCCACTCCCTAATGCCAGCTCAAGTCCATGGTCATCTTTTCCTTTCAATGCACTACTCCTAATTCTTCAACCAGTATTTCCTCCAAGCCCAATCACCAACACACGCCTTGTACAGTCCCAGCACCCTCTTCACCCTCCTACTGTCTTCCAATGACTCCCACTCCAGGTCATTTATCATATCAGTTACTAAATGGGTCCTGGAGTAATTTCCATAAACAAATCTAGCTGCTCTCTTTTGCACATCCTCTAACTCCTGTATTTGATACCCAAAATATGAGTTCAGACCTTCACCACCATATTCAAGCAATGGTATGACCAAGATTTTGTAACCCAGTTCCCTTACTTCTGTGGTACATCCTCTCTTCACCTGCTCCAGGATTTATAACCTTTTTGTGCCACCTGTCAGATGATGCAGACAAATTTAAGATTAGTGAAAGTGTCATTATACTGTACCTAGAAGTAACATTTATTGGATCTAGATTAATAAAAATGTGCCACGATATTACCTAATCATAAGGAAGTAAGACAAATATGACTGAAAATTATATATTGAATAATTTTCCCTGTAACACAGGAAATTTATTAGAAATTATGATATAA
Source organism: Vandiemenella viatica (assembly GCA_031002005.1). Classification (NCBI taxonomy): domain Eukaryota; kingdom Metazoa; phylum Arthropoda; class Insecta; order Orthoptera; family Morabidae; genus Vandiemenella; species Vandiemenella viatica. The sequence continues at coordinate 117,613,752 of CM061921.1, forward strand.
ATTCATATTTATGAGAAAATAAAGTAACTTGTAAATCAACAGCACAGCTTTATCAGAGGTTATTAATGTGAATTTCAGTGTGATATGTGGCCAACATTCCACATGAAATGAAAAAGTTGACAGTTTAGCATGAAACATGGTCAAAGAATTTGACAGGATAAGCAATAAAATGATGACAAATACGTATGAAAACAATGAGGTAAACCAGAAGGTGACTTGCTGGGAGAAGGGTTTTTGAGACATATAAACGAAACTATTGAATAGATAACATATTTTCATTCTTCTGACAGTGTCACCAATGAACTGACACAATGGCCGGAACATCAAGTATTTCTTAACTGATGTGTTTAGATGCTTGTGTACTTATTATCAAGTAACCAAAGAGTCAGCATTATTATGAGTGGTAGAAGTGAGGAGTGGGACAGTGATCATTGCTATTCATAGAGAATAGTGGGCAGGAGGCAAAAATTTAAATACCTGGCCATATTATTACATCTTATACTCAATTATGAGGCACACATTATCGCAGAGGTAGTTTTTTTTGTTAAAAAAACAAAAAGAAAGAAAGAAATTATTGTTTTGTACAAGTCAACAGTTAGGTTATTAGAGCCAGGATGTAATGATTGACAAGGAATTAGAAGGAAATAAACCATAGATTTTATAAAGGAAACAGATTTACTGGAGATTACAATGCTGCAAAAACAATGTTCTACCACGTGAGATAATGACGCCACAATACCAGTCAATGGAGGGATGCATTATTTTCAATCATTAATTAGTTTGGAGTACCTCCTGGACCAGCATGACACTGCAAGAGCTACTGAACAAAGTAGCATCACATCTTACAATTGACTACTGCAGTATGATGACATCATTAGCTTGCATGGCAGAAAGTTGTTTTATTGGTATCGTGATCTCCAGTAATAACCAGGAATCATCATGGCATACACCTGAAGTGATTTCAAGAAACCAGAGAAAACTGAAATCTACATCTACATATATACTCTGCAATTCACAAAATTGTGGGTGGCAGAGGGTGCTCAGCACCAAAGGTAATCTCTTTGTTGTGCATTCCAATCCCTAATGGCACTAGAGAAAAAAAAATTCATATAAGAATCAGTGTGGCACCTTATTTCCCTAATTTTATCTTTGCTGTCATTCCGACTCAGAAAGGTTGGTGGCAATAACTGAACTGTTTACCTCGTATTTCTGAACAATCGGATTTTTTTTTGTTTTTTGTTTGTTAGTTATGCTCATTGTCTTACACTTTATATAATTTAGTGTGAGTTGCCACTCAGTGCACCATGACAAAATAAAATCCAGATCACGCTGAATTTCTAAGCAATTGGCCAAATTACTTACTTCCTTATAAACAACTGCATCATCAGCAAACAATCTAAAAATGCTTTTCACTTTGTTTCCAAGATTGTTTATAAAAATTAAGAAAAGGAGAGGTCCTACTTACACTTCCTTCAGGTACACCCCGATGTAACATCTAGATTAGAAGAACTTTCTCCTTCAACGACAACGTACTGCGACCGATCAGTTAGACAATCCTTTATCCATTCACAAAGCTGATCCGATATACCGTACGCTCGAAGCTTCGCTAAAAGGCGGTTGTGTGGCACAGAGTTAAATGCTTTCTGAAAATCTAAAAAAATTGCATCTACTTGTGAACCTGCATCAATAACTTTCATTACGTCGTTTGTAAAAAGGGCCAGCTGTGTTTCACATGATCTTTTCTTCCGAAATCCGTGTTGATTTGTTGTAAGCAAATTATTTTCAACTAGAAAATTCGTAATGTTCGAGCATATAATATGCTCCATAACTATACTACAAACAGATGTTATAGATAAGGGAAGGTAGTTTACAAGGTCACTTCGAATCACCTTTCTCAAAAATCGGAGTTACTTGCGCGATTTTTCAGTCTGAAGGTACTTTTCGCTCTTCTAAGGATTTACTGAATATATGAGACAGAAATGGCCCGATTTCTGCCACATACTCTGAAAATACTCCTACTGGAATTCCATCCGGGTCCGATGCTTTCCCCCACTTCAGGAGCTCTAATTGCTTTATGATACCTGTAGTATCTATTCGTAATGATTCCATCACCAACTCGACACAGCGTGGGAAAATGGGAATACTATTCTTATTTTCATCAGTTAATGAATTTTTGAATACAGTATTTAGTATGTTAGCTTTATCACGGCTTTCATTAACCTCGGAACCTGCACGAATCAAGTTGGTTGGACTGAGAATTGAATCTAGGCACTGCAAAATGCCAGGCATTACCACCGAGCAAGCAGCCTTGGTGGGAGTGAAAGATTTCAAAGCACCGCATCTATCGGCAATGTAGATGGTGGCAGGTACCAAGAAACTAATGAAACTGAGCTACAAAAACTTGATCAGGCCACTGCTTGAGTGGTAAAATTGTACAGAATCCAAATTGTGTTTATCAATTAGAGAAGTGTAGCGTGGCAAGAAACAGCAGCTACACGTGTCTATGAAAATTACTGTAGAAAATGAGGACTATAGAAGAACTATAATTCTAGTTACTGGAGAAGAGAAGACCTGTGAAGAGAATGGTAGGTGCGAACAAGCAACTTTTGAAAAGAGATATGGTTGGAAACTGAGTGAAAAATTTACAGAAGTGGAAGGCAGGATAATAAAATAAACTGGTTCTCGATTCCATGCATAAAGGAGATTTTTTTTTCTGTTCGCTTTACGCCTCGTCGAGGTCATTAGATGCGGGACGGGGAACAACTAATGAGAAGGAATTCGGCCATGGGGCCTTTTGAAAGACGCATCTCGGCATTCACCTAGAGTGATATGGGGAAACCATGTAAAACCCAAATCTGGATGTCCGGATGGAGATTCGAACCAGCGCCCTCCTGACTGCGAGACCAAAACGTTAACCGCTCACCCACCATGCCCGATTATAAAGTTTTTCTTTATAAGTAGGGTAGTCAAGAACATGAATTAATACTGAATTACACAATACTGATACTGAGCCTGGGACGTGAGCAGTTAACATTTAAGCCAGGCATTCATTGATCTGTGATCCAACAATACATATATCAGTTTCCCATGATTTTCCAATAATCACTAAAAGTAAATGCCAGGATAGTTCCTTAAAATAGTGCATGGCTGAATTCCTTCCAATTCTTTGCATCATTTCTCTCCCACATCTAATGACCTCAACTTCCAATGAGCTATAATGCCTTTCTTACATGCCTTGTCAGCCAACTACTTGGTTAAAAATACATTATAAAAATGGCATTATTATTCTCATCCATATCCATTAATATTTGACTATTACTGTGGCAAAGGCCATATCCACATATCTTCTGCTTAGTGGTCCCATAATGCAAACCACATCAGAAGGAATTGCCCTTCTGTTATGGAAATTTGGGGTCTACTGGAGATCGCAATTCCGCTACAATAACATGCAGTAATATCGTTGGAATACTGCTGTATTCAGTCGCAAGACACATTATTTTCAAGTAGTAATTCTGTTGTAATACAGCCTGGACCACTGTTTCCAAGCAAAAGTTAGGTTGTAATACAGCCTGGACCAGCATGAAACCGTTAAATGTACTTAGGAAAGAATTTATATTGGAGTCTTGCATTTGACCACTGCAGTATTATGATTCCAACTCCTGGCGGAATCGCGATCTCCAGTAATCCCGAAATTTGTTTATATACTAAGCGAGTAAAATAATTTGAAATACAAGTAGTTTCATACAAGTTATTACACAAGAAATACATATTATGAACTGTTTATGTTCCTTGTAGCCATTTCTCAGGCTTTATTTTTCAAGAAAAAACTTCATCTCACATCCATGTGGCATATGCGAATGATTTTTAATGTACAGTATTGAAAGATGAAATCAAACATGTTGCACCATAGATTAATTTTTGAAATGTCAATGACATTAACAATATAATGCATTTCGCATGGCAACCAACCTCTAATGACAAAACCAGTTACAATAACATGCAGTGCTGGTTTTCATTCTGGTTCAGGCTGCATTTCAATCTAACCACTAATATTGCCGACCTTTTTTTCCATAGTTGTCATTGTGGCCTAGGCTGCATTTCAACATAAAAGCAAACCCCAATAATATTGGCGTGTCACTGTAAGTGGTTGGCCACAATGCAAAATGCACTAGATTATAAATGTCATGGAATATTCAACAAATAATCTATTGTACAGTATGTCTGCTATTGTAACTGCACATTTATAAACATTTGTGTGCCAACACCCCTCCTCTGCATGTCATACGGATGCAAAATGTAGTTTTTTCTTGAAAAATGAATCCTGCGAACAGCTGCAATGAACATAAACAGGTAATAATGTATATTTCTTGCATAATAACTTGTACAGAACTGACCATATTTCGAACTATTTTACTCATTTTAGTATATATTTGATGATTGTAATCCACAAATTTTCTTAAATCAAGTCTCTCAAGGAATGTGTGTACAAATTTTCATAACAAAAGGGCAATTCCTTCTGAGGTGGTACCCTACTGCTCGATTAAGTTGTGCAGTTTTTATTGTAGTACTACTTTGGTATCACTTTCTTTATTTTTATCAATCTGAAAAACTAGGACAACCTGCATTGGGTTTATCATATTTGCAAAGGAAGTACTGTGAATTTCAAAAAGTGCTGAACAACATTTGTACTATAAACAACAGAAGAATTCAAATTAAAAATGAGCAAATAGTGTAACAAATTGGTTGGAAATTGATACCATCAGAATATGCTCCACTGTTAATCATTAATAGTAAAAAAGAACACTAGGGTCTGGTCAACAATGTGACAATGATGGCAACATAAACAAATGTTCCAGAGGCATAATAGCAATGCCACAACAAAAATGGAAAGCTATTTACATTGTAACTCAGTTATAAATTTATATCATATTCTAACAGCCAAAGTTCTACTAACCTTTAACAGATTCTTACACTGAAGCGTCATGTAGTCTCCACCAATAGGGGATCTGGCAATGGCATGGCCTAATACTAAACCATCTTGAACTGGGATGGCTGAAGTATGTGTTGCTCCACTATCAACAACTATTGCAGTGGCGCGACCGTTTGCAAATGCTGCCAGTGCAGCATTCTTAACTAAGAAGAAAGCAGGAACCTTGAATTTTTCGAACATGAGTTCAGTAAGTCTTTCACGTTTCGATCTTACATTCCACGGTGCTTCAGAAATTAGAACAGGGTGCATTTCAGATTTGGAACGAATGCACTTGTCATAAGTGTATTCCAAAACTTTTTCAAACATATCCCAGTCTTCAATCATGCAATCTCTCATGAATGATGTTATTTCCATACCAACTCGAGGAACGCAGATTTGACCACTGTCAATATAATACTTTTTTGATGATTTAAAAGAAGCAGCAGCATCGCCATCCCCATCGGAAGTTGATGCCTCAACGGATATGCCATGATTATGATCATCTAAAACACCAATAGCACTAGGAATTTCAATTTTCGGCGCATCGTCTTGGGCATATCCTACACGAAAAGAATTTTGTCCAGCGTCAATTACAATAGCACCTAATTCGTCGCCACCATACATTGTCGACACGTAGCGCGTAATAAAACTGATGCAACCGCAGTCTAAATACTACCGTCACACAGAATAACAATATAACTGTATACATTCGATTACTTACATTTCACTTCCTAATGCCGATTTTTTACAAACAAAAAATTACATCAAATAATACTGAATGGACCGACAAACCAAAGCACGAAAGTAAAACATCTTTCCCTTCCATCGTCAACAAAGATATGTGAATAACTACACCCAAGGTAAATCTTTCGAACATCCCGATTAAAAAGCAATAAACAGCTTTCTATTGCCGGCATTACACTGTAAAAGATCTTTGTCCAAGATCTTTTATAAAACATTTCATCATATTTATTTTATTAAAGATATTTTATGATATTTTTCCAGTCCCATTACACTATATAAAATTTTTCGTCATTGTTCTTTGAAATGAATGAAGTAAACTTCTCAGCTTTTGCAGACGCAGTTAGTGCAGCTGTCGCAATATGTATTTTATTGAAGATAAAGAAGAAAAGTAAACATATTTATGTTAGACCGTGGATTACGAGACTTGATATGATAGGAGCATGGAGAATTTCCCGGCGTACTGAAGCATGTAGTCTTCACGGGTGTGCAGCCGGATGGTGTTTTGAAAACACAACGTTTCGACAACCAGCTCGGTTGTCTACAGGCTGACGAAAGCTGGCAGTCACCGCGTAGACAGCCTGTAGACACCGGACACCTGATGAAGACAACCGAGCTGGTTGTCGAAACGTTGTGTTTTCAAAACACCATCCGGCTGCACACCCGTGAAGACTACATTGGTTGATATGATAGGAGTTCATCAAAGTTTAGTGGAAGAGCTGCAATGTGAGGACATGGCAAATTATAAAAATTATGGTCGATGCTGAAGTATAGGTCCAATAAATTCTTAGCACAATATTTTCATAAATTTCTACCTCAGAATTATTTCCCCATATATACGACTAGCCTCGTACCCGCGACTTCGTACGCGTGGATTAAGATTTTTTTGCCAGAATTAAATATAAAAAGTTGTTGGTAGCGAAGGATTGGTCCCAAACAATATCGAGTCGGCATAATATGACAGGAAAGCTATCACTATATCATTCTACCGTCGAACATGCCTCTTGAAGAGAATCAATTTCCAACATATTTCTGTCAGTATTCGATAAGATTTCAAAATTTCGTGACTACAACTGTTAATCATACTGGAAAAAATATCCTGTGCCCTTCATACAGCTTTCCTTATAAAATTCCATCACAACGATTTAGCCATATAGTCGTCAAAACGTAACAAAAAGACAGAGACTTACTTCCGTATTTATATTAGTACTAGCTGTGCCCGCGACTTCGTCCGCGTGGAATAGTTATTTTGGGCATCATATTTATTTTTGCAAACAACCTCCTCAGCTTTATAAATTATAGCAGTTACCCACGACTTTGTCCGCGTCAATTTCTGTTATTATTTTAGACAATTTTTTGCAAATTTAGTTTTTAAAAGAACATAATTATTTTAAAGTACTTCTGCGTAAATTATATTTTTAGTTTTATTTTCTTGTGGCAGAAGAACATATTGGTTTTCTCCGCAACCCGATCTTGACAACGCGACATATAGTTGGCCGTGTGAAAAGAAGTCTTGACGTAAATCGATTCGTACGTGTTAAAATGTTTGCCCCTGTGATTTATTAATTGTAACGGCGAAAGATAGCTTAAAGGGAAATTGAATTCTTTTAAAATTAAAAGGTAAATCATTTGGAATCATTGAGATGCGAGGTATAAGCACTGTTTGACCAACTGCTGGACCAGTCAAAACTATTGCAACGATCACGTTATTGCGTAGAAATTTAATTTGAAGTCGGGTTCCGTTACATAAATTTGGTGGTTTGAGATTTCTAAGTAAAATTATTGGGGCACCTATTTTTAACTTGAGGGAATTTGGGGGAAGGCCACTTGGGTTCAAAGAATTAAGAAACTCTTGTGGGTAATGTACCGCATCTTCTTGATCCATTACGTTATCAATAGATGTGTAGGTAACTATGTCTCCTGGAAGTTTACTTAAAATTAGGTCGTTAATTTCATCCACGCTACTGTTTCTCGCCGCCAATATTGCCCTTTGACACATCCATTGATGATCTTTATTTTCTATTTCGCTGATTTCAGGGTAAACTTTCGATATTAAGTCCTCAATGTTACTTACTCTTTCTCCTAAATCGCGATCAATTTCAATTTTATTTTCAAAATAAGGTACTTTCCCGTTTCCTATTAAAAGTAACTTTGAAGGAAAAGTTATACTACCTCCCCCCAAATGTGCTCTCATATTTGTAGTTAATTTTAAAATGTTAACAAACTTCCATAATGGGGAACTACAACCGTTCAGAAGGGAGCCGACCGCGCGTAATATCTTCTAAGATGTTCATTGAAATTAAGTGATGCCAGAGACAATTTTGTTCACAATTAAATACTCTTAATCAACAACACATTTATTTGGATAAAGATTAATATTATTATGTTGATACAACTCTAACAAATAATTGGTAATAATGCATTCATTTCGACCAAATTTGATTACCATAAAAACGGTTCTAGTGAGTTAATCTTAAAAGATAGACATACACTGTCGCGGACATTTTTTTATATCATTTCAAGAGGAATAATCCTTTCATACATATTTTTTTGGTATCTTGAACCGTTTTCGCAGCGCACGCAACAGAAGCCCTCAAAGATGAATAATTTTCCCAGTTTTTTCCACATTTTCCATTGTTTCTTCGCTCCTATTAGTCGCAGCGTGATATTATATAGCTTAAAGCCTTCCCCGATAAATGGTCTATTCAACACAAAAAGAATTTTTCAATTCGAACCAGTAGTTCCTGAGATTAGCGCGTTCAAACAAACAAACAAACAAACTCTTCAGTTTTATAATATTAGTATAGATTGGGTGTTTATTTTTTACTCAGTGAGTTGTACTCGATTGCTGGTGGTGGATCTACACCATTCTGCAATATAGCACACGCATTCGTCTGAGCATTTCGTCTGCTATTATTCCAGAAACCTGTCAAATACTAGTTTCTTAACACATCAATTTTCTTTTTTACGTCTTCGACAGTACATCCTTCTCTCATAGCACTAATTAACTTTGCGCAAGTGTTCACCTTTTTATTCTTAATCTTATAATCTACATGTTTCTGACTTTACAACATTTTCTTCTGTTCATACTCGAAAATAAAGATTTACGTGGATTCGGCGGCCATACCCAACTTTGGTAACGTCCCTTGCGCCATTTTCTTTGTTTAAAGAAATCTTTTATAAAATATGGCCCATTCCACTGTAAAATATTTTACAAAATATCTTTTACAGTGTAATGCCGGCCTATCAACAAAAGCAAGTGTATAGTACAATATAGGATTGAGGGACCACATCAGAAAATAAAAATGGATTCAAAAATTTGTACACAATACGATTAGTTGTTTTAAGAAAGAATGCTAAATACTATAAAATATTGTTAATGAATTATAAAAACATTTTTGTCAACCGTGTAGAAACGTAAATATGCATTAAGAATAGCATATTCGATTAATCCCACAGTATTTCCCCATCTTTACGAGCTTACGACATTGTGCTCTAGGTGTCGTTACATGAGGCATGAGATATTAATGAATGAAATTGGGTTTAGTGCGGTAGACGTTTTAATTTTCAGCCAACATTTCTAGCGCAGTTAAATGTTAGGTTATGATACATCCTGGACCAGAATGATAAAAACAAGTGACAGGTTATGTCAAGTTATATGTTGTGATGCCACTGTCTGTCGGTTACTTAGCGGTATTGTGTACTCGTGATTCACCATATTTTCCTTTGTAAATTCAATGGAGTAAAATGATTCTTCCAAGTAAATAAAATCTCTTAAGTTTCACCTAAATCTCGTACTGTCTTCTTACAGAAAACTTTACATTGGTTTGAAGTTAATAACCGAATATATTGTATTGTATCTATGCCCATTGTTGTCCTTTCTAGTCACCAATTATTGGTCTATTTGATAAAGATAGTAAAACAGACAATTATGGCATTAGAAGTAAAAAATGATCTTCACAAGGATTACAAGCCATTTTCATCTGTTCCAAAAGGGGTCATACATACAGAAATACCTGTCTTCAGTAAGATTCCAACACATCTTAAGCATGTGGCAGAGGATAAGGTTAAATTCAGGAAAACATTAAAACAATATTTAATTGACAACTGATTCTACTCCATAAAAGAAATTATTACAAAAGTATCTACAAAATAATTGTCATTTACTTGTGTAAATGTAGCTAATATAATTAATTTACATATTATTCCGTGACAGAGCATATTCTGATGTATACATCAATTTTGTTATGTAATTATTCTGGTGTAAATTTACTTCTTTACAAATTTCACAGAGCGAGCCTATTAGGTTGGGATTTGCAGAAAATTAATATATTGTTTTGTTTCAATTCTCTGTGTATATTTTATTCTCGCACTGAAGCAATGTTTCTATTACTCCTCTCTTGTGGGCGTTTAGGCGTTATTCCACTATTAGACTTTATCCAAAAACTGATTAGATACCCCAAAATTATTCTCTATGTTTTTAATGAGTAGAAATATGTAAAGTAATCAGCAAGCAATAAGTTTGTTCAAATAGTAGATGTGATTTAATTGAGGCGTTTTAATAAACTAGTAACTTGTTTGTTCCAGACTACATTGAGATCAATTTCCAGGACATAAAATTTAATACTTCACAATTCTTGAGAAATAAATATAATAAACCCATGTTTATATCAGGCATGGTATACCGAATGTGTTGAATTGCTCAATCTGAGTTTTGTGGACCCTGAATTATGGATCATTCTGTTACATTTATCCCATTACGTGGACCACATGGAAGGTAAGTCTCTGGGATATGAGATCAATTAAATAATTTAAACTTTTGCGTAATCTAAACCAAAAACATAATACTAATAAATATATCATTGAGTCATAAACAATGAGATGGACTGCAAGGTAGGAAGCAAACAACGCCAAATTAATTCCATTTGTGTTACAGTTTAAGCATCTTTGGTGAAAAATTCTTCGTCGGAGTAGGAGTTTCTCAATAGAACGTTTGTTAATGCTTTTGTAAAATTTGGAATATTTCCTACACGGGGCTTTAACCGTTTGTGAAAGCTGCTGAAAGCAAGTGATTTTTATTACTTGCTCTGTATAATATCCTCCGGTGGCAATTTCCTTACAAACCTACATTTTTATTTAATTTTTACTTTTGTTCCATAGATCCCTGCTGCCTGAAATGAATTTTCAGTTTAAGTTCTCTCAGTGTGCCGCAGACATAGGGGAGTAAGTTGAGCAACTGGGGGAGGGGTATTAGTACCATGGAGGAAGGAAGATATGGAAACGACGCAAGGGACGTTCACCACGCACTGGAGTGAGTGAAGCCGGGTAGAGAGAAGTGGGGTGGGGAGGTCGCCATATTGGTCAGCCGTAGAAACAAGGGGAATAGGCACAAAAACCTCAAGAGAATCATACGACAACCGTGGCACCGCAATTTGATGATGGATTATTATGTAACTCGACGAGACAGATCGAAAATGAAGAATAAAATTTATTGATAGCCTGCTTAGTTCTCGAGATATACTATCTCAGAAGTGAGGAGTTTCGGGTTGAAATTCAAAACAAAAATTTCCCCAAGGTTAAATTTGATGATAGATTCTTATGTAACACGACGAGACAAATCGAAAGTGAAGCTTTCGCTTAGCTTTCGAGATATGCTGTCTCCAAATTGGGGTGGTTTAGTGAATGTATAGAACTAACTATATCTCACTCAACTTTCCCAACAATGATGTAAAACTAATATTCCTGTGATTTTCTACTCTACTTGCCTCACCCCGTTTATGGACTGATACTACTATGGCACTTTCCCAGTCCTCTTGTAAGCAGCAAGTCTACAAACTCAATCTAAATAATGTTACTATATAAGGTACAACATCATGTCCCATTTTAAAAAAAATACATCTGTAGTAATATTATTCGTACCAGCTGCTTTATTCTTTTTTAGGCTTCTTATTTCATTTATAATACCCTCAGGATTTATTTCCAGTTTTTTAGTCTGTTCATTACTACTTATGCGGAGAAGCTCCTCCTCTAATATTATTTAATGGTCTCAAGAAACCAATTACTTAGATTCTCTCCCTTTTCCAATTCCACAGTAACTTCTGTCCCGTTCTTACCCACAATTGTCTGTATACCTTTCCTTCCACTCAGTTTTCTAATATACCCATAAAAATTCCTAGATGCTTCAGCTTATGTTCCCCCTGCAGCTACAATCTTTTTCATAAACCCATTTTTAGCATCCCTCTTTGCTGCTATTAACACCTTTTTTAGTTGTTTCAAGGTTTCCCTGGTTCCTTTCTGTCTCTTAACTCTGCTGTATTCTCATCTTACCAAACTCTTTAGTCTTCGCCACCCCATTATAGTAAGCAGGTTATTTTCTTTCGTTTTATTTTCGACTAAACAATTATTCTACCCTTCTTATTATTTTCTTTGACACTTCCCAACCCCTTTCCACTGTGCTGGTGCCCTTGATACCCAAGGCTGAATCATTCTCTAAAATATCCTTTCAGTTCAGTGACATGTGCTTTCCTATAACTGTATTCATAACCTGTAACGACGAAATATTTGTAGGTGTGCGGACTGGTATTATATATGCACTGTTTTTTGTGGCCAGCCCACATTCTTGTCGCTACTCCTCTTCAGTCTTTCAGACAGCACTTTTCAGTGCCTTAATGTGGTTATGGAATTTATAAGAGTTGATGGAGGTAATTTGGACCGTGTCGGATAGGAACTGGAATACTGTTTGGCTATGGAGAGGATTTTGCAGATTCGTTAATCAAGAACAGTCGCCACCCGGGATTCCGGAAGATAATCAGGATTGACAGTGAAATTACATGTCCATGGCTAGTTGCTTCTAAACAATGTTTGTTAATATGCAGAAGGTCAATTTTGAACTATTTATTTGAAACACACGATTCCAGGCCAGCATCAGTCCCGCATTACAAGATAAAGTCAGGCATCCTACGACAATTCGAAGACTGTAGGTTAGCAGTTAGAGCAACAATGTTTTTAACAGTGCACATTGTCATTAATTGACTACAGAACGAACTCGGCAGTCATCGCCACTTTAAAACACGGCAAAACGCGGCACATGGCGCGCACACACACATAAGAGCACAGAGAGCGACCGACACGTTAAGTAACCATAGCTACTTGTATATCACTCCAAACTCTAGACTAACTGTATCATGGCGGCACACACACTGCGCTTCTAGCCCTTGCAGCCAATCATAACTCGTTTTGTCATCACATGACCCTATTGGCCAATCATGTGTTTCTTTGTCACATTTTACACCAGAGATCATTCCCCAGTGCAGCCTGTCGACTTCTCTCCTTCTCTCACTAGCTAACGTATTCCCTGCCTGTTTGGTCCCTGTGCCAAAATAGTTTGTCGATTCTGCGCTCTCAACACTCTCGTTACAAACCACCTTCACTTTTGGCCACTGGTTTACTAAATGCCTTGATATCCATCATCACTTCTTTATGGTCACTTATTCCTTCTATAAACTGAGAACCCACAGAAATGTCATCAGGCTTTATTAAGAATATATCCAACATGTTTGGTCACCTTGTACTCTGTTCAACTTCTTGTATAAAGCCTCTTCCCCTCACTAACATATTTGAAACCCTCTGTTCACTTGCATTATTTATCTTAATTCCCTGCCTGTCGAAACCTGGTAGATTTAAGTCTTCACCAATGATGACCCCATTCTACTCTCTCCTGTTAATTCTGAATATGAATTTAATTTCCCACCAGGAGCCTTGTCACAATCATATATTCTTCCAATACAGTAGGCAGCCAAGACACAATTTTTTCTTCTGTTGCACCCCAGAAGTATACCTGTAATTACTCATAACTATCGTCTATTAACATCACTGAACTGTAATAATCTTTACTAACCAGTATCAAGACCCCTCCACCCAGGGGCGGATCCAGGGGAGGGGGGCTAGGAGGCTCAAGCCTCCCCCGCAAAGTATCTAGGTCCACCCCCGACATTGTAATTTTGGAGACTTTATTTTTTTATTTTTTTTTTAGCTCTACGGATTTGAGGGCCGAGGAGGCTATAAAGACTACCCCATGGCCGACTCAAGGCCCCCCCCCCCCAAAAAAAAACCAAAATCCACTGAAGGCAAGCCCTCTGAACCAAAATTAACTCAAGCCAAGCCCCCCCCCCCCAAACCAAAGTCCGCTCAAGCCCCCCCCCCTAAACCAAAATCCTGGATCCGCTTCCACCAACTCCTTCTCTATCTCTACCATACAACCAATAACCACGAGGAAAAACTTCAGTTTGTTCACTTCCATTCTATTCTGCCTGGTTGCTTTCTTTTCTCTTGAATTTCAGCATACACTTCATATCTACTAGATTGTGGTCAGAATCTTTGTCAGCTACTGAAAATGATATACATTCTAAGATTTCTGAATCTCTGACCATGATATAATCTAGTTGAAATCTCCTTGTATCCCCTTGTTGTTTCTAAGTTTGTAACCTTCGTGCATAATTCTTGAATAGTGTGTTCGCATAATGAGATTATATTTTTACTTGTTCATTTATTTCCCCTAGTCGAAAACTACCTATAGTATTCCCATGTTTTCCTTCTCTCATTACCACGTTAATATTATATGATTATTAGATTTTAACATGATTATTAGATTTTCCTCCCCTTTCACATATTGAATTAACTCTTCAATTTCATTATATATTTTCTCCATTTCTTCATTTAATAATATCTTTCAGTGGTTCAGTCGGGAAGAGAAACGTTTGCTCAGGAAGCAAAGGTGCTTACATGCTACAGTAAAGAAATCAGAGGATATAAATGATAGCAATATCTCTCGGCGTTGTTTATTTATGAATGTTTCTCGGGAAACAAACCGAGTAATATTATTATTTGTATACAATATTTCGGCGACATAAAACTCCTTCGCCATCTTCAAGTGTAGTCGTAAGACTCAAAATTTGCATAGGGCATGTTGTTTAAAACTAGTATGGCAACGACAGACGTTGTTACGTTACCTAGCAGCATCTCAGACTTCATTAGACGCCCGCGGAGCACAAAACAGAGAGCGTTGCTGAAGAGCAGACTCTATAACAGGTATCCATGCATCACTTAGTTGGAAAACAAAATCCCGGTTAACCAGATCAGACGCGAGGCAAATTTCAAACGTTTCTGTAATGTCACTGTACCAGAAGCCTCTCGCATCAGAGGATTAATTTTATTGCTTTAAATTAGTTCAGTTGCGAGCGGAAGTGCGTAAGTCAAGCTTTTAAGCAATTCCAAAGTCAGTAATATATCTGAAAATCTGATTATTAGCCCAAAAAAGTTCTGGTCGTATATAAAAATAATAAAAAGCTCTCGTAATGCTATGCCGTCACTGTGTAATCGAGGAGTTATCAGAAACTAGCATACAAAAAGCAGAAATTTTAAAAAATGTTTATAGCAAAGCTTTCACTTTACCAATTATACCGATTATGAAAGATCTCGTTCCTGACGCCGAGGGAATAACAAAACTGCTTAGCAATGTAAAAACCGATAAAGCTCCCATACTTTTTAAAAAATTAATTCTACTCTAAGTACGCAAAGGAAATTGCGTCGTATTTGATTAAATTATACACCGACTGCTTGGACGAAGGGAAGATACGAGCTGAGTGAAAGACCAGCATTATAAGGCTAGTGTTTAAGAGTGGGATTTGTTAATGATCCTCAAAATTATAGGCCGATCTCGTTGAGTTCAGTATTTTGCAGATTTTTTAGAACATCATGAATTTTTTTGGATGGAAGGGAGCTTTTAAATCCAAAACAGTATAGATCAGAAAAGGCCGATGCTGCGAAACACAACTTGCACTTTTAATTCACGACTTGTGCCGTGTGATAGATGAGCGATCCCAAGTTGATTTAGTTCTATTAGATTTTTTTTTTAAAAACTTTTCAATACTGTGTCTCATACTACAAAACTTCATAGCTATGGCATATCCCGACAAATATGTTACTGGGTTGCAAACTCTCTGAAGGGTAGAATGTATATGTCTCGACGATGAGCGTTCATCACTGACCGAAGTGAGATCCGGGGCACCCAAGGGAGTGAGATCTGAACATACAATTAATTGCACTGTGAACAGCAACTAGAACAGCAACTGTCGCAGCTATTCAGAACGATGCAAGAGCTAAGGCTATGTGATTTGGGATCGAATTTTTGACAGAATCAATTTAATTTGGAACGTTTTACAAGTTCTTCCTGGCGCATCTAAGAAAAAGATTTCTCCAACCCAGTTATTGACAGTTTGCATTACTGGGTCGTAGATCTTTCTGCTTAAGCGTTAGCTTAAGAATATTTGATTGCACATTCGACAAAAGATCACCTCTGTTGTGATTTTGTTTAAGACGCATGAAAATAAATTGACAATGCTCAATTTATATAAAAAAACTGTACTCTTATATTGAGCGCAATGGTAAGTGAAACATCATAATTCCAACGCAATGTTGTAATAAAAATTAAATCCAAATGAAAATTAGAAAACAAGTCACTCCAAATCACTCAAAAAAATCAAAGAAACAAAAAAAATGAAGAAACAGAAAATATGAAAATTACTAATTAAATAAACATTAAAATAATAAAACAAATCACTGAAAAAATAAAACAAAATCAAAGCAGTGAAAAAAAATAACTAAAAACAAGAGTTAAAAAGTGATAATGAAGTAATTGATATAGGTATATAAAAAACACACGCGAGTTCCAATGCAACGTTGTGTCAAAATTTCAATGCAGTCAGTGATTTAAGAATTTAAACGATCGAACATTCACATTTTTATTTATTTTATAATGATTTTTGGTGTCATTTGAATAATTAATTCATCTTATGGCCAATGAAAATATATAATCAATTTGTTTTCTAAGATTCTTTTTATTGATATTAATTAGTATTATGATTTTTACTTAGTGGTATTTATTTAGCTATAAATGACTAAGTTATTTTATTGAATGAGATACTTTTAGTTAAAATAGATCTTCAGTAGTTACAGCTTTTTTTGTTTGATTAAATGTCAATATTATTTATATATTTTGTTTTCTTGATTTGATCAGTAGTAATTTTTATAGATCTGATTATATTTTTTTTATATATCTGATTACATACATACATAGAGTTATTAAAATCAGTTTATTTTACTTGTATTGACATCTGTGTTATTAATAATATTTTTAGTTGTGAGACCTAATGTAATTGGAATTTTGCTTTGTTGAGATTAGTTAGTGTTAGTATTATATTGCTTACTATCAAAAAGTTAAATCTCATATGCAGGCATATTAATAGTCTTATTAAATCCTATTGGTGCTGTGACCATTTTAATGTAGATTGCTTTAATATTAAATTATAGTAGTTGAAATTATATTTATTATATTTATTTTAAAAATGGGAGATATTAATAGTAATATTATTTCTTGTTATTGCTGCAATAACCAGAAGTACTCAGATTTCATTTTCTTCTTGATTACTTGTTGCAATAGCTGCTCATACTCCTGTCTTTGCATTAGTTCATTCCCCAAATTCACTTACAGTGGGTGAATACTTAATTATTCAATCACATCCATTGCTCATGCAAGGAGGGTTTAATGTTTTTCTATTGTTTGTTGGTTGTATAACGATATTTATTGCTTGACTGGAGGTTAATTTTGAACATGACTTAAGTAAAATTATTGCTTTATCTACTTTAAGCCAACTTGGTTTACTAAAAAAGTTTTATCTATTGATTATTACAATTTATCATTTTTTCATTTGATTACTCATGCTTTATTAAAAATTTCGTTATTTATGCATGCTGCTTTTGATATTCTTAGTTTAATAGTTTTTCAAGATATTCATTTGTAGGTTCTATAGTTAATGGAATACCTTTAACTTCTCTTTGTTTTAGTGTCTGTAGTTTGTGTTTATGTTCTACACCATTTTTGTCTGCTTTTTATTCGAAGGGTTTAATTCTTGAGATACATAGTGTATACTTAATAATATTTTCATTTTCTTATTTTTTTATTTTAACAGTTTTAATAGTTACAAATTCGTTTCGTCTATTTCATTATTGAATAATTAATTATTATAATTATTCAACCTCTTTACTTTTTTGTTATAAATCTTATTGTATGGAAACGGGTTTATTAAAGTAGTTATTTATTGTAACGTTGGATGGTTCAATGTTAAGATTGTAGTGGATGATTAGTTGGGTAGGGTGAAAACGCTTTTGTTCTCTTTATCACTTAAAAATTTCCGTAAGTTGCTTTTTGTTGGGTACTCTTTGCGGCTTACAGACGGAGGCGTATTTAATTTTAATATGAATAAAAGGAGTTCCAAATCAAATACAGCGTACTGTCTCATCTTACATTTGCCAATAAACAAACAAAAACCAATAAGAAAATAATAAATTTTAATGAAACAAATTCAACATTATGAAACTTTACAATGAATGACAAACGTTCTATATTTCCCCTTTAAAACAACAGGGAATGAACTTCACGATTCCAATGATCTGATGCAATAGTAAAATAAATTACATTAGTATAAATTTGTTGGGTGCAAGAATATTTTTGTATTACCCACCAAATGTGGTGATCGAAAGTTCACAAAAGTTTGTCAATCGTTCAAACGTAAAAACTGTTAAAATAGCTTGCGGCTTTAAACAATAATAGCTCAGCTTATCATATGGGAAATCTCTTAATCCTTCAAAAAAAATTTTGATCATGCCATTACGGAGTTAGTCTCAATGATTTTAAGTACGCACTGTTAAGTTACTCCAGAATATACACACTGGTAAGTCTGGTATAAAGCGACTCCAAAGCGTACGACCTCTACCACTGGAGGCCTGGTACAGACTGTCTTCAAAAAATCGTCCACTGTGGCTCTGGCGTCTTCTGCGACTGGCCACGCCTCTCGGCGACCTATTTTCCACATGAGGACATAAATACCCAGAAATTAATATCACGCAGGGATTTTTACGGCGGTGATTAGCTCTGCTATGGTGTCAGATTCCTCATATAGCTTTCTATTGGCTAGAAACATTTTCTGGTGCCTCTTGAGAAACCGCTAAAACTTCGTCAACTATCGGGACGTTCGCCTCCCAAACATCCCGGGGTAGCAAAATGTCTGTGGCCGGTCATCCACCTTCCCCCGGATATTTTCCGGACCTTCACAGGGGTTCACTGCACCTTTAATCACAAACAAAGTGGTTGTCGATTGTTCGCCCCTCAGAGCCCGGTGACAGTCTGGTGGGCGCTCTCTTACCTGGAATTCCGTCCCTTCGCTCATTCATCGTAACTACGAAAATCCGGCCCTTGAAAACTCCTTCCTATCACTTATTTCATTTAATATTAACAATAAAAATTGTATGGGAAGACCCACTTTTTTCATTCCGTTACAAGATGGCTGTTGTTTCCAATTCCTTATTATGTGGTTTTTACCTTATTATTTAAAGTAATTAACTATATTTGTAGTTTTAATAGGTTCTTATTTTTTCTTCGTTCTTTCTGTTAAAAAATCAATATGTATTGCTTTTAGTTGATTTGAATTCTGAACATTATCTATACCTCTTTTATCCACTACTATTGTAAGGTATTATCCATTGAAGTATGGTTATTTTTTACTAAAAGATTAGATTATTGGTGAAATGATATTATTCGAGTTTGGGGTTCATATAATTTGCATACTTTTATTTTATCTAATATACGAAATTGATATGATTTAAATTATAAGATTTATTTATTAATATTTACAATTTGAATATTTATTTTATTTATCATATTGATTTAACTTAAATATTGCTATTTAGAGCAATATATTGAAGCTGTATCAGAATTTAATTTTAGGTATTTATAAAAATTAATGAATATTGTTTTTACAATGAAAATATAATGTTTTTATAAAACTATATAAACAAGAGAAGCTAATCGAGTTTAACCGATATTATAAAAAGTTAGCACCTTCTGTAATGTCAATATTTTCCCTTAATTGGAATAGTATATATTCATTAAAATTATTAACAGTAATACTCCTCTATTTGGCTTCAATTAAGCTTAAATAAAGGTTTAGTGAACCAATTTTTCATGTAAAAACTGAATGCGCTAATCGTTTCTTATTTTAGGTTGATTGATTTCGTTAATATTTAACTATATCCCTATTTCATTTCAGAGCTCCTTGATCCAATCATGATAGATCCAAATTAAAAGGATTATAATAAAAATGGGGTTATTCATGTTTATATAATTATTTTGGATATTTTTTATAATAATTACAACAGAAAGAATTAACGCAATTTATTAGCCGCAAATTAGAAAAATTACTACAATCTAGAATTAATAATATTATCTGTTCTCCTAATAGAAATATAATTACCTGATATGGTATGGTTGGTCCAGTAATTCCTATAAGAGTTAATAGCAAATGCCCTGCAATTAAATTCGCTCACTAGCTGAATAGCCAGGGTTCCCAGATGAATAACATTACTAATTGTTTCAATTAATATCATAAATGTATTAGAGCTCATTATATTCGTAGGTGTATATATACGTAATTTATATTATTTACCTAGCCCAAGATTATAAATCATAATCAACAGGGTGAGGCTATTGAGAATGTCATGAATATATGTCTTGTACTAGTGAAAACATATGGGAATAAACCTAGGAAGTTGGTGAATAAGAGTATTACTAATGCAAATGTAAATATAATTTTTATTCCAGTTTTTTCTATTATGGCCTAATAGTGTTTTCAATTCACTCTGTAATGATAAAAGTATATTATTTTAATTTGTTAAATCGTCAAGGGGATAATCAAAAACTTATTGAAATTGTAATTACTCCAATAAATTTTCTTATTGGTTAATTGAAAAATTGATAACATAATTTGATGGATTAAATGTTGAAAATAAATTACTTATCATTTTCAGTTTATCCTTTTTTTTAGTTGATGAGTATTTTGCATTAGTTGATAAATAATTGAATAATAATTCAATGAGTTGAATATAATAAGTGCAGGGAAAATCAAATTAGAATAATAATAAATATTTTTAAATTTATTTTATATTGGTTTAAGAGTCAAATACTTGCGTTAAACCATCTAACACAAGATGTATTAATTAATAATACTAAAATACTGACACTTAATTGTTTAATTTAAACTAACTTATTATCTGATTTATGCTTTTCATTCATGATAAAAATAATGTTCTTTTAATCACAATAGGTATAATTTGTGATTTGCTCCACAAATTTCTGAACATTGTCCATAGAATGATCTGGACGATTTTTTTTTTTTTTTTTTTTAATTTGGCTTGTTTGAGTCGCTTAGGGTTGGTGTCTACTTTCACTCTCATATATGTAACTGTTCATGAATGAAGAACGTATGAAGCTGTTGTCGGAATTTAGATTGGAATATTTATGGGTAAAATTGTTCGATTTTCTATATCTAGTAGATAAAAACTATTGTTATCTAAATAATTTTAATTTATTATATAAATATTAAATTCTATATTTTTGAATTCTTCAGGTTTTTATCTTCAGTGCCGTTGGAACTGTTTTAATTGTAATTAAAGCATCAGTAGTGTCACGAATAAGATATAAACTGAAGATAGTGCAAAAGAAATTAAAGTTTACCATCATTATCGCACTATAAGTCTAACATCACATGCCTCAAAATTACTGACCAGAATAATATACAGAAGAATGGAAAGTGTAGCAGAAGGTATAGTAGGTGAAGGTCAGTTTGGGTTTAGAAAAAATCGTGATATAAGAGAAGCAATTCTTGCGTTAAGATTAATACTTGAAGGGCGGATCAAGAAAAACAAAGATACGTTTATGGCGTTTGTTGATTTAGAAAAAGTTGTTGATAATTTTAGGTGGGGCAAGATGTTGAAAATTTTAAAGAATTCAGGTCTAAAACACCGAGACAGAAGGATACTTTATAATCCATGTAAATATCAAATAGCTATAATAAAAGTAGAGGATCATGAGAGACATTCATCAGCTTAAAAGGGTGGCAGACAAGATTGTAGTCTATCCCCATTAATATTCAACAGGAAAAAAAATCAGTATGCTACGATTTGCTGATGACATTGTCGTGTTAGCAGAACAGGTTGCGGATATTGAGAACTTATTGAATATCGTGAACAAAATACTGAAGGAAGATTTTGGACTAATTATAAACCAAAGCATGAGAAAAGTGTTGAAATGTAGCAGAAATGATACCAATACTAGTAGAATAAATATAAAAATAGGGTCAGATGTGATAGCAGTAGTTGGTGAATTTTGCTACTTAGGAAGTAAAATTAAAACCAGTGGACGAAACAAGAAAAATATTAAAAGCAGAATAGCAGTAGCATAAAGAGCCTTTATGAAAAACATTTTAGGTTCATCTGGGACTCAGAAAGAACTTTTTAAAACTCTATGTGAGGAGCACCGCACTCTATGGCAGCAAAGCATGGACTTTAGGAATACCAAAAAAAAAAAAAAAAAGAAGGAAAATTGAAGCATTTGAAGTGTGGTGCTATAGAAGTATGCTAAAAATTAAGTGGACGCATAAACTACGAAACGAACAAGGGGCGAGGAAAGAAGTTTGTGGAAGAGCGTTACAGAAATAAGAGACAGGATGGTAGGTCATATTTTGAGGCATGCAGGATTGGTTAATTTGTTAGTGGAGGGAACAGTCGAAGGAAGAACTGCAGAGGAAGACAGAGATTAGAATATCGTGGGCTGTAAGGGGTATGTAGAAATGAAGAGGTTAGCACAGGATAGGAAAGGATGGAGGATTGCATCAAACCAGTCGAAAGACTGATGACAGCAAATATATATGTATATATATATATATATATATATATATATATATATATATATATATATATATTAAATGTCTTGGGAAGAATCTCCCACCTGTAGAAGTTCAGCTTAAAGTCGAAAGGACGAGACAGAATCAACCCTTGAGTCACGAAGCTCACAACACGTTTTGGGACTGTTTTAATGAGACAGCAAATGGAAAGGACGATAGACATTGTAAAGATCAAGATTGGAAGGAAAAAAAAAAAAAAAAAACTGCAAGGGTGTAAGGGTTTTGGAGAGGCTATATTAGCCTCTTCCAAACATATATCAACCTCTCCGTCACATGGTGCACACCACTTTCACGGACGAGGCTCTGATGACTGAATGGTTCTCAGTATATGGAGTCATCCACTGCATGCCAACGGAATCCTTAAAGGAGGGCGGAAGAGTGAGGAGCGTTTCAGGGTTCCCTCTTGCCCATGGGGTTGGAAACATCGCCTAAAGGCAGATGAACCAGAAATGATTAACGGCATGTTGATGCAGAAGGCAAAGGGAAAGCCGATGCGTTCAAAAGGTGGACCAATACGCTACTTGGTAGGTGGCATATTGTTTTGGCTGATCAGTGTATGTTAGAAGAAGCAATTTTTTTATTTAATTTCATCAATAACGAGACACATAAGGAACAGTGGTATAAAGACTCTATAATTGGATGAAAATTAGAAAATCTACAGCCCAATTACCCATCATGGCAAACAGGTTGAGGATAGGTTCGCTTTTTTTTTTTGCTTTTTTTTTTTAAACTGGGGATTTACGCCTCGTTGACGTCGAGGTCATTAGAGGCATGATGGGAGTGGGGATAAGGAACGGAAAGGAATTTGGCCATGACCTTTTTTGAAGGAAGCATCCCGGCATTCGCCTCGAGTGATTTGGGGAAACCATGGAAAACTCAAATCTGGATGCCCGGATGGCGATTCGAACCGGCATCCTCCCGAATGCGAGGCCAGAACGTTAACCGTTCACACACCGCGCTCGGTGATATGTTCGCAATCACCTGTAGTGTTCCCATGAGTAGGGATTGCCACCAGTTACTATTACTCTCTATCATTAAAATTTTGTATATAAAATACCTTGTTCAGTTTTGCCTGGGCGCCAAGGAAGAAGTCCTCCCAGAATTTACAATAAACATTTAGAAATATAATTATTTGCTTTTTTGAATTATGAGGAAATTTATATTAATTTTATATGCTGACACTTGCATTTATTGTTATCAAAATAAGGAAAGGTGATTTGAATTAACTAACATACATGACAAGAGAATGAAATCTACATACTACAAAAAATAATTGATTGAATAAACAATGAACAGAATCCGACTAACTCAAAATAAAATGAGAGAGCACAAGTCTTTACAGGTTTTCGCTTTCGGGTACAATGCACCACACTTTGACTTAATTTGTTCTGGCGGAATAAAAGTTGTGTAATTACCATCTAGTTGATGTTTATGTTGAAGTCAGCGTTGTCCGATCCTCTGGAATTTCTGTGCCCAACTCACACAAAACAAAATTTAATCGTCGCACTGTGTTTAACACTAGGTGAACACTTGCTCTGGCACACATTCGATGATTATGCTTTCGAATGGCGTCTCTTCAAAACGAGGGTTTTCACATGAAATCAAACAATAAAACCTGTCTCAGGTTATTATCAATTAATACTGTTATCATTCCACGCATGCACGCCCACAACCGCTCTGTAGCAGGCCACCCCTGCACTGTTTCCTCACTCGCGCGCCGTTCCCGCTGTCCTTCAGGTACCGCTAATTCTTTCTTTGTTCCATGCACACCTGCGCATTAGATAGATAGATATGTTCACTTTGATCCCATGTGAGAATAATCTCGGGTATGTGGAACAGTACATACACTTATTTTTAATGTCAATACTACTATATAATTGATAATATTATTATATATTGACAAGTTAGCTACAACCCATTAGTATAACCAATAACTCCTGTAATCTACACATACAATCCCGAGTTAATTAATACTTATTATGTGGAACAGTGTATACACTTGTTACCACCATCCAATAACCAGTTATTTTCTTACCAACCACTTACCATGATAAGTTTCACTGTAATTTGCGACTACATATTATATCATGTTAGTTGCTATTTATGTGAAACAGTACACACACCTATTAACAATATAATTTATATTACCAACAACTCATAAGCTGTCAATTACTTAAAAACCTGTTAGTATGATAATTTTTCACAGCAGTTTTTGAGTGCATGCTATCCCATGTTAGTTACTATATATGAGTGAAATTTTGTAAACAGTGTAATTACTTCATTTGTCAAAAGTTTCAACAGAATGAAAAAAAACCATATATCATTTTAGTAATTGTGGACAACTTTGTCACCTTCCCCTTCCATATACCATATATACTATTTTATCAGTCATTCTTAGTTACCAAATTACAAGAAGAAAATTCTTTCACAGAGTAAAATGGGTTCTGAAGCAGAAACTCTTTCAGTTTGGACTTAAAGTAGTTGGGTTTTTGTTTAATTTCAGTTGGTAAGACATTGAATAAGGAAGCTCCAGTAAATATTAACCCTTTCTCTACAATTGACAGTGATTTGTAATCCTTGTGAATATTATATTTATTCCTAGTATTATGGCTATGTATGTCAGCATTAAGATTGAAGTGTTCAGGATTTTCCACTACAAATGATAGTACAGAGTATACATACTGTGCTGGCATTATTAGTACACCCAAGTTTTTAAATAGATTTCTGCACGACGTCTGTGGGCTTGCTCCACAAATAGTTCTTATAGCACGCTTTTGAACTTTAAATACCCTCAGTGCTTGTGACGAGTTTCCCTAGAATGAGATGCCATAATTGAGCAGAGAATGAAAATATGCAAAATATACTAACTTTCTAGTTTCTATATTAGCTATTCTAGATATTACCCTTAGTGAAAATGTTGCAGATTTCAGTTTTTTAAGAAGTTGTTTCCAGTTCAATTTGTTATCTATATATACACCCAGGAATTTTGTGAAACTGCTTTCACTGATCGCTTTTCCTTCTGATATCACATTATAGCTGTCCTTTGTTTTATTTTTTGTAACAAACTGAAGTAACTGTGTCTTTTCTACATTAAGTATTAGTTTGTTAGCATTAAACCACCTGTTAATGTTCTTTATAGCATCATTTGCTGTGTTTTCGAGGTTTTGTGCTGATGGGTCTTTCAACGATATGCTAGTATCATCTGCACCACGTATTCACTATCACCTAGTATATGTGGGAGATTATTTATATAGATTAAGAACAGCAGAGGGCCAAGAATTGAACCCTGAGGCACACCACATTTAACTATACTCTATTCTGAGTTTATAACATCTCCTGTATTAGCATCTTTCAGTGATACACATTTCACGAGGGTCGCTTAGCCTTGGTGCCTCCTCCCCGCACATGCCTCACAAAGACGCACCTAATAGCGTCCAGTTGGCAGGCGGAACGAAATTATCCTTGTGGCACTCAGTCATGCATTACCAAACAGATATGAAACGTCCCGATAAGAGGACCGCTTCATTAATCCCACTGTAAGTTGTTACGAAGTAGTGGGAGCATACTTCGTAAAACACTCATTCACAACGTCTCCCATATTATCCAGTCATTTTAGAAGTTTATTAATGAATATGAAGCGTCTCAAATAGAGACCACCTCATACCTTCTAACAAGACAGATGACTGAAGATTCTGCAATGGAACGCTATACCATGCAGAGTTAAAAGGGAAATCTTACAACGAGAACTGTTTTGTAACAAGAAAGCTAGTTCCACTGTACCTGAAACCAGGCATAAACCAGAATCATCCCTCTCCTTGTGCGGATACCATTTATTACTTAAAGATAGTTAGGATGGAAAAAGCGGAGTAGTCATACTAACTGAGGTATTTATCCCTTTCGCAGCAATACTTACCGATCACACGCACATTTAATTCTTTCAAGCCATTGCCGCTAGAGTACGGCTTCAGAATTGGATTTGTTTATTGCTCCAGTGTACTACAAAAATCGGAGTTGGTGAGTGCAGTGCATTCCTTCAACAAATAGATGAGTCTTAGTTAATATGAGGAGATTTCTACGCCCGTCGTATGTCATGTGGTTGTGAGTTGAACCGTAGTAGAGATCATAAATGAATTCAGCAATAGATTTAACCTTATGCTCTCCCACTCTTGCATCCGAATTCCTACGGTAAATCCTGCGACAACCCTGAGGATCGGATCACTACCCTATCATAACAACGTCAGAAAAGCTGAATATGCTTCAAAACTTCCAATCTAATACAAAATGAACATCTGAAAGGCAAATTTGATCAAATACACTAAATCAATGGAATCCAACATATCAAGGGCTCTAAAGCCCTAAGAAAACCTGACGACAATATCAGGTCCTTTTAACAATTATAAACGAAACAGCAGAAATATTGATATCTCTACATAAATGACCATCAAGTGTAAGAAGAAATCCGGCGCCATGGTGGAACGAGAACTGTTCCCGAATGGTAGCTAAACGGAAGCTAGCCGTTTCTAGATATAAACAGGAAGCCAAGTGGGAAAACTATTTAAGTTATGAGAAATTAGAAGATGAAGTCAAAAGATTCTTGAAAGAAAGGAAAAAAGCCTAGTGGAAGTAATTCTGCAACAATCTGAGCAGGAACACGCCGATGACTGCAGTATGGAATGTAATGAACAGAGTTAGGAACAAACCGGGAAATGAAATCAGCAACTGGTTGGCTAGAAGATTTTGCAAGTAAGGTTGCTCCTCCGTCTGTACTCTATGGAGCATTAAACCCATTAAACCAGATAAAGGAACATTATCAGCAAAATATATTAGAATACCCTTTCTAGCAAACTGAGTCGAGTTGGTGATGGAATCATTACGGATAGATACTGCAGGTATCATAAAACAATTAGAGCTCCTGCAATGGGGGAAAGCACCGGGGCCAGATGGAATTCCAGTTAGAATATTTTCAGAATATGCGGCGGAAATCGGGCCATTTCTGTCTGATATATTCAGTAAATCCCTAGAAGAGCAAAAAGTACCTTCAGACTGGAAAATCGCGCAAGTAACTCCGATTTTCAAGAAAGGTGATCGAAGTGATCCTGGAAACTATCGTCCAATATCTATAACATATGTTTGTAGTAGAGTTATGGAGCATATTATATGCTCGAACATTATGAAATTTCTAGAGGATAATAATTTGCTTACAGCAAATCAACACGGATTTCGGAAGAAAAGATCATGTGAAACACAGCTTGCCCTATTTACACACGACGTAATGAAAGTTATTGATGCAGGTTCACAAGTAGATGCAATTTTTTTAGATTTTCAGAAAGCCTTTGACTCTGTGCCACACAACCGCCTTTTAGCGAAGCTTCGAGCGTACGGTATATCGGATCAGCTTTGTGAATGGATAAAGGATTTCTAACTGGTCGGTCGCAGTATGTCGTCATTGAAGGAGAAAGTTCTTCTAGTCTAGATGTTACATCGGGGGTACCTCAAGAAAGTGTAATAGGACCACTTCTTTTCTTAATTTTTATAAACGATCTCGGAGACAAAGTGAAAAGCCTTTTTAGATTGTTTGCTGATGATGCGGTTATTTATAGGGAAGTAAGGAATTTGGCCGATTGCTTAGAAATTCAGCGTGATCTGGATATTATTTTGGCATGGTGCGCTGAGTGGCTACTTACGCTAAATTGTAAAAAGTGCAAGACAATGAGCATAACTAACAAAAAGAATCCAATTGTTTAGAAATACGAGTTAAACAATTCAGTTATTGATATGGTCGATTCTATGAAATATTTGGGAGTAACAGTACAAAGGAACATGTAATGGGACTTACACATTAATTCGTTGGTAGGTAGAGCTAATTCTAGGCTGCGATTCATAGGTCGAATATTGAAAAATTGTAATGAACAAACAAAGGAGATAGCGTACAAATCTCTTGTGCATCCACATTTGGACTATTGTTGTTCCATTTGGGATCCGTTTCGTAAGGGGTTGACCGAAAGTATAGAGAAAGTACAGAGAAGAGCCGCTCGATTCGTGACCGCTTGCTACAGTCCTTATGAAAGCGTCACAGAACTGATTAGTAGACTAGGCTGGGAGTCTCTGGTAGATGGACGACGCACGTTTCGTTTAAACTTATTGGAAAACATGCGTACTTCCACTTTCACTTTTGAGTGTAGTGAAATACTTCTTCCACCAACCTATTTGAGCCGGAATGACAGGAAAGATAAGATTAGAGAAATAAGGTGCCGCAATGATTCTTATATGAATTCTTTTTTCCCTCGTACCATTAGGGATTGGAATGCACAGCAAAGAGATTAGCTTTGGTGCTGAGCACCCTCTGCCACCCACAATTTTGTGAATTGCAGAGTATATATGTAGATGTAGATGTAGAATTCGGCTCTCGAAACAGCATTTAACACAGCACCCGAAATAGATATCATACATTATTCGTTGCTCCAACATCTACCTTATTGCGGTAAGGTTGTTGTTCTATATTTGTTCACAAACATCTTGACAAAAAGCAATTTTTCGAAGGACTGGATCACACAGATTATCATTCCAGTGCCGAAATTAGCATTGGTGCTGAGCACCCTCTGCCACCCACAATTTTGTGAATTGCAGAGTATATATGTAGATGTAGATGTAGAATTCGGCTCTCAAAACAGCATTTAACGCAGCACCCGAAATAGATAACATACATTATTCGTTGCTCCAACATCTACCTTATTGCGGTAAGGTTGTTGTTCTATATTTGTTCACAAACATCTTGAGAAAAAGCAATTTTCCGAAGGACTGGATCACACAGATTATCATTCCAGTGCCGAAATTAGGCAAAAATTGTAATAACACAAGCTCTTATCGTCCAGACTCTCACAATAGTGGCTGGAACATCACAACGTACTAGAACGCAGTAAGGATTTAGAAAGGGAAATTACACGAAGAACAATCTCAGTATTCTCACCTTATTTGCATTGTATTGCACTTGTTGCAGTTAAGTGTAAGCTGCCGTTTACGGCACCATTCCGAAATAACATCCAGATCGAGCTGAATTTCTAAGCAATCGTCAGAGCACCTCACTTCCCTATAAATAAGGGCATCATCAGTAAAAACACGCATCCTGCAATTAACGTTGTCGCCGAGATCGTTTATAAAAATTAAGAAAAGAAGTGGTACTATTACACTACCTTGAGGAATGCCCGAAGTAACATCCCCGTCAACAGCGACATACTGTGACCGACCAGTTAGAAAATCGCGTATCCATTCGCAAATCTGATCAGATATACTGTATGCTCGAATCTTCGCTAAAAGTCGGTTGTGTGGTACAGAGTTAAAAGCTTCCTAAAAATCCAAGAAAATAGCATCAACTTGTGAACCTGCACCAATAAATATCATTACGTCATGCTAAAATAGAGCCAGTCGCGTTTCACACTGTCGGTTCTTCCGAAATCCGTGTTGGTTTGCTGTAAGTAACTCGTTTTCATCTAGAAACTTCGTAACGTTAGTGCATATGACATGCTCCAGAATTCTACTGCAAACAGATGTTAGAGTTATGGGTCGATAATTCCTAAGATCTCTCGGATCTCCTTTCTTGAAAACACGAATCACCTGCTCTCTTTTCCAGTCAGAAGGTAATTTTCTTTCTTCTAAAGATTTACGAAATATATCTGACAGAAATGGTTCTATTTCTTCCGCGTATTCCGAAAATACTTTTACTGGTATACCATCGGGACCCGGCGCTTTCCCCCACTTCAGGAGCATAAATTGCTCTATGATACCTACACTATCAATTTGTATTGGATCCATCTCAAATTCTACATTCTTTCATGTACAAAAATAGTATCCCAGCGCAGTATTAACAAATCATTACCACACTGTACGGGAATGAAAGATTCACGCGTGTATCAACTCAATCACAATGAATGTTAACCGTCACTCACTTCACACTTGACGTGTTGGTTTTGTTTGAGGCTCCTTTTGGTTAACTCAATATTTTTTGGTGATAATGAGTGAAATTATTATGTATTTTAATTTAAATATAGATTTAAAGATTTTGTGTGATAAAAATAATAATTTAATGTTATCTCAAAGTTCTAGTCACAGAATTTCTGATTGGGAAACTGGCAGTGCACCTAAATCGTAGTCACTTAACTTGAAAAGGAGACCTGCAGATTAACGAGAAATTCGAACCACGGAGACTCCTAGAATCTTCGCATTAACAGATAAAAGCATTGCGGGAGGTAAATGTCAATTTTAAGACCCACAAAAATTACAATTGAGGCTGGGATTTGAACCGGGGCCTTCAGTACCTAAATCGCATGTAGTATCCATTTGATTCACCATTCCGAATATAGGTGTAATGAAAAATAAGTTTTCAAACATGATAAAATGAACATACCATCTATATTTGCTAAACAAAAATACGAATCCACTTTTATGTGTTTGAATACATATTTTTCAGTACTTCTAGATTAGTCTGGCGTCTAGTTACAGCGCGGGCGTGACATTCGGGTGTGGGAGGTCCCCGTTACAAATACGGATCGCGGCTGCAATTTTTGTGATGTACAACTCTGGCAGAGCTTCTTGGTACTTTACATCTGTGCCATCACTCTGGTTGTAGTCTTCCTAGATTGTTGAGTCTGTTTTCTTTTTTTCTGCGTTCATCAATTCTCTTGTAAAAATCTTGGGTTACTCTTCTGATTTAATCGGCAATTTTTCTTGTAGACGTTACCGCATGGATTTCTTCTCTTGGGGCATAGTGAGTCGAGTATTGTTTTTAAACATCTGTTCTGTTCTCGTTGTATGATTCCTAAGTTTATTTTGGATGCGGTTCCCCATACTTGGCATCCATACAGTAGGGCTGGTAATATGACTGAACGGTAGACTCTTAGTTTCGTTTCCATGATTAGGTATCTGATTTTCAGTATGGGATACATGTTGAGAAGTATGGCTATACCTTTTTTCTATTCTCCTATATGTGTTGGCGAAAGGTCAGCCCTCTGTCAAGCATTACTCCTAGATGGCAATGATTAACTCGCCAGGGGATTTGGTGACCTGGCACTTGTAGCTGGGTCTCGAGGAGTGGTCGCTTTTTTGTAAAATATACAGCAACACTCTTCTCTGGGTTGATCCTAATTTTGTTGGCCTGGCACCATTTTTCAATCATTTTATAGTTCGCTGGAGTTTCTTGATATTTGGCGAATGGTCGCTTTCGGTTGTGTAAATTACTGTATCATCAGCAAATTGAGCCAACTTCACGTTGGGTGCTGTTGGGAAATCGTTGACATAAATATTAAATAGGAGAGGGAGAAATGACGGAACCTTGTGGATTTCCAGCGCATTTTGGATGCGTTGTGGATTTGTACCATCAGCTGCCACGAAGAATCTTCTATTTGTCAAGTAGCTACCAATGAATTTATCGTAACAGTCCCGAATGGTTGTTTGTTGTCGTAGTTTCTGTAATAGTTTTGCGTGCCAAACTCGGTCATAGGCCTTTTCGACGTCTAGAAAAACTGCTGCAGTGGAACTGGCGATATTCAGGCCATGGCTGATGTCTTCGGTTAGCCGGAGAAGTTGGCTTGTGGCTGACACCCTTGGTTGGAAACCGAATAGTCTGCTCTCTAGTTACTTCCTCTTGGAGGCGCCTTAAGACGATACGCTCCATGATTTTGGATGTAGAGCTAAGAAGACTAATTGGTCGGTAATTAGCTGTACTAGTTAAATTTTTCCTGTGTTTTGGGATAGCTATACTTTTGCCGTTTTCCATACGGAAGGAAAGTAGCTTTGCTGCATACAGAAGTTAATGATTCTTGTTAAGAGAACCATTCCCTTTTTCGGAACGTGCTTCAAGTGGGCATTGGAAATCCCATCGGCACATGGTGATTTCCTGTTCGCTAGTTTTTGGATACAGCTCCTGATTTTCCCCGGCGTTGTTAGTTTAGGTAGGGCAGAGGGTGTGGTACTCATAATGTCCCTTGCCATTTCTTCGTTAGTTTATGTTGGTAGTCGTCCGTTTTGTTGGCTTGCTCGTGGCTGGTATTGCTCGGCGAATTGATCCGCTAGTAGTTCCGCCTTTGAAGCTGGTAGGAAAACTGGTCCTGTGGGCCCTCTTAGTGCTGTTTTAGGTTGGCGTATTAGTTTCCACGCATCCCTGTTCTGCAGTAGGGGAGTAGACATTCGGTTCTCCCATTCACCGACTCTTCGTTCATGGAGACCGTTTCGCAGTTGGCGGGAATATTGGTTATAAGCCCGCTTATCCCGTGGATCTCTACAGTGTTACCATAGACGCCGATAGTAATTTTTGAGGTACTTAAGTTCTTCTAGTTCATTGGATAGTTCTTCATAAATGTAGTTCATAACAGAAGATTTTTTATCAGCTTTTAGTATTGTTTGGTTGAGGTGTTGTATCGCCAGGTCGATTTTTTCCTCCGAGGAGACATCAAACGTAGTGTTTAATTTGTTGTGCAGGATCCAAGTAAAATATGCCCAATCTGTTTTTTTAAATTATTTTAGGAGCTTCAGTTATGTGGCAGCATTTTTATATTTTGGCCAGTACCGGTAAGTGATCTGATATCAGCTCATTGGTAGTTTGTAGGTGGATATGGTTGGCTATGTTTTGAACCACTACTATGTCGATGACGTCAGGCTAGCACCGTGGGTTTGTTGGTATGTGTGTAGGGTCTGTTGGCCCTAATACTTCAATGTTCCTGTTTACTGTGAAATGGAATAAGTAGGGACCGCTTGGGTTGGTGTTCAGTGAATTCCAAACCCAATGTTTGGCGTTTAAATCAGCACGTATTATTATTTTGCTGCCTAAGTACAAAATAGTGTCCAGGTCATGTCCTATGATCCGTCGACTAGGAGGCTGGTAGGCTGCTACCAGAACTAGATATCCTTCCACCGCTTGGAGTTTTATCGACGTTGCTTTCATGGTTTGTAGGTACGGGATCGGCATACGCTGATGTGGTAGGTTCGATCTGATAATAATAGCAGTTCCACCTTTGGGCCGACCAATTCTGTCGCTCCGGTATACCACCATTCCCGAAACTTTAAATTTGACTTTTGCTTTTAGGAATGTTTCGCTTATAAGAAAGATGTCTATTTTGTGGCTTTTCTGGAATTCCTGTAGTTCTAGGCTTTTGTTCTTCAGTCCATTCGCGTTCCAAACTATGATGTTTAGGTCATGTTGTTTTCATCGAGATTGCGCCATTTATTCGAAGAGTGCTATTACGCCTTGCAGAATAGCTAGCATCTTCCCCATTGTGGTCATTTCACGTTTTACTCATTATATAATATATTTCATTTTTTGTCAATATTTTGGAAATCAACTGCGAACATTGAGTGTAGTTCCAGTGGTTGATCTTCGTTTTCTTCACTTTGGTGAGTCGTTTTATGCTTCTTGTTTTTTTTTTGCCGATTTCCTCTGAGTTTGTCACCGCACGATTTTCGGTTTCTGCTTGTAGATGGTCCTGATTGGTTCAACTGTTGTTTTGTGTTCCGGAGCGGTGGGAAGCTTTGTCTTGTTTCGACGGTGTCCTGGTTCTTTTCCTCTTGTTTCCTTTTTTTGCGGTTCAGGTGGCCTTAGGATGGCTTCGTAGGCCGGGCATCCTTTCCAAGAAGCTGCATGTTCGCCTTGGCAGTTTATGCATTTTGTCTTTGTGTTTTTAGGAATTTTGCATTCCTTTGTGTGGTGTGGGCCTGTACACTTTACACACCGCGGAGGAAGGTGGCAGTAGTTCGCCGTATGACCGTGGCGTTGGCATTTAGTACATTGGTTGCGATAACGTTCTATTTGCACTTGTTATCTAAGATACATCGCTCGTTATAGATGAGTTCAGTTTGAGGTCCAGGGTTTATAGCCACCGAAAATGTTGCCAGGGTATCAGCTGTCTTGTTGTTTTATCATGTTTCTTAAAGTGATGGACGGCGGCAATGTCATATCCTCTGAGTTTTAGAGCATCTCCAATGTCCTTCGCTTCCACGGTATGTGGAAGTCCTTTAATCACCACGTGTAGGGGCCTTTCCATTGGCATTTGGTGGCTGTTGTAGTGGATGTGATTTTGGTCGAAAAACCTCCTTAGAGTGAAGTAGTCGTCCCTAGATTCCACAAAGTATTTTAAATTATCACCCCTAAAAACCACTTTTAGTGATCCTTGTAGCAAGTTTTTGATTACTTTATTCACCTGGATAAAGTTTGCAGTTTGGTAGATAACTAAAGGTGGGATGCGTTCTTGCACTTTAATTGGCGCTTCATATGTTTCCTGTTGTTCTGTTGCTGGCTCCGTTTTATCGATCAAGTCTGCAAGAGATTCTAAACGGTTTTTCGTTGGGATTTCAGTTTCTGTCGTTGCCTGTTTTCTACTGTAGGTGTCTAATGGGCTTCATTGTTTCTGTTTGTTATGTACAAGCTCGAATTTTCTTGAGTCGTCATCTTCTTCGAACTCTTCATTTGCTGTTTCACTGTTTTCGTCGAATTCACTTTCACTGATCGCCATTTCTGTAGCTTCACTGTTGCTGTTCGTAGACATGTCACGTTCATCTAGTTGGGCTGAGTTGTTGTTCGATGGTCCTTCACAGCGCTCGGCGCGCGTTGTGATAGGTCTGTTGTGGGTTGCCGTGGCAGCCCTCAGTTTGTCACTGTTGGCTTTATGGGATATCTACTCTTAAAAGAGTTACACACGATAGTGGAAAACTTTACTTGGCGTTTGCAGTCGATCGCGTCACACTAAGCGAGGCTCGGCCGACTGGAACAGACCGAGCGTGGTGGTGTAACGGATAGCGTTCTGGCCTCGCATTCGGGAGGACGGCGGTTCGAATCCCCGTCCGGGCATCCAGATTTGGGTTTTCCATGGTTTCCCCAAATCACTCCAGGCGAATGCTGGGATGCTTCCTTCAAAAGGCCATGGCCGAATTCCTTCCCATTCCTTGCCCCCATCCTTTCCCGTCTCTAAAGACCACGTTGTTAAAAAGGGACGTTAAACTGTTACAAAAAAAAAAAAAAAAAAAAAAAACCGACTGGAACAGCGCTGACTTCCACTCTCACACGGGCACGTAAACACGATACTTATTTCTTTAAGAGGTCCGCTCGCAACCGTTACTAGAGCTCAACTGAAGTAACGTCAAATTGTTAATTTTGAATATGTGATTTACGAGTTTGCAGCTCTTAACGCTAGAAAGAGGAGATTGTGAAAGCAAATGTTTTTAGTTTATTTGTGTACCTTTCAATTGTTGTTACTATTACAATTTTATTAACTATTATTTTTGGATAACAATAAATGTTTATTTAATTATGTTTTACTAGCTGACCCGGTGAACTTCGTATCACCTACATCATATATGTATAACGTATTATCATTATCTGTCTCTCGCTGGTCATCAGTGCGGTTTGCACATGAGGTAGCTCGTCGCACATTTGATTGACTTCGACGACCGAAGTCAGGTCGTCTCCTCCTTGGCATTTTAAAACAATAACAGTAAATAAAGTTCTCGCGCACTGACAAACTTCCAAGTGACACTATTTTGTATTCCTAAAATCTAAATACACGATAATCAAAATCTTGTGGATATATGTTAAAGCGCTTGCGTCAAAATGTGATCGCTGTGAACGGAGCGCATTACTGAGTAATCGACACTGAGGTACGGAAGGCTGGTAATGTTCTAAAGAAGAATGAAGCTATGTATCGTTAAAATAAAACACAATATCGTCTTGTAGATAGTGTTTTATTTCATGATAGTCAATTGTTTAAGGCATGCAGCGTTGCCAGAGAACAGTTTGTATTGGAAAAGAGCAGCCGGCATTAGGTCAGTTACGAAGGTCACAAATATCTTAGTGGCAATCGGCTGGCCATATTGCGCGGAGAAAAGTCCAAATATGGACAAAAATAGTGTTGACAAGGAGTCCAAAAGATCACCACAAACCGAGAGGCAGACCAATGGGTTAAAGGCATTCGCAGAGCTTTAGGAATTAACTGGCAGAAGATCACCCAAGATCGCAATGCTTTGCTATTGCTAGACTTGAGTGCACGTATTAGTCCCGTAACGGGGTAGTTTTCAATTGCATTATATCACGTGGAAGATTTTTTTTCTTATCTTGTATATATTGGTGAGAGTATGCAGAAACCAAGTTTTCGACCTCCAACACACTCGGCACAATTTTCTGTGGCCAAAAAACATAAAAATTTTGGTACTTTTTTCAGTTTTCGTCTATAACTCCTTCCTGATGAGTCCTAGCAACAAACACACTATTTAAAATTTGAAAGAGGCCAAAATTTCCTACAACTTTCGTACTAGATACTTTTTTTCTAAACTCAAAACTAAGCGAGCTACAGTTCTTGGAAAATCAGCAAAATTTCACAGTTTTACTAAAAGTAGGGTTTTTACCTACTTTGCCGCTCAAAATGACCTGCAACTCCTATATATATATAACTGATATATATATTTCTGTATGGCATATTATATATATGTACTATATACGTACTATACATTGATTACTGATGGTTAATTCAATTATCATATAGCATTGTTGGCCGGGAGATCCCGAAGGATTTTTCGGCCGCCAGGTGACAATGTTTTTGATACGCCGCGCAATGCGCTCGTTGGTGGCTATCTAACATGACCAAGTAATAGTACCGGATGTAGGGAACCTACAGCTTAAGGTGGAATCCAAACCACAGAATCGTTCAGGCTTACTTCATGTTACACAGGAAGCTGTGGCACAGCTGAAGGTCGGGTCAATGGCCTTTGAAAATCACTATTGAGACGGGGATTTCGATCTCCAGTCAGACGCCTTAACCATTGAGCTACCATATCGCTCTATTACTGATGATAATAGAGCGAAAATGAATTCATAATGTTGTGGCTCAAAGTTATTAAGTCATAATAAATTCGTAATAAGTTAAAAATTGTCATAAATCAATTTTTCTGCGTTTGGTTTGTCCTGGCTTATCAATGAATTGTGTCTCATTCATCCATTGCATGAGGAACAGCTTCCTCGATGTCGAAGAACTCTTCCTCTCCTTCATCTAATTCATTTCAGGAAGATTTTCACGAGACAGACTAGAGCAGTTTTTGCAAGCAGCTGAACAGTGCAGTTCTGATTAGCGACAGCTTTATGGGGGAGTACAAGGTTTCTTGCAGGCATTTGATACAACCTTCAGAGTATACTCAGGTGCAGCGTCTTTTATTACTGTTTTTTTTTACTTACGCCTCGTCGACGTCGATGTCATTAGAGCCACGATGGGGCTTGGGACAAAGAACGGGAAGGGTTTTAATATGGCCTTTTGAAGGAAGCATCCCGGCATTCGGCTGGAGTGATTTGGAGGAACCGTGGAAAACCCAAATCTGGATGCCCGGACGGATATTCGAACCGGCATCCTCCTGAATTCGTTTATTATTGTAACTGGAATACGACTGGACGAGCCTTTTCTTCATCCCCATGAGAATGGGTACGTTTCTCGACCCAACCATCCTTTACATGGTGGTACGTGCATATTGAGTGAAACGTTGCCGCATCTGATTTTGGTGGCAACCATCCTAGCCTAAATGCATTTTTTGTGCAGATTTCTTAAACATTTCGTATCTGAGCCTTCCAATGTTCCACAAGCAATTTTTCCGTACCGTTCCAAGATGAGCTGTTTCCCTGCGTGTTCTCCAGATGCTAGTCTCTGGAGGCTAGGAGTTCTGAGAAGTTAACATACATGTTATTTTCAGATATGGTTGGTACTGAATGAGGCAGAAGAATTTTTCTTTCCCATAGCCGAAATATACTGATATTGTATCACAGCCTTCAAATGCATGGATGAAGAGGATATGTTTGGGTTCAAACTCGTAAGTGTTACCAAGGCCCATTAGCAAAATGAGAAAGCCAATATACTCACTTAGAATTATCACGCTGTCGGATTTTGCTGCTTGGGATCAATCCAGATGCATCTTGTTTTGCCTGTTGATCTTGGATGCCTCCTTTTTCAGTTTTTGCATTTGTATCAACATTACACGATTATTGCTGCTCTCGTTTGTTGCGTCACTGTAGCACTTGTTTCCTCACTGAAAATGATGACTGCTGAAGTATATGATGTTTTCAAACTACAAAACGTTTCAGATGACTTTATTCCTCTCTGCGCAGCATTCCTTCGGTATCCGTCAAATATAACTGTGATGTTGGATCTATAGTTCGTTGACAAATAGACTTCATATTTTCCACTGAAGCAGCCAAGGTCTTTACTACGATGCCACATAAGCTTAAATAGGAGGCATCATCCGTCCATAACAAAACTTTTTATGTTGGGTGTTGCATCTTGAAGAGATTTAAATGCTTCATATAGTTCCCTTGAAGTACGGAACCAATTCAAATGGAAAACATCTGAAAAATCGGAAAAGAAATGGATTTATGACTAATTTTTGACTTATTACAACTTAATTTTGACTGCGTATATAAACTTTGTGCCATAACATTATGTTTTCAATTTTGCAAATACGTTTTTTCAAACTGGTAAAAATACCATCAGGTAATAGAACAGACTGGTATATGACTAGAGATCGATATTCCAGACTCAATAGTGATTTTTAAAGACCTTTGATACCACCTTCACCTGTGCCACAGCTTCCTGTGTAACCTGAAGTAAGCCTGAACGATTCTGTGGTTTGGATTCCACCTTAAGCTGTAGGTTCCCTACATCCGGTACTATTACTTGGTCATGTTAGATAGCCACCAACGAGCGCATTGCGCGGCGTATCGAAAACACTGTCACCTGGCGGCCGAACAATCCTTCGGGATCTCCCGGCTAACAATGCATTATGATTATTGAATTGACCATCAGTTATCAAAGTATAGTACGTATATAGTACATATATATAATATGCCATACAGAAATACATATATATCAGTTATATATACAGGAGTTGCAGGTCATTTTGAGCGGCAAAGTAGGTAAAACCCAACTTTTAGGAAAACCGTGAAATTTTGCTGATTTTC
The DNA here is from genome assembly GCA_031002005.1 of Vandiemenella viatica. Taxonomy (NCBI): domain Eukaryota; kingdom Metazoa; phylum Arthropoda; class Insecta; order Orthoptera; family Morabidae; genus Vandiemenella; species Vandiemenella viatica. The sequence goes on from CM061921.1 coordinate 117,653,287, forward strand.
CAAGAACTGTAGCTCGCTTAGTTTTGAGTTTAGAAAAAAAGTATCTAGTACGAAAGTTGTAGGAAATTTTGGCCTCTTTCAAATTTTAAATAGAGTGTTTGTTGCTAGGATTCATCAGGAAGGAGTTATAGAGGAAAAACTGAAAAAAGTACCAAAATGTTTGTATTTTTTGGTCACAGAAAATTGTGCCGAGTGTGTTGGAGGTCGGAAACTTGGTTTCTGCATACTCTCACCAATGTATACAAGATAAGAAAAAAAATCTTCTACGTGATGTAATGTTTGTGAGACCTCCTTTTTACGCCCACATTACTGGACTATATAGATTAAATGAATAAATTTGAATGTTTGTATTTAAATTTTAATTACTGTTTTCATTCAGTTTCTACAATGCTCTTGGATATGCAATGTTTTTGGTGATTGCAGGTACACTGGCAAAAATTAAGGGGAAGAAGGGTTGCATTTTTGGAAACAATATTTAGGCAGTATTTTTCTGTATATTTTATAGTATTTTATTTTGTAGTACACCTGTGCAAATTTCCGTCAAAATCGGATAAAATCTGTGGGTTTGTCTAAATTAGGATGATGTGAAGGGGGATGAGGGGTTGAGTTATTGGAAACCATATATAGTCATTATTTTTCAATTTGTTTTTAAGTATACGTGTGCAAATTTTGGTGGAAATCGGACAAAATCTGTTGGGTTGTTTAAATTATGGGGTGTTATGGGGAAGAAGGGGTGTTTTTTTTGAAATTTTATTTCTTAGGAACCACCTCCAAAACGCTCTCGACAACTCACCAAGTTTCACCATAATCGGATGAACGGTTTAGGAGCGCATAGAGGATAAACAAACTCACATTGATTTTTATATATAAAAAGAAGATTAAATTGTCGTTTACAGTATTTTCCTCGCAATTTTTTTCATTTTTTCTCACCGTTTAAGCCTTCCCTGAACTCCTACAAACACTTCAAGATCAAAATTAGCCAAATCGGTCCAGGCATTCCCGAGTTTTAGCGAGACAAACGAACAGTAATTACTTTTTATGTATAAGATTAATATCATATTTTACCCTTACATTATATTATACTTACTTAACTTTGAATTTAAGTTTTCATGGGGTGACACCATCGATATCCGCCCCGGATGTCACCCACGCTAGCTGCGCCACTGATAATACGTATGTGATTGGAACACCTCCAATACTCCTTCTGCCCGGCAGACCAAGGGGAGTTATACCCCACGACAAACTGTGTACTCGCCTTGTTAAGCTTAACTTACTCCTACCAGCATCTGTAATTACTCTTTTGGGGACGGATGTGTACGGGGTGGTAGCCGTTACGTAAGTGAGATGGTTAATTATATTCCTATTAAAAAAAAAATACTGCGTAAAATTGTATTTTAAATCAATTTTGTGTCATACTGTAGTATTTTCTATCAGGAGCAACCAATGACGTATCTATTCTGTTGTGTAACTAAGAATTAGCCGGAAATCTATCATTTTAATAGATTTTAATAAATTATGTCGTAGTTTTATAGTACGTTTTAAGGACAATTAGTAAAAGACTAAGAGATATATGTTATATAAGTGTAAATATTAGAAGCTGGTTGTATCGTCGTAATGGCCGAAGGCGACTGAAATAAATTAAAAAAAATATAAGGCACCAACGGACTTTAATATACAAACCAACCAATCTCACACGAAGCGGAAACGCCGCAATAAGGAATAATTCTGAACAATGTTTTCGTAAAGGAGAAATGATTTCAATGAAGAGAGAAGTCATAAAAATTTATCGTCAAAGAAAAATAATTACGAGAAAACAGAAATAAATAAATCTAACATAGTTGTGAAGACAGGATAATTAAACACAATTTCGGGAAATTGACAAATTATAGAGATGTATTGAGAAACACTTCAGAGAGAGCTGATATGAAGGGACACATACAGGAAATGTATGCTGGGGAACGAACGGTCCATAGTGTGTTGGAAAGAGAGGTCTGTTCCGTATTACTCCTATAGGATATCCTGTTAAACAATTGGATTTTATCCGATTACCTCAGCTGTAACAAAATGATTAGGAAAGGAAGGAATTAAAAAGCAAATATTAAAAGATGCGAAATGTGTATTAGTTTTTTCGGGAATCTCGAGGACAATCGCAGCTGAAGATTATTGTTGGAAGAAAAATCAAAAAAGTATTTGTGGACTTGTAGGCTACAACTCTTTCAGTATTGTTAGGTTGGACAGATTGCTCAAAACTTTAAAGTAGTCTAAAATTTCGTAATAGAATGCTTATTGTTAAACTGTATAGTAATCAAATTATTGTAACAAACGTAAAGTTAGAAATGGAATGGAACTAAATTAGGACATTCCCATAATATTTAATATGTATCCAGAAGAAGCTGTGAACACTGAACAAATTATTGTAACAAACGTAAAGTTAGAAGTGGAATGGAACTAAATTAGGACATTCCCATAATATTTAATATGTATCCAGAAGAAGCAGTGAACACTGAATGAAATATTTAAACGTGGCGTGAATGGTCAAAGAGAAACAATTGGTACGTTCGTCATTATTTGCTGTCATCAGTCTCTCGACTGGTTTGATGCAGTCCTCCATCCCTTTCTATCTTGCGTTAACATTTTCATCTCAACATACCCACGTCCTCAGTTATCTGCTTCATATATTGTAATCCCTCTTTTCTTCTACAGTTCTTACCTTCGACTGTTCTTTCCATCCAACTAATTAACCAATCCAGCATGTCTCAAAATATGACCCACCATCCAGACTCTTCTGTCTTTAAGACTTTTCCACAAACTTCTTTCTTCACCCATCATTTTAAAAACTAGTTCATTTCGTATTTTACCTGTCCACTTAATTTAATAGCATCCTTCTCCGGCATCACATTCATGCTTTAATTTTTCTTCTTTCTGGTATTCGTACGGACCATGCATCGCTACCATAAAGTGCTGTGCTCCACACGCAGAGTTTTAAAAAAATTCTTTTTAAGTCCTAGATCAATATTTGGAATTAAAATATTTATATTTTTCATGAAAGCTCTTTTTGCTAGTACTATTCTGCTACTAACATCATTCCTGCTTCGGCCATCAGTTGTAATTTTAATTCCTAAACAGTAGAATTCACTTCTATCGCATCCGATCCTATTTTGATATTTAATCTATTATTATTCGTATCATTTCTTCTATATTTCATCACTTTTGTCTTGCTTTGGCTTATTTAATTCAAAATCTTCCTTCAGTATTTTGTTCATGACATTCAGTAATTTCTCAATATCCTTAGCCTGTTCTGCAACAATATCATCGTAGCATACCGAGTTTTCTTTTTGAACACTTATGCCACATTCAAATTTTTCTTTACTTCCTGTTTTGAAAGAAAGGAAACTTTGTGACATACTGATTAAATTGATTACCACAGCAGCTTACTGAGCGTGGTGGGTGTGCGGTTAACGCTCTGGCCTCGCATTCGGGAGGATGCGGGTTCGAATCCCCGTCCGGGAATCCAGATTTGGGTTTCCATGGTTTCACCAAATCACTCGAATGTCGGTATGCTTCCTTCAGAAGGTCCTTCCCGTCACTTCCCACCTCTAATGACCTCGACATGAACCAGGTGTAATGCTTCTGGTGCAGTTTCAGGGACCTGCTAAAACTGTGGTTCGAGCCATTGGCCCAGCGGACCCACCACTCAATTCATGCTTGTTCCTCGGCGAATATTGTTCTTTGATAGTTTCTTCTGAACACTTCATACTATCCCTTTGCCCATTGTTGGTACATAATCAGTGTTTGGTATTCAACTGTGCATATTCTTTAAAATTATTGTTATTTAGTTTTTGCAATAAGATTTTTATCCATTAAAAATGATCAGGACAAGCGTAAATTAATAAGACGAAATGCTCGAAGCATGCAACTGCATTTTTCAATTATAGTTTCTTAAATTCACGAAACTTATGCTACTTAATTTTTTTTTTTTTATTATTTTTTTTTTTTTTTTTTTTTTTTTATTTTTTTTGATAGGCGAAGAGCACGTGTATTCTCAATAGAAATTAGCATTTGTTTTTAAACCATTCATCGGAAAACAAGTTGTGTTTATGACTCTTAATTGTTACAGTTCACAGATCTCGTTACTTCTTAAAGTTATGTGGATTGTATATCACGTAGGTAAGCTCTCCTTTTACGATCTTTGAAATTAGTCACTGTTCCGACAATTCCAGAATTAAATATTTTATAAATTACGACGCAAGTAATACATATGTTCGAATAGTTAAAAAATGAAATTAATTTTAAAAATGCACTACATAAGATAGAACTTAGGACCACATCATTAAAAGATCAGAACTGTAACCGCAAAACCATGAAGCTCATTCGGTATATTGGCTTGTCCAATCTGTAAGTAATCGTACCTAGGAAGACAAAATTCAGTGAACCTAGCTTCGACATATATTTTTCAAAAATAATCTCCTGATGATCGCTCATATCACGGCAGTGTTAAGAATGGGATATTTGACACTAGAAATAAACCTATGAAGCTTTAGTTAAAAAATAGAATAGGTTGTAAGGATACCGAAAATAAACTTAATTTGCTCCAGAGGATTTAAGAAGATATTATTTTTGACAAAATAAAAATGCCGAAAAGTCACGTGATGAGAGCGCGCAGCAGGAACTAGTAGTTCTCCGTGCGTTAAGCGTCTGTCGCCAATAGGCCCGTTTACACGCACGGTTTTTCCGACGGTTTTGGAGCGTACGCTCCAGGCGCGCGCATCAATCCTTTACGTGTAAATGCTCGGTGGTCAGAGAGGTCTGGCGCGCGCTCCGAATGCGCACATCTGGCGCGCAGGTCTAACGGGGCCTCGTGTTTACACGTGCATTGTCGGTCTGCAGTCTTGAAGCGTCAGTACAAGTTCGTTGTTGGTTCGAATTTCTGGGTTACTATTTATCTTTACCCTGCTTTAACAGATAAAAATCTAAATCTTGAAAAATGTGGTCAAGAGATAATTTGGAAGGATTTATAGAACTTTATAAGAATTTTCTATGTTTGTGGAAGGTTAAATCAAATGACTACAAAACTTTAAAAAATCGTAAATATGATTAGTGAATAGAATTCATCAGAGTAAATGTATGTGAAAGTGAAAACAAAGATTTCGTCACTGAAAGGATTCAAGAAACTCGGCGGCAATTCGAAAAGAACTGAGAAAAATATATGCAAGCAATTTCAAATCTTGGAGGAATATTCCAGTTGTCAAAAAACGAAGAGTAGGAGGCAAACATTACTCTGCAGTTATGCTCTTCCTCGTGACTGTGTCTTGTTTTGATGTGGAGATACTAACTTTAAATCCACCTTTTAAGGTAAGGGTGTCAGGTACTGGAATAAGCTACAAAGAGAAATGATGAGCAATTTACCAAAACCGTTGAAAGAATTTAAAGTTAAAATTTGTAGAGGGCAAATAGAGGTGGGTGCAGGAAAGGGGGAAGATGGGTGTGTATGGAAATTGCCTCAGGAGAGTGCGCTCCATTGCAATTTAATGAAATATTATTATTATTAAAATGTAGTTATATATGGAACTGTCGTTTCGTAGGCAATTTTTTTAAATCATCTGGGTCATTTATTTTCCCGTTGCTCTCACTAAAGAGGCATGTGTCCATATAGATCTCTAGTTTCGTGCCATCTTTCCGCCCATATACACTTTGTTTATTTAATTCTTTCTGTACCAAAAAAAAAAAAAATTGTTAAGCAGCTCATATTGCTCAGTTTATGTCATTTCTTTTGGAGGATATTTTAAATACACTTATAAACACAAGCACAACTAACAAAAACAACAACGACCTGAAAACCGAATGTTCCAAGCTGGACCGTCAACAAAACTTTCCAACCCGGCGGAAAGTCCACGCGCCACGGGATAACGGTCATTTTTGGCGCGTACGCTCCAACCCGCAGTCCTGGCGCGCGCGACTGGAGTGTTGACCATTTTTCGTCGCACGCTCCAGGAGCGACGGTCCAACCTCACGCTCTGGCGCGGCAGTCCGGAGCGCCGTTCCAAACCGCCAGTTTGGCGCGTACGTGTAAACGGGCCTAATCTATTACTTAGTTCTGGTTTCCAGTCCATAAAACAAATAATATTTGCAGTGAAAGCTGGGTTTACCAAAGGAAACAGCTCTAATTTGCGCAAAATTGAGGACACCATGCTGGGAAAGTTTTTCATATAAAACTGATTTTTACTCAGCAGAATTCCGGAATATTAAAATTTACCGCAGAGTTTTTTTTTTGCTGTCGTCAGTCTTTCGACTGATTTGATGCAATCCTCCATCCTTTCCTATCCTGTGATAACTTCTTCATTTCTACATACCCCTTACAGCCCACGTCCTCAATTATCTGTTTCATATATTCTAATCTCTGTGTTCCTCTACAGTTCTTACCTTCGACTGTTCCCTCCACTAACAAATTAACCAATCCAGCATGTCTCAAAATATGACCTACCATCCTGTCTCTTCTTTCCGTAAGCTTCTTCCACAAACTTCTTTTCTCACGTACTCAAAATCTGGAAGCATAGTTTTGTGCCGAAAAGTGCACATATTGTCCTATATTTAAGAAAAGTTAAAAAGAATTAAGCCTTTCTCGGTGTTGTAATTGACTCAGTTTAAAGGATAGATTTCAGAAACTTATATAGCCTACAAAGAATAGCTGTTATAAGCTAAATACTGCTTTATAGAATGACTATTAGCAGAGGCTAAGGTAAAAATAAAGCTTAATTGTTGTCCACATAAGCAGATAAACAACCAACAGCAACCGACAATATACCAATATTCAAATGAGATAATATGTTAATTATGATGATAAAGTATAGCTAAACGTTGCAAAATGTAATTGTATTTCTATTAGCCACAGCAGCGACGTTACGAAAATTACAGACATATTTTGAAAACAATTAGTAATTTGCTAGATGCGTTATGTACTTATTCATGTAAATCATGTATCAGATGATATAGATGATGTCTGACTAATTTCAACAGGTTATAGAGACGTTGTGTTTGTTTTTAGGGGAGCTCACGATACTCAGTATCGATAATAATATAAGTATAAGAGAGAACAAACTAGTCAGTTACATGGCTTATTAAAAATAATAAAATATTATATAAAAACTGACGTCGAAGTAGTCTTCACAAAAGTGTGAGTATATTGAAGACATTGTTGACAAATATGCTGGGTCATGTAGTGAAAATTTTTGCCATTTTTTTCTGTATGTCTTCCTTGTGTGAAACGTAAATAAACAATTTGTTTGCTTTCCACATGACATGTTTACACACTAAGGCACCATACAACACATGTAAACTGCAGAACGCATTTGAGCAACAAAATAAGTAAACCGCCGCTTTGCTTACATCCGCACGACCAGGGATGTGACGTCACAAGAGAAATGACAGTTGCGGGCGTTTTGACGCCAAATTCAAATCAGTTCATAAAAATGCAAAATTTTGCGATTTTTAGGTTATAGTAGATGCACAGCTACAGTACTGATTACTTTGCCAAAATTAGTAAAGGACCCCATTCTATGTCCCGAAACCTTGCCGTCCGCTAAGAAGTCTTTTTTTTTTTTTTTTTTTAACTGCTTTACGTCTCTCAACAGCGAGGTCTTTAGAGACGGGAAAGGAAGGGGGGGCAAGGAATGGGAAGGAATTCGGCCATGGCGTTTTAAAGGAAGCATCCCGGCATTTGCCTGGAGTGATTTGGGAAACCATGGAAAACCCAAATCTGGATGCCCGGACGGGGATCCGAACCGCCGTCCTCGAGGCCAGAACGCTATCCGTTACACCACCACGCTCGGTGCTTAGAAGTCATGCGTCATGGTATGAACGAAACGAATGGCAGCATTAATGGAAATAATTATCCGAAACAAGATATAAACAAACATCTCTATAGCCCCCCGCCGATAAATTCTAATAAAATGTAACGCTGGGCTTTAATGCAATCCCGTTAGTTACCTTACTATACTTTAACGTTAGGCTGGATGACACGACTTTAGAAACGGAATAAACTGAAATGTATGAGGTTCGGGGTGAAAAATCCTGCCAACCATACACTTGATTGGGCGTAGGTAAGGAAGGCACGTTACTGTTTCTTCGGATCTCAAATTGTGTAGATTACGTGACATAGTCTTTGACGCAGAGGCCACAACGAACAGACTTTTTTTTCATAGCTAAGCTACGCCGAGACAGTAAGATGCAATGCGGCGAAAGCACCTGCTAAAGCCCAGTGCCGCTAACAGTCTGGAGTGGGGTTGTCACGGAGGATGCGGACGCGTATGCGCATGTGACAAATTTATAATTATTTATATTTTAATATTTTATCAAAAATAAATGTAAAAACAAAATAAGTATAGAACTGAAGTCTTGACGGGTGTACCGCCGGATAGTGTTTTCAAGCTTACGCCGGGTAAGTCTCCGTTCTTACACAATAAGTATATTTTTTATACCAAATTCTATCTTTTTTCATAAGTAAAGTCTATTTCCATATAATACTGCCATATTGATTTATTTTTGCTTCATCTTACAACAACAAAAAACTTGGGATGATTCCACAAGTGAATTACATTATTTACGTAACTACGCAAGCGTCTAAAAAACAATCTTTGTCACATGAATTTTGCGGAGTTCGTGACTCGACTAATTCAAGCATCAAGCACAAGACCACGCCCCCGCACATCTCCGTGTTCGCTTTTTGTTTTGTCCTTGTCATTAGAGACGTGAAACGATCAGGGGTAGGAACGGGAAGGAATTCTGCCATGGCCTTTTACAGTAAGGATTCACCTGGAGTGATTTGGGGAAACCATGGTAAACCCAAATTTGGATGCCCTGACAGGACCCACCACACTCGGCCTTTCCACCGCTCTAGTGGCCCATTCACAGTCCAACTTGCAGGACCTACGATGATCCGATTTTCGATAAAGAACTCTTGATGGGTCCTGAAAGGGGTTACAGGACGACATGTACGACGTATTGCATGTTGTTGGACTCCCAGACGACCAACACGGGTCTTTGCCGTCCAACAAACTAGGGGGCCGGCCTCGGTAGCGTAGGGGCTAGAACACTAGCTCCACGTGCCGAAGGTCGCCGGTTCGAATCCGGCCGCGGGCATGGATGTTTAAGTGTTGTGTGTCTGTGTGAATTTCCTGTCCGTCCTGTGCTGTCTATACTTACGAATCATAACGTACTGGAGAAAACTAATTCACTGGATGAGATATCATAAGCACATTGATCTGGCTAATGGCTTAGTTGCCGAAAGCCATTAAAAAAAAAACTATGGCGTAGGATCATGATTGGAGTAAACATCCTGCGAGTGTGCGACAAGGACACATGGTGTGCCGCGAGAAAGTACGAGTGGGAAGGACTACTTGGAACATTTTGTTGACTCGCTTCTATTAGCGTGAATGGGTGAGTACATCCTACGGTAGTTCTACACGGGTGTCCTATAAGTTGGACCGTGAATAGGCCGCTTTACTTAACATGCAAGTTCAAACTTGTAAATTCGTCGCTTAGGTAATAAGTAATAACACCGTCTAGTTCATTGTTACTTTTGTTGTAAGATCGTCAGGAAAAAAAAAAAAACAGTTTGTTAGCTAAGCGACGATGGGCAGAATTTCGTATAAAGAGAAAAGAATAATATATATTGCAATTTAAACAAAACATCCGCATTAAAAATTGTGGATGCGGATGCGGATCTAGGATTTCACGCGAAAGTTCCGCACTTGCGGATGCGAATATCTGTTACATCCCTAGTCTGGAGGATCATTTTTTTTTTATTTTTTTTTTTTTTTTAAATATGGCTTTCGGTCTTTGCGACCATTTAGCCAGCTCGAATTTGTTTTTGTACCAACTGTTGTATCAGGCATTAATCATGATATTGTAGACACTACAGTAAGGACAGCACAAGACGAACACAACACTTAATTAAAACCACTCATGCCCGCGGCCGGACTCGAACCGGCGGCCCTTACAATGCGAGGCCAGCGTGCTAGCCCCTACACTGACAGGGCCGGCATCTGGAGGATAATGTCACAATAACAAAGGCAGCGCTTTTAAATAACAATGTGCCCTTGTAGAGGGATGAGCGAAGTAGATACACCTTGAAGAAACAGAAAAAGAACCGAAATTGCAGTCGCTTGTATAGAAGGGCCGCATCAGTTAGGTTAGTAACAATGCAAGACACAAGCATAAGTTGCAAACTGTTGTCACAACACATTTCATAAGAAGAAATATGAAGGAATTCACCGCAGAATTAGAAAGAGGTGACCTATAAAACCTTTACTCGGTATCATTTACGGCTGATGGATGATGCATAAAAAATGTGTAAAACAGTTGAACGTTTATGGAGAAATTGTGACACATCACGTATGCAAGTCCTTCGTTTTCGCACGTGTAATAACCAATCCTGCTAAAACGCACAGCGTACCGGAAAATGCAGATACCAGGAAACGGGGCGTTCATTAATTAAATGAGGTGAAATAGGGGGGGGGGGGAAGGGTCCGGCGAAATCTCACCAAGGGCGGGGAGGGGGGCGGGGTTCGACGTAAATCTTATGTGAGGTTTTGAAATTCTTGAAGGACAGTAGAACTAAAAAAAAGGTCCTCAAACAACTTGGATATAGACTTCACAGGGAGTATTATGTCTACAAACGACTCGGAAACGTACCTTAGGGGATGTATAACCGCCCTCGGAAGCAGGAACAGGAGAGCTAGAAAAAAGGTCCCAAAAAACTACGAGCTCAATTAGCAGGCCCGGGGCGGGGGGGGGGGGGTTGTCCGACAAGATCTCACCAAATCCACCAGAGAGGGGGTGGAGGGTCCGGAATTCCGGAAAACATCTCACGTAATTAATGGACGCCCCAAAGAGAAAAATAAACAAAATTAGCAGGTATCCGTTCGTACTGTGGCGCCCTCCTGCACCCCGTGACGTCACCGCTCGATAGAGGTCCAGTCGAGATGGCCGCCGCACCCGAGACGCATGTGCTGCTGCTGCTGATTCTCTCCCTCGCCGTTGCAGGTAGTCGGCTTATAAGTTGCACCTAACACAAAACACAACTGCACCAACTACCTTCCTTATGTCCTCGGAGAAAATTTCGAAATTTACTTTGTAATTGGAAATTCATTATTGATGAAGGAATTAAGGGTATAGAACGAAATTTTACATAAAAAATGTTGTCACATTTTATAGTGTCGTTCTATCCAATTTGTTTGTGTGTTTGTCTTGACTCTGGGATTAAAACGCTACCATCGGCGAATATATTCCAAACGAATTTAGCGTCACCTATTCTTCAACAGAATTTTCCTGTTTTGTTGATTCCGTCTGATGGAACACGCTGTAAAGAAGCATAACACTCTCCGTCCGGTACGAGTTCTGTTTTTTCCTCCATTTTTATAAATCAATTGAGGTTTACGGTCCCTGAAGCACAAAATTTTTCCTTTTACTTTTCAAACCAGACGAATCGATTAAAACGATTTTTCAACCAAACCGCAGTAATATCTGATATAGCTCCTTTAACCAAAACATTTCTGTGAAAGAAAAAAATAATGCATTTCACGATGCTGTAGCGATCTGGAAGCTTAGGTCCCTAGTAATAATAATAATAATGCGCATAGCATTACTACTGGCTAGGATATCCCCGAAGGGATCGGCCGCCGATTGGCAGTGTTTTGATTTGCCACTCATACGCCTCTGCCGTAATTACTTTAACATAACCCGGTAATCCTACCGGGTAAAGGGGCGTCCATTAATTAAATGAGGTGAAATAGGGGGGGGGGGGGGGGTCCGGCGAAATCTCACCTCGAGACAGGTAACTGAACCTGAGGTCTCCCTTAACCACAGAACCACCAGACCTCTCCATGATCATATAACATACGCGAAGACTTCCCATGGTTCGGATTCTAAGTTAAACTGTATTTTCAGATCCAAACTCTGTCCCTAATTCGTAACAGCACACGAATTTTCTTTTACCGTTTTATACAATTCAGTCAGATTGAAAGTTTATATTTATATATATATATATATATATTCTACTTTACAGTCGCAGTATGAAATATACAAGCCCAACACAACTCTTATTTAAAACTTCTTAAGGGCGTGGCTGGAATCGAACTGACGCTGCGAGCTTCATTTGACGTACAATGTACGGAAATTTCTACTAAACATATTTTTTTTTTGTACTACAATTCTTCTCTGAGCAGGAACATGTAAGGATGCAGCATTATCGTGAACATCCGTGCGTTAAGCTTGAGGCAGTATCGAAAGGTTTAGTGAATAAGTCGCTAATATCCTTACCGAAAAATGCAGACAGGTAAACAGAGTGCTTCTGGTATGGAGTAATACGTAGGCAGTACTCACGAACCAAAATTCTGTCTATCGAAAATTTCGTAGTGAAATTGTTACTAATGTTCAACACTGATTTCACCGTTTATTGTGCGTTAATTCGTAACACGTAAAATAACATTGATTATACTAACCACAACACTGATGTTGCGCAACGTGTACAAAAATAGGTATAAATGTTTTTCAAATTAATGTGGAACAAGATATTCGGTTAAAGGGCGGTTTAGTCTTCATTGCATGGGTCTTAAGTTGTTGTTGTTGCTGTTGTGGTGTCTTTAGGGTGCGTCGACGGCGTGGTCATTAGCGCCTGGATCTTACGATTGATTATACTACGAAATAGAAACGCAAAATCGCGAATTTAAGAAAAGTAATCAACTCTATTTTATAATGAAGAAGTGTTGCTTTTTTTTTTTTTTACTTCTAAACAAATCTGTATATTCCTGTGTACTAAAGTAGTTAGCGCAATCTGTTACCAAAACAAAATTGTCGGGAGAATGCTGCAAGTTTCCTTCATCATCCCTCCGTAATTTTTTTGCTTCGTCGACGTCGAGGACATTAGAGGCAGGAAAGGAATGGGGGCAAGGAACGGGAAGGAATTCACCTATGGCCTTTTGAAGGAACCATCCCGGCATCTGCCTGGAATGATTTATTATTATTATTAGTCTGCATTTCACTAAAAGTTGGTGGCGAAGGGTGGGTTGCACCTATCCTAATGTGTAGTCGTTCATTTATGCATCTGGATAGCCGGATGAGGATTCGAACCCACGTCCTTCCGAATGCGAGGCCACCACGCTCGGTATCTCTCTGCGTACAGTACGTGGTGAAACATCCCCTTGTTTCACAAATACTTGTGTGGACAGGCTGTGTTCACGTGGTGGGTACTTTTGGTCTATTTATTAGACTTGGTCAGAACGCGGACCAACATACCTTAACTACCGTTTCTGATAAAGTCAAAACTCCTCCAGAATTTGCTACTTTACTGCATACGACGCATTAATATTAACATTCGACGATGGCGAAGTCGTACTTATTCTACGCGTCACTTCGACTGGAGACGAGAGGATTGGGCTCTCTGAATGCTGTGTGACTCCTTTTTTAAGGCGATGGCCGACTTTCTTTCCATTTTCCCCCCTCCTCTAATTATTTACCTTTTATTTTTACTTAGAACTATATAGGTTGAGGCTGTATGCACAACCTTTTTATTACAGATTGTATGTGATATATCGGTATCTGGAATGTGTGCAATAAGATCACCCATACTTTGCAAGCTTAACTCAATTCAAGAAATAAACAAAATTTGAAACACCTTGAAACATTGGAGCTTCCGCAATTAAAAAGTTCGCATTATAAACCCGTGTTATTGAACCCAGCTTGTTTGAGTGTTGGCTGTCCAGGCAATACCTTTATTCTTTATTTGAAGAGGAGAGAAGAAAGTTCGAAGGAACACCGCCAGGTCGGAAAATTCATTTATTCTAGGAAACGGGCGCATCGGCACTCGGCACCTTGGTCCTGAAAGTGATGACGCAAATAAATTAAATAATGCGTCGGTAAATTATTTACCTGGATCTTTCGAGAATGCGAATAGTGATAAAAAACGCCTAACGAAAATAATCCTAAATTGCTGATTTCCACGCTGAAGTTGCTTCTAACTATGTAGATGCAATACTAGGGACCGAACGCCGGTTGACGCAAAGGTTTATTCTAGGGAAGTATTCGCTCTCATTTCAAAGCTTTTCGAAAAGACAGACCAATCTCAATTGCCGAAGGTGTTTCAGCAGCCATTAATAATAAAATTCAATTGCTCTGTCATTCGTGACACAGGAAGTTCTTGTTAGTTAATCTGGGTGAATTAAATCATTTTATTGATGTCCGAATATTTTAGAGATTCCATTAATAATATTTCTCAGAAATTTTATTGGCATATATTGATCATGAGTGGTGATTTTAATCTGCCATTTTTTAAGTGGTATAATGTACCTGCAAGTCAGGGTTAGTAAAGGAAACATTCTCTTCAGCAGATGGTCTAGATCCAACAAGTTACGGCAAAGATATCTAATCAGTTATGGATTTTACATTGTTGATACAGTTTGTTTACAAGACTGTATAAGCAAAAGGCAGACATGGTAACATTGAAATCAGGTCTGGCTGTGAAATATGATAAACTCAAGTATTGCTCCTATAAGGTAGGAGACAAATTTTGAAACCTACATGCAGGATGCAAAGGTTAAGAATGTTCGGAATACTATGGAGACGCCTAAATCAGTTTGTTCCTAAGAAGTTTATTATGGTTGGTAAAATCTTTGCGTGTACAATCGGGAAGTAACACGCTTGCTCAGGAAGCAAAGTCGCCTAGATGTAGCGGTAGAGAAGTAAGAAGACTCATCTAGCACAACTACTGGTGGGAGACAATGCGTGAAGCTTTTAATGAATTCCAGATCAGGACTTTATTTGAAGATCTAATTACTAATCCAAACAAGTTCTGATTAAACATTAAAATAGTAGGAAGCTCTCGTTACGTTATACCATCACTGATTAATGAAAACGGAGAATTAAAGGAAACTAGTACAGGGAAAGCAGAAATTTTGACTAATGTTTTTAAGAAAGCTCTCACAACAGAAAATGATGGGGAAGTTGCAACAGTTATCAATCATACCCACAAAATATCAAGATCTCTTTCTTGACGTCGATGAAATAACTAAATTGCTTAGGAACATAAAAAGAGAAATCAGTCGGTGTTCCTACTCGATTCTACTTAACTGTTTAAGAATGGGAATGTTAACGTTTCTCCAAATTATAGGCCGATCTCGTTAACTTCAATATTATTCAGAATTTGACAACGTATCATCTATTCAAATGTCATGCATTATCTGGATGAAGGGGAGTTATTAAAATCAAATTAGGATGGATTCCGATGGTACGGGACACTACTAGCACTTTTAACCCACGACTTGTGTCATATGATAGACAGATGACTTTTTAAAGATTCATTCAACACTGTGCCTCATACTAGGCTACTTACGATACTTCGTGGCTATGTCATATTGAGACAATTATGCAACTGGGTTGTCGACTTCCTGATAGGTAGAACGCAGCTAACACGATTTAGTTCTGAATGCAATCAATGACATAGCCTTTGCTACTGTAGATTAGGCTAACTGATAATTTGTTGGGTATAAAACGTGATCGGAAGGTATTTCGAAAAGCAAACTATATTCTTCATTTCCTAGGACGTAATTTAAAACAGTGTACATCGGAAGTAAAATCGGTTGCAAACAAAGCACTAGTACGAAATCACTTGTAATATTATTCTTCTGTGTGGGGCCCCGAACTTGGAATATTGTTCTTCTGTGTGGGGCCCTCGTCAAAAGGGTTAATAGAGGCATTGGAAAAGTCCACAGAAGAGTTACTCGATTCGTTGTTTGTATGTATAACTGGTGGCCTGGAACACTGCTCTCGTGAGAAGCCAGTTTGGATAACAGCAAACTGATTTTACTGCCAGCAATATTCGTACATAGGATGCTGTGTAGGGTAAAACGAAGAACTTCTTGCAGGCAACTCTTTAAAAAGTTCAATACTCTTAAAATGACTTCTCAGTATATAAATACTTTCATGTGCTTTATCGAAGAACATTTTAACTTGTTTTTATCAAATTCATAGGCACACAGTTTCAGTAAAAGAAATAAAAATTACTTGCATCAAAGAGAACCAGCATTTTAATTAGTACAGAGAGTAGTTCATTATTCTGGGACACATATGTTCATCAAACCTCCTAAAAGTACAAAAAAGTGTGTGGACATTAAAAATTTATTTAAAGTAAAATTGAGAGATCATCTTATCAGCAAATCCTACTCCATGTAAGAATTTAAACGATAGAACTAATTGTATCTAATATGGCTTTTGCGAAATTCAGTTTTTTTTTTAAGCATGATTATTATATATATATATATATATATATATATATATATATATATATATATATATTGTGTTTCACATTCCAGAGGTACTTCCTAGAAAGGATCTACAAGACGAACGACGGAAAAACTAAGATAAGAGAAATCAGAATCATAATCAATTACTTTGCTTACTAATTTTTGTGACTAGCTGAAAGAAAATGGGATAGGAAGGAGTTTCTCCAGGCCGTAGTGAATCGCTGAGTAACAGCAATCCTAAGCATTACAGCTGAATGCAGATTGCACTGTTAATGAGATTTATATCTCGAACGGGAGGTTTCCAATCGATGACTTCCAGAAACGCATTACACTCTCACCCTTCGAAATATTCATAGACAACACACCAAGCACACTTAATTAGCAATAAACACAATTTAGTTGTTCATAAAGCAACAATAACTAATAAGAACGGAATAGTGTAAGAGCATGTCAATTTAAAAATGAATAATATCGTCCAAAAATAATTAAAATTTAGTTATTTAGCAACCAAGAAATGGCTCGCATGTTTGAATAATATAAACACAATTTCTGGTGTTAATTAAAACATGTTTTGCATAATTTTCAAATATTCGTAGAGCATACCGGTGTCGGTTTTATGTGCCACGTTTTTCACGTAGTTTATAAAGCATCACACAACATCTTACTTATTTTGAGTAATTTTATCTCCTCTTATCCTTTTGATACCAAAATATCTACAGTTTGAATTTCTCACTCATCCAAGATCATGCAGTAAAATAAGATCAGAGCTTAGAGTTGTCAGGGTGCGAAAGGATAAGTTTTAGAGGATATTGGAATTAGTGGCATTCCTACACCTGTTAAATCACAGCGCCTCTTTCCTAAAGATACAACACAAACCTAACTACAAGACATTAGCAACATTTACTTCGCTTCTTATGTTAGAATTTGATTTCACATGATATGGCATTTTTGTCTAGGAAGGAGATCTGACGCAATAAAACATTTCTTCCTGAGGTGTTTTTCCCTTTCCTTATCTCTCGTTTCCTTAGCGTCTATTTTAATGGAGTTCTAAGCAATACTTGCATGCATCTATTTCCATTCATAATTTTTTACTATGTAACTCGAGTTTCTAAATACAAAGGATGGAGAAGGGTGGAGTTAGATTTGTAACGCGGTAGAGCAGCAATTACAGATTGTATATTAACAGGGATGCGGATAGCATTCCAAAATTAAAGTAACATATCAATTTCTCGAATCTACAGTATATCATCAATTATAAGTTACATTTGCATGCCATGGAAATTGAAGGTGTTTGCTGTTAATATCCCTGAAAACTAGGTGTATCCACCACGGTTGACTTCCATTAATTTGCTGTACTGAGAAAAAAAAATAGCAAAAACATAATATAATAAAGTAAAACTTCAATAAAAGTAAACAATCTGAGAAAGTTTCACACAAGTTAGTTTACACATTACTTCCATTTGACTGATAAAATGTTTTCAAATTTTTAATGCATTTTGCGTAGTAAGAAATATTTTTTTATTTAGTACTATTAAAAAAGCGGATGTCTTTTTATATCCCAAGCATAATATGTTCTCAGTATGGAAACGGAATTTATGTTTCTGAAAAAAAAAATAAAAAAATTTGGCATTCTTATTTACCACAGCCTGCTTCTTAAACCTTAATATGAGCGTGAACTACAAAACTGATGTGAACTTAGACTCAGTTTGAGGCCTTTTAAAACTACACAAGTGAAATGGATTTAAAATCTGTTTGAAAGCTCTTAGAAATACACAACAGAAAAACTGTTGCTATTAATTAGACTATCAACAATTCTGACAACTGTTTTCATTCTGCTAAGTAAACTGCCATTTTGTATACGTGTTTTGTTGATTACGCTTTAGAGTATCGTCTCAGTTCATACGTATCATGCATATATGAAATTGCCCGGCTTTACAAAAATAAATCATTCTGTAGGAAAAGCAATCAGTAATTAAAAACGTTTCCCATACTAATATTGTATTTATGAACTTCCAGGAATCATTTGAGACTATGTTACGCAATTGCCGTTTGAAAAGTATAGGGGCATATAGAATACTGGACGAACTTTATGATTTTCGTTCCAGAGCTGTATTGGTATATTTTAATACAGGTAGAGGTCTCTGAGACTAAAAGGCTAGTCAACGGCGCGATTATTAACGCCCTAACATTTAAATAAGTTAATCAATGCAATGTACGCCAAAATACAGAATGATAGGTATCTTTATGACTGACTGTAGAGGGATGTGACCATCACCAGATACAAGAGGTCACCAACCGTCATAAAATGTGTGTTAATCTGGATACTACCGGACAAGAAATGTATGTGAAGAACGTAAGTGGTTTTCAAGTAGGCAACATGGGTTCAGGCAAGGATATTCATGCGAATCTCAGTTGGGATATATGCAAGACATTTCAGATGAAATGGACAAGGGAGGCCAAATTGATAGTGTAGCACTAGATCTTTCAAAGGCGTTTGAGGGAGTAAGCCACAAAATTGTAGTAAATAAGGTAAAAACTATTTGAGTGGATGAGAAAGTGATTTGCTGGGTAGAAGAAGTTTTAAAAGGTAGAAAACAGAAAGTTATGATAGGAAATGCGGTATCAAAGGAAGTGGAAGTAAAAATGGGAGTGCCGCAGGGTAGCGTATTGGAACCATTGCTACTCATTATTCTAATGAATAATTGTGTTGATTGTTTACTATCTGAAATTAGATTGTTCGCAGATGACATAATGCTGTATAAAAGGATCAAAACGATAGAGGACTGTAAACAGTTGCAGGGTGATCTGGACAGGATATCTGGTTGGGTTGGTAAACATGGGATGAAGATAAATGCAAAGAAGAGTCAGCTAATTAGATACAAAAATAAAAAACAAAAGGTTAGTTATGAATATAAGGTGGGGAAAGAATTGCTTGCTGAAGACTTGAAACGTAAATATCTTGGCATTACATTTGATAACAAGCTTAACTGGGCAGGACACATTGGACAGGTGGTAGGAAAAGGTTTCAAAATCCTGCACTTGTTGGAGAGAGTGATGAGGGGTTGCACGAGAGAAGTAAAGGCAATGGGTTACAAAACATTGGTCAGATCATTGCTCGAATATGGTAGTGTAGTATGGGACCCACATTTTGAGTATTAAATACAGGAGTTGGAGAAGGTGCAAAGAAGGGCTGCTAGATTTGTTTCTGGAAATTATCGCAGAATGCAATCAGTGACAGATATGATAAAGGAGCTGGAATGGGATTCATTGCAAGACAGGAGGAGGATGAGGAGGGTCATGTGAGTGTACAGAGCGTATACTGCCGATGAGGCATGGAAAGATATTGCAGTAGGTATGAAAACTAGTTCATGGAAGGGAAAAGATGACCATGACCACAAGCTGACACTCGATTTCAGGAACAAGGGTGTGGGAAGATTTTCTTTTTTAGGTAAGGGTGTCAGGGATTGGAATGAGTTACCAAGGGGAATGATGAATAACTTACCGTAAACGTTAAAAGAATTTAAAGTTAAAATTTGTAGAGGGCAAATATAGGTGTGTGCAGGATAGGGGGAAGTTCGGTGTGTAGGGAAATTGCCACCGGAGCGTGTGCTCCATTGCAATTAAATTAATTAAATTAAATAAACACACAGCGATGTCAAATGGCTTCTGATATCCAGCACTATAAAGAGACTCAGTAATTCCGGTATTAAGGCAAGTGGTGATATTCTAGATTCTAGAGAATTGTCAATGAATTGTGTTTGGTCTAGAATCAAGAGTGGGCGTTGAAGATAACTTTGGCCAAACGCCCCTCTCAGTAAACATTGTGCCTTTTCAACCCCCCCTCTCCGGGTCAACGGTAACTACGTCGATTAAATGGCAACCTATTGAACATAAACAGACTAATACCAATATTGTCTACAGTCAGTTTTTTGAAGCTAATATATGTTAGGTTTCACTATAAACGCCAGTTGCGAGTCGACTGATACAGCAGTACAGATTAAAGGCACGTGAATGAACTGCTTAACTTAACACACTGAGAACCAAAGTGAAGCACTCTGAATGAATTTTGATGGTTATGAACAAGAAAATGTAGGTTATATTCGCCCTTTAGTTGCGAGTCCCTCATTGTTAAGTCGATTTATGAAATGTTTATATTGTTCCGTGTATCATATTTTCCAGTAGATTCTTTATGCAACAATCAAATAAGTAAATTACTATAGTTATCAATTTATTTTAAACTTGTAAAATACCTTGATTCTATTACTTATACAGGATGTTAAAAAAAGCGTAAAATATTTTAGTAGGTGATAGTATGCATCAAAATAAGACAAAAATGTCTAACAAACATTGAGTGGGAAACGCAAACGAGTAGTTTCGGAATTAATAACAGGTTCGCAATGCATGCCTCAGCCCTTCACAATAAGGAATCCCGCACTCTGAAGCTGTCTTGGTTGTTCCTGTATATGATGACAGGCATTGAAAACGTACAGGACCAACCAAGACAGTTTAAGAGTGCGCGATTCCTTACTGTGCATTGCGGACCTGTTATTAACTACGAAACTATGCGATTGCCACCCAATGTTTGTTAGACATTTTTGTCTTATTTTGATGCATACTATCACCTAAAATATTTTACGCTTTTTTTTTTAATATCCTGTGTATAAGCCGCATTAATATTTTATGCCGCAGGTCTGTTAATAGCGACGTGGTTCCGAACTTGACTACAAGATTACCTGTAACTATTCAATAAGCTACTAATACAGCGTAATTGTGGATATCTAAAACAAAAGTCCATTTCTCCATCAGCAAGGCTTCGTTTTTGTGTGCGTATTCAGAGCAGCCCAAGTGTTCAGCATATATGCATTCTTGCATTATTTGTCTTCAATTCTAATTTTCTCGATATTACAACAAGTTTTTTGTGTGATGGTAAAATGTACAGAAAAAACTGGAATGAAGCGTGTTATCGCAATTAATCACCGAACTGGATATTAGAACACAATTAAAATATAACATACTAAACGCCGATGTTGATATTACATAGACTTTAAATTTTACTCCCGACGTTTTGAAGCAAATACGTTGCCACTAGGTGAGATCGTGATTAAGGAAGTATTTAAATCACCCGAAGGTCCTACGTCAAGTATAAATCCTCGTAAAGTAAACAGATTCACTTTATCCTATCTCCAGTGAGCAATTCATTCAGCAAAGTTCCTCAAAACGATAAAAAAGTGAAATAACTCAGAAGGTCAGGACGCGGGTTCGAATCCCCGTCCGGGCATCCAGATCTGGGGTTTCGATGGTTTCCCCAAATCACTCCAGGCGAATGCCGGGATGCTTCCTTCAGAAGGCCATGGCCGAATTCCTTCCTGTTCCTCGTCCTCAGTCCCATTCCACCTCTAATGACCTCGACGTCGACTAGGAGTAAAGCCAGTTTATTAGTTAACGTACAAATTTAACCTGTCAGTATGACCGAACACCATGACTGCACTTTAATAATCTACATATTCATATAAGGATTGTTCTCACCATACCACAGCAGTATTAGCAGTATATTACAGTACAATTTCTAAATGCTCTTATTAACTGATACATTTGTAAACAGTTTCAACAATTCACAATATCAGTGTTTTTTGTTTTTTTGCTTATGGCTTTACGCCTCGTCGACGTCGAGGTCATTAGAGGCGGGAAAGGATAGGGACA
This sequence comes from Vandiemenella viatica, assembly GCA_031002005.1. Lineage (NCBI taxonomy): Eukaryota > Metazoa > Arthropoda > Insecta > Orthoptera > Morabidae > Vandiemenella > Vandiemenella viatica. The sequence continues at coordinate 117,675,279 of CM061921.1, forward strand.
AGGAACTGGAAGGAATTCGCCCATGGCCTTTTGAAGGAAGCATCCCGTCATTCACCTGGAGTGTTTTGGGGAAATCATGGAAAATCCAAATCTGGATGCCCGGACGGGTATTCGAACCCACGTCCTCCCGAATTCGAGACCAGAACGTTATCCGCTCACCCACCACGCTCGGTAGTATCAGTGATTGTGAATAATTTTATCATTTTTGCCTTCCATACCCCAAATACATACAGTATTTCTGTACTATTGACAATGACTTGTAATCTTTTAGGATGCTAAATTTATCCCTAACGTTAATGTCTGCATCTATTAGAAAATACAGTATGAAATATTCCTGTATATATGTTGTGTTGGCATTGTAAGTTTACCTGGGGTTTAAACCTGTTCGCATCTGTTCGGCATATATGAGGTAAATTATTCACATTTTAAGATGATAATTAAAACTGAAGTTTTTAAAAATGAAGCAAATAAATATTTTAAAAATTAAAAAGTAAATATCGAAATTTTATTAGTCGACAAAAGCAAGCGAAATCTGATTATCAATGGTCGACTGGATTCCGGGGAACAAATTGTTTAAAACATTTTAGCAGTTATATCTAACAAATATTTTCGTAATCAACAAACAGGTAACTACATAATGAAGAGAGTTAGGTGGATCACAGATGTATTTCAGTAGTGAAATTTGTACTAACTGTACATCCGACTATGATATCTGCCTTTCGTATAACAACCTTTTTGGGCAATACATTATCGTTTTTTAAACCTATATGATATTTTTTTTTACACAATTCAAATGTCATAAGGATAGCAGACAAAATAAACAAATATTGCAGACGTTTAATCTTAGATAACATCACGAGTTTATTTCGCTGCCTCTGAAGCAACAGACCACGTGGGTGGGTGCAGCGATCAATAGAGTGTTATCTCTGCTTTAGGTTTAACCAACTTCTGCGGCTCTGCAATATCCAGTACTCTCGTATAGCTATTAATTATACTTTACATTGTTAATCTTAATGGAGCAATGTCTTACTAAAATACCTCTCTTCAGGAAAAATGGTTGTTAAAAGTTGGGCACCAATAGGACAGAAGCCTCCTTATAGCAAAATGTTATGGTATTATCAGATAACTCTTCAATTGTTCCGTCATTAAAATACTTTGTGATAGTAATAACTGCACGCTACCGCAAGTGATAACTTCCTTTGTTATTGTTAGAGTTCGGATATTTAGGACAAGTCATATTTTCCTTTTCAGCTGTAATGCTGAGTAAAACACTGATTGAACTTTTCATACTGTATTTTATATAGCATATGATGCATATTTATGCCATTTTTGTTGTTTTGGTCATATTGGATCAGTGAGTACTAATATGCAAAAAAGAAAATTTTCTTAAAGTGCGAAGTTACAGAGTTACGTTAGGGAATTTGGAGAGAAGTATTTTACTACAGATGAAAGAGTTCTTTTCAGTAAATTACGTGAAATTAATGTGAGTTCAACAAAATGATTTAAAATTTAATTTCCCAAACATGCCATGAGTGCAAGTTATGCTTCCTACGTGAAAGCGACGGTACTAGATAAAATAAATGATGTGTAATTGAGCTTGTTTTTAGGTATAGTAAATTTAAATATTCGATCATATTTTGTAATTTTTAGGTCATATTTACCAGTTTTTAAGGTCATGCTTCTCTGCATAATTCTCTATTTGTTTTTGGTCTTGAAGATCCGAACCCTAGTTATTATGTTAAGCAGCCCCTCATTTATTTGCAAACATGAAATCAATTTTTGACATGGAACTAAAAAATACTTTGTAGGGTGGTGGGACGTTACTTTAATCATCTTGAACTTTTCTTCGTTAATTGCCTGTGTTCAAAATTCTATTTACTAGCCGTTAAGGGGACGTGAACTCCACCCCACCAACAACTACAGTAACTATGTTAAACTTCACAAGCTGATAGTGAAAATAAATTAAATAATTAAATTACCAACACCAGGATCCTACTGTTTGAAAATAATGACCCTAACGTTCCCATGATTGCGTTTAAAACAATCTTATATAATCGTAAATGAATGGAAGTATTGGTCTAAAAAAAAATCTTTTTATAATTGATAAATACCACAGACTTTACTAATAACTGTCATCGACCAGTTTTACAACGCATTTATGGTGTTATTTTCCAGTGAAAAAGTTACTTAAATACATATAACAGAGTATCGATTACCCGAAACAATCGGGATCGGAGTATTCTGTTAACTTATTTTTCGGATAATAGATAATTAAGGAACAAATTTGCAATAGTGTCATAGGAGAAATATGAAGAAGAAAAAAAAGTGGAACGTATAAAACACAAAACTGTATACAATATACGCACTATATATTGCACTGTATTGATAGCACACGACTTACAAATAGGATGAGACAAAACGTACAGCACTGATTTTGTATGAAAAGTTCAAAATTGCCATAAAAGCTGAACTATTCTGCAGTTTAAAATTTTCTTTTGCTTCAGAGCTAACATGGCAGCGACTTCTCGTCTCGAACGCATGCAAATCTCAATATGACAACCTGGAAGCTATCGCTCAACCGACGTCACTACTCTACTGCAACTCAAGACACAAACTTGAACACTTTTCATATGATCATAGTCATCTAGAGCTACACACTGCAATTCACAAAATTGTGTGTGGCTGAGGGTGCTTTTCTCCATTCTGTGCAATCCAATCCCTAACTGCCCGAGAGAAGAAACAGTTCACAGAGGCATCAGTATGGCACCTAATTTATCTCATCTTTTCTTTCCTACCGCTGTGACCCACATAGCTGGTGGACAAAATAACTCACCATCAGTGGTAAGAAAATTAAGGAAGAGATTAATATGCAACCATATCAGACGTGTCTGTGGGGAACGTAACTAGTTTTCAAGTCGGCAACGTTGCTTTAGACAAAGATATTCATGCTAATCTTAGTAGCCTACATGGAAGATATTTCTGATGAAATGGACAGGGGAGGTCATGTTGATAGTGTAGCACTATATCTTTCAAAGGATTTTGACAAAGTGACTGCGAAAAGTTAGGGCAGGAAATGCGGTATCAAAAGAAGTGGGAGTGAACATGGGAGTTCCACAGGGTAGTGTATTGGGACCATTGCTATTCGTTATTCTGATGAATGATTGTGTTCATGGTTTACTGTCAGATGTTAGATTGTTTGCAGATGACATAATGTTATATAATAGGATCAAAACAATAGAAGCCTGTAAACAGCTGCAGGGTAATCTAGATAGGATAACTAGCTGGGTGAGTCAACATGGAATGAAGATAAATGCAAAGAACAGCCAGCTTATTAGGCGCACAGATAAAAAGCTAAAGGTTAATTATGATTATAAAGTGGGGAAGCAATTGCTTCTTGAAGACTCGAAATGTAAATACCTTGGCATAACAATTGATAAGAAAATTAACTGGGCAGGACACATTTGACAGGTAGTAAGGAAAGGGTTCAAAATCCTTCACTTGTTGTACAGAGTGATGAGAGGATGCACTAGAGAAGTAAGGGAATTGGATTACAAAACATTAGTTACACCACTGCTGGAATATGGTGGTGTAGTATGGGACTCACATTTTTGGTATCAAATACAGAAGTTGGAGGGGCTGCAGAGAAAGGCTGCTAGATTTGTCTTTGGAAATCACTGCAGAACACAATCGTTAACTAATATGATAAAGGAGCTGGAGTGGGATTCGTTGGAAGATAGAAGGAGGGTGAAGAGAGTCATGGTAGTGCACAAGGCGTAAATTGGCGAAAAGGCATGGAAAGGCATTGGTGTGAGAATTAAGAAATGTGCATGGAAGAGTAAAGATGACCATAACCACAAGCTGGCACCCGATTTCAGGCCAAGGGTGCGGGAAGATTTTCTTCCGTAGGGAAAGTGATGAGGAGCTGGAATGAATTACAAGAGAATTGATAAATAATTGACCAAAAACAATGAAAGAATTTAAAGTTGAAATTAGTAGGTGGTAAAAGTACGGGGAAAAGGAAAGGGAAACAATGGGTGTAGAGTGAAAAATTGTCACCCTTTGTGCACTCCACCGCAATTATATTAAATTAAATAACATTTAGTCAATAACTGGAAAAAGGTTGTGTGATGGGATGAGTCCCCATTCAAACTGATATGAGTTGATGGTAGGGATCCTACGAGACCATATCGATATGGAAAGCACTGTTCAGTTGGTGGTGGCATCCTGGTATGCGCTGTGTTTACATGGCATGGGCTGGGACCTCTGGTCAAACTGAACTGACCAATCACTGGAAACGGTTGTGTTCAGCTACCTGGAGAACACTTGCGGTCATTTACGGTCTTCATGTCCTGACACAACATTGAAAATGCCGGCCGCGGTAGCGTAAGGTCTAGAGCGCTAGCTCCGCGTGCCGAAGGTCGCCGGTTCGAGCCCGGCATCGGACATGGGTGTTTAAGTGTTGTGTCTGTGAATGTCATGACTATCCTGTGGTTTGTCTAATTAGCTGGGAAAAATTCATAAAGCTGGCTGTATGGCCTAAGATGTCGAAAGCAAATAAGAAAATAACATATGAGTTTTCCAGGACGACATTGTGTCATGTCAGTTTGGCAAAATTGTTCACAAATGGTTTGAGGAACATTGTGGATAACACCAGCGAATGATTTGGCCACCTAGGTGCAATCTAACATCTGTGTCATGATCGAAAGGTTAGTTCATTCACAATGTCTTGCACCGGCAAAACTTTCGCAGCTATGGACGGCTGTAGAGGAATCATGACTAAATGTTTTTTTATGGGACTTCCGACGACTTGTTGTGTCAATGGCACATCGAGTTGCTGCACTTCGCTGCACACAGTATTAGGAGGCATCCCATGATTTTTGGCAGTTCAGTGTTCAAAAGAAATGTGAATGAAAACAATTTAAAAAATTTAATACCATGCTTAGACTGACAAATGGTTTGAAGTGTACATCTCACATGGTGTTAGTGCAGAATTTGATTCCTATCTAAATCCACTTCTAATACTTTTTGAATGATTTTTTATATAAAAAAGGAACGTTATCAACACGCCATACAATGACCTGGTTTATGGGTGGATTACACGGATATTAGAGCTTCCAGAAAGTGAGAGAATCATGTTTGTGTCAGAGAAAATAAAGAATTCCAATAATAAGTAGGAAAAATCTGTAGATCACCAAAAGACATAAAAATTAAACGAAATGGATTTATGCATATTGAATTAGGCGAACTTTTGAAATATATTTACACACATTTTACTTCATTTTGGATAAATTTCATATAGACAAAGAATCCCCAGATAGTGGCCGATGTATTCTTCAGACTGCTTTCCCAAGATTTGTAGGGATAAAATTATCACCAGTAACAGTCTCAGAAATAAACAAAATTATGAAACAGTTAAAAAAAAAATCTGTCCTTTAAATGTGTAAAGTAAAAAAAAAATGGTAATATAAGTCACATACTTGCCCACATTTATCAGAATCCTGAATGCAATGTGTATTTTGAAAACAAATAAAATAGCAGTTGAAAACTATTATTATTATTTAAAAAAAGAGAGATCTGACATGAATACGAAACTACCGAACCATTTCTTTACTTCCAATAAGCTCAAAGATTATTGAAAAAAACCGTGTATCTCCGTAATAAAACATGTTACGCACTATCATATTCTTACAGCCTCGCAGTCTGGATTCCAGAAAGGCTAATCCGTAGGCATGGCTATGTATTCTTTTCTAAATCATACATTTGAGTAACTGAACACTAAAATGTGCCCAGTAGCAATTTTCGGTGATGTTTAAAAATCATTTGAGCGGATTAGCCTTGATTTAATACATTTTTTTTTTAAATGAATATTCTTTCTTGATTCTAAAATTAGTGAATAGAATACGATATGACATGCCGCAAGCAATGACCTTCCTGAAAACTTATCCAACAAGGCTATCAGCATTTTATTTGCAGACGACGCTACCCTGTGTATACTCGTATATGGAACCACTAAACATTAATCTAGAGTTTAATTCAAATGTAGTATGGGTGCGATATTGATTTAAATAGCTAGCTGGAATATTCAAATTGTTTCATTCGTATCTATATGCAAATGATACTGTAAAACCGTATGAAAGCGAAATGTAATTTTGTTTCTCATTTAGTTTTATTGTACTGTAGGGTGCAATTTTTAATTTATTTCTTTAGAAGGTTAGACCCAAGTTTAATTGAAGATGACTTTGCATAATGTTGAAAATATTATGATAAATGTAACTCTTCAAATTTGTTTGTAATATCATATTTCAACTATTGAAATTAAATGTAGTGCTTTTTTTATAATTAATGTTTTTCATTGCAAATCAGCTTTTCACTCATACATTAATTTTGGTGAATTATGAAATCATAAAGTAATTTATTTTATTTACGAATTATTAGCAGAAAATATCTCATTTAATAAGAACAATGAAAGAGAGTTTCATCACAGTATCTTCTTTTAGTCGTAATAATCACCGAAATATAAAATTGCTTGATTTTCAAAAAATGTCGCCGCTGTCCTCATAACGTTGATAGCCATTGTTGGAACGATTCACTAATATACACGTTGTACAAAAGTCTGTAGAACCCATCAGAGAGATTGGAGGAACTACGTTGCCCATTCTACCGCTGCAGCATTGTTGAGATTTGTACGACTGCTAACCACAAAAATTAAGCAGGAGAGGCTCTTGTGAAAGTAAGCAAATGGTGACGCAAGCCGCGAATTATAAACTAATTACATATAGCTCTTTCAATGGTCCAGATGATTGTTGATAGCGGTAGTGTGCAATAATTTAAAAAAAAATCTATTTTGACACCAGAAAGTGATCACTTAACCACAAAATTGGAATATACGTGTAGAAACGACTTTGAGGAAATGACGATACTTATATTCATAGGACATAGTGGTATCTATATCTCATTATTCGAGTCATAAGTTCATAATAACAATACTAACAACAATATAACAATTTTAATGGTAATAATGATAATGTAGAAAACTAAACCCGTCTTCAATGTGAATTAGCAGTTTCAGGTTTTAATGTTCAAAGAATGCAAAAGGGAAAGATTTTTCATATGCCATTATCTTTATCTACCAAGGGTATATGCTATATTTAAAGTTTGGTGTCGGGCACCATATCTTGCTGATAGGTAACGCTCGTGCCTAGCATTCCGGAGGACGTTATTCAAATCCAGTGCGGCTATCCAGATTTGTATCCTACTCCAGGTAACTGCTGGGAAAGTTCTGATGAATTTTTCAGGATCCTACTTCCCAGTCCTCTCCAGATCAAAACATTCGTTGCAGATCCAGTAATTTATACATGCAAAACAATTTAGACACGAGATATTTCTCAAGTAAAAATTACTACGTCTCTTTGGTTTGTTTGGGCTCCTTTATTTTACGGATTTATGTTACTCACTCCAAGATTTTTCTTTCATAAACATACACAAACATAACTAAAAAGAATATTGGCGTCCTTGGAGAACATCTTACAGCTCTATCCCATCTGATAAATCAGTTTCTACGTATTGTCCCAGTTGGTCCCATGATTAAACACGACATAACACTGCTACTTCTTCGTGTTGCAGACACGTAGTACCTTTCATTGCCAGACGGAAGTTCTGTAAACTATCCACCATAGATTTGCCACAGTGTCGTTTCTATCAGCGGGAGAAAGGCTGTTTCACACCCGTCACAATCAATCATCGCAAACTAAGGTGTCATATTTATGATTCTGTGCTGGCACCATCTAAGATTGCAAAGATCTATCGCACCCACTTTTAATTACCTAGTAAGTGTCGTAACTATTTGAGGGAATTTACTCACAGCCAACCAAAATTTGTTTAGGTGGAAAAATGTCCTCACTCTTACTGCTAAGGATTATTTCCGTTGTGGTAACGGATTTTTTTTTTGTTAAATAGTATTTTCGCCATTTTGTGCAGAAGTTTTAGATAATCAGGAATGGAAAACATTTGTCTTTATGCTTTTTGTTTTGAAGTAACACGACAATATCTATGTAAAGACTGACGCCAGATACGTGTAATGAAAAGCATTTGCACAGGAAGGTGTGTTTAGCTTCAGCTGACTTTTATATGATGTCGTCTGTTAAGATTACGCGTGGTTATTAAAGGCGAAGAAATATCCGGATAACTCGACGAAATTGCCTATGATGCACCACAGAGATAACGTGAATCAGGACGTAACAGACCCGACAAATGTTACGAAGGAGTGTTAGTTTTTAAATATTTAGTTTGACCTTTGGTTAAGGGCCATTTAGGCAACTGCCAATCTATCAGCGTCACATGTGGTTTCTTATTCTTCGCACCGTGCGTGGGCTTAATTTCGAGTTGATCCTTCAGATCTTCATGCCAGTGCCTTACAGGATACGGATGATTGCCTTGTTAGCATATACATTTTGAGTTTGCAGAAGGTCAATAACACTCATCGGAAATCTGACCGAGAGCTTCTTTGTAAAAGCGATTGTGCTGCAGCGGTTACTGTGAACAGAAGAACATGATTAAGGTCGGAAATCTCTGGCTCAAACGGGCATATTTATTTATTTATTTATTCAAACGGAAAAAACATTTTACATTAATATATCTTATGATAGCTACTTGGTAAACACAATTATCACTTTTTGTGAACAATTAGTTACAGTGAAAACAAGAAGATGACAAAAATAGCAAGTTGGTGTAGTATAACATTACTAAATCTAGAAAAATAATTACACAAGAGAAAATTATTAAATATTCAAACACTGATAATAAGACTCAACATATAACTACAGATAAATAAAAATTATTACAGGGAATAAGAGACAGTGACTGTACTAAGGCCATCATTGCTGACTCCACTCACGTATGAGTACACGCTTGAAAACAGCAACACTGTCAATGAAAAAATCAAGTTCAGGAGGTATTCTCTTACCTAGTGTCTGTATCCGTTCTAAGCCACTGCTAGCCTCATAGTTTGTGCGCAGATGTCTACGAGCAAATAGCTCTCACAGCCGTGTGCCAGACGGACAACGAAAATACACATGTCTGAGAATTTCAGGACAGTCTATAACGCCTGAGATTACTTTATGCGGAAATAGGACACCATGAACATTCCTACTCAACTCCAAAGGATGGAGGCCAAGGTAGGTTCCAACAGCAACCAACGGAACGTCTTTGTAATGAAAGCCCATGCTACAACCTATTAGCCTTATGAACTTATTTTGAAGATTCTGAATCTGTTGAATTAGTATGATCTGATGAGGCGACCATACAACGCTGCAATACTCAAATATAGCTCTGACATGGGCACAGTACAAAAGCCTGAGTGTCTGAATATTATTAATAAATCTGGAAGTGCGTGCCAGTAAGCCCAGGCACTTGGAGGCCTTGGCGCATATTTTGTGGTCATGGTCTTCCGGATTGAGATTGTACGTCAGAAGAACTCCTAGGTCTCTTACAGTTGTGCAACGACTCAGTAGCTGATTTTCCATTTCATATTCAAAATGTAATGCAGATTTAGTGCGGTAAAAAGTAATGCAGGAACATTTATTAACATTAAGTTTCATATTGTTTTGTTGACATCATTTCACAATAGCTTTTAAGCAATTCTGAAGATCTAAGCAGTCGTCTCGAGTCACGATTTTCTTGAAAATCTTAATGTCATCTGCAATGAAAAGGCAACTGGCAAAAATACTAATTAAATCATTTATGAAAATATTGAACAGCAATGGTCTCAGGTGTGAACCCTGAGGTACTCCAGAAGTTGCTGCGAAAGCAGATGACAATGAGCCAAAAGCCTTTACAATCAACCTTCTGTTGCTGAGGTAGCTACAAAACCACTCCAGTAATTTACCAACTATGAAATATTCCTTCAACTTAGTAAGAAGGTGGGGATGGCTAACTTTATCAAATGCCTTTGAAAAGTCAAGACATATAACATCAAGTTGTTTTCACTCACTAAATGCTCTAATTATTTCATTTTAAAGAATCACAATTTTAGTTGCTGTTGATTTTCCAGGAGAGAAACCATGTTGCTTTGGAGTAATTATGTTACGAAACATGGGATAGATTTTGTTTAGCACCAACTTCTCGAAGATTTTTGCTAACACCGATTTATGACAATAGTTTTGTAGTTCTTAACATCTTCCTTCGATCCGCATTTTTGCACAGGCTCAACATGACCAAGCTTAAATACATCTGGAAACATTCCTGCCTTTAGAGACCTGTTAAACAAGTATTTTAAAGGATGGCAAAGCAAGACTCTACAGTATTTCAATACGTTAGGTGGTATTTTGTCAGGGCCACCACTCTTCGAACATTCTAGCTCGCCCAATGTTTTATAAACATCTTCATCAGTGACTGAAAGTGTACCCAGACTATTAATTGTACTAAAATGGATATTGGAAGTAGGCGAAGATGGAGGTGTAAATACTGAAGAGAAGTTTTGTGTAAACAGATCACACATTTGCTTTGGGTGGGAAGTGAAGTGATTATTAAATGTTAACATGTTTGTTGCTCCTTCAAGCTTGCTAATGTTACGGATGAAATTCCAGAATAATTTGGGATTGTCAGGTATAGTACATTGCACATGTTATACATAGTCATTGAAGTATTTTTTTTTTAGATAAGAGACGAGATTGGTCTCTTAATTTTGAGAACAGGACATAATACTCATAATCAAAGGTCTGCTTACAAGCTTTGTGGAGTCTTTTCTTTTCTATGACCAATTTTATAAGCTCTGTAGAGAACCAACATGGGAATTTTGTCATGCCAGTTTTTTTCAGTGGTGTATACTTGAGCACAGTTGACTTCAATATCTCAGTGAATTTTATGAACAGAGTGTCAGTATCGGTGGATAAGTCAAGGGATTCAAAAGCGGATAGGTGCATAGAAAGGAGTTCATCAAAAACTTCTCCTAGATTACACCTTGCAAAATCAGGAACAAAAGTGCACTGGTGATCAGGCAAGGTAGATTCTACAGGGTGGATAATATTCAATGCTGGATGCTGGATATCAATAGGCAACAAAGGACAGGTGTCTTCCTTGACAGTGACATTGGAAGAGGCAAATACCAAGTCCAATAACACACCCCTAGTGTTCAGGACATGGTTAGACTGTTCAACATCCAATAAACAAGCTAGCTCACAAAGCATTAGAGGAGAGGCAGAGGGGAAATGTGGTTCTTTTTTTATCCAGTCAACATGTGGGATTTTAAAATCATCAACCAGAATTGTGATGGTTCTACCTGTTGGTCGGCTATCACTTCTTCCACCACCTGACAGTAGTTGGCATATACGTCAAGAGGCTTACTGGGCGGGATATATACACAGCTCAGCAAAATGTGTGTATCATGCAACAGATCAATTGATAAAAATATAGACTCCACTGATAATGGGGACATTGTATCAATATATCTAGAAGGCATTATGTTGTTCACAGCCACAAGTACACAACCACCACTCTCTTTAGAACTAGTTTGAGAAGACCTATCACTCCTGTACACAGAGTGATTTGTGAATCCAAAGTCAGCATTAGAAATATCTGGAGAAAGATTGGTTTCAGCAAGTACAATGACATCATAAGTACATGTAGCTAGGGCTAATCTTAATTCTTTAAGTTTTGTCCGGAATCCTTTAATATTTTGATAGTACATATTTATGTTGGTTTTTCCATTGGATTTAATTAGTTTTTTGCACTTTGCACTATTTTGGGCACTCCATTGATGTATTTTATAATGAGGCCAGTTTCACCTTCTTTGGTGCGCTTCTCGATTTCAGTACGAAGATTAACTAAGAACAATTGCTCCTTAGGAATTCTGTCAATTCCAAGTGAGATTTCAGAAAGAGATGGGTCCTTGCATGCAATTTCATTTCGCTTAAAACCCTTCAGACATGTTACAGCAACGTCCTTAGAACTTAGTACTAATTTGAGTGGTCTTTGGCCAGAGGTAGATTTGTTCCCCAACCGAAAGAATGTGACAAGATTACTTATATTGACACCAGAAGCTGTCATGATGCACTCGATCTTGGACTTGTCGAATGCTTTTCTGGTGTTGTTATCATTGCTTCTAGCTTCTGGAACCTTGAAGATAATGACACTTTTGGTCCTGTTTGACCTGTCATTGATCTCGGCTTTTATATCTTCAGAATAACTAGTTGTTTTTGACATATGTTCACTAAGTGATTCAACACTTTCTTCCAAAGTTGAAACCTTTGCTTCGACACTGCTAAGATGTGGTTCTAGGTCAGCTAGCTGATTAGAGAGTTTTTCAATGTTTTTCATGATACTGTCAATTTCCTCCTTGAATTCATTTTTGGTAGTAAGATACGACACTTTCTGCAGCAGCAGGGTGATATTCTCCGACATTGAGGCCAACGTGCCTTGATTTGATGATAAACAATGATATCTGTCGCAAGTCCAATTATTATTTTCGCAAAAGAATAATATTCTTTTTTGCTCATTCTGACGTATTGAGAATGGAACCTTCGCGAACAGTTACTACTGCATTGTATCCATTTACTCAAAATTGGTTTGAGGCAACAAGGACAAATATCTTGCTTGTTAACGGGTGCCATTGCATTCAAACCAGGAGTTGAAATTACGCACGATAAGAATAAAATGATTTTACAATCAAGTTGATATGAAGAGATCTAAAAAAGAAATAATTATAATACTGAAAACACTGAAGTTTCTAACACAGAGTGTGGAAAATTTTGAATATTTATAAACTGAAGTTATTGCACTGTTATTACTTCTCTTTCGGAAGTGAACATCACTCGTCATAAAGTAAATGAGTACAACTTTTCTCGTCAGGTAAGGCTTTCTGTTACCAATGTTTAGAAACATCGTCACTTAAATATCACAACTTTGAGGTTACGTGTAGGAGCATAACACGTTTGGTTCTTCTAACAGCTAAACTTCACATATGAAGGGATAACAGATCAGACAGTTTATGCAGTACTAACAGCTGATTAATTATCTGTCTTCATGACTGCACATATACTAATTAAAACTGTGAAATATTGGGCGCACTAAATTTTCACAACTAAGATAAACAAACCAAATATTGATGTGTTTGTCATAAAGAAGCGCCATATCTGATGCGGATAACAACGATGGTCGAGTCTCATCATAATATTTGGTATTAAGTGGCTTCTTACTATGTGATTCTCAGAAAATCATGGTTTCCTAACTACAGTTGCCTGAATTGTTGCACAGTGATTTCTTCTGTTTAACTGTGTCTTCATTCCATTTAAGAAATTCCTTTCTCCTAACCAACGAGATAAAATCCGTCCACGGTATTTGGGTATCTATGAAGAGTCCCCGTTGATGCTTCTTTTTTCCAGCTGGTTGACGGTCTTAAATTATAGTATTCCTATATGGCCTTTAATCCAGAGGAAGTGAACTTGATTTGCCAGCTTATTAGGCTTCTGACATCAGTATTGGTGCATCTTGTTGTTCCACACTGGATGCTGTGGATGCTGAAGTACATTATTACCATCAGTAATCACGAAGATATTGGAGACGTGCTTATTCCACCAGTCCCTAATAGCAGCACAAGTGGCTATCGTTTCGGCTGTATAAATTGAAGATTGTGAAGGCAGAGAGATCTGTTCGAACTCGTTACTGTGAGGGCAATAATATATATACCCAACTCCCTCCTCAGTTTTGGAACCGTCGCTACAAATATGAGTGAAGTTAGGCCAAATGTCATTCAGGAAATATGAGATGGTAGCATTCAAGTTAGCCGGTATTATAATATAGAAGATAATGTATAAGACGTTTCAAAAATTTAATCCGCGGTTGCGTACCGAAAGCTAGAAATCGAACACCTTTTTTTAAAAAGAGCGGGCTTATTTTTTTAATTTTCATTGTATCCATTTAATAGTATGGACATTTTCAGTGTTGACGATGGTCTTTGGGCTATAAGTCTTCTGTTCTCAAGGCACAGTGAGGCATTTGTGAGTACTTTCCGACGTATGAAAGAAACATTTCTGCTGCTTCTGGTATTAGGGCGTTGGTGAGACCAGATCTCATGGGTCTGAGACATAATCTTATAGCTGTAAATTTAGCCCCATCTAGTATTTTGGTGCGTTTTCGAGAAGAGTAGATCCATAGTCTAGTATCTGACGAATTAAGGCACAATACAAAATGTATCCATCATAATCGCGTGATCTACAGGAGTAGGTTTCACCTTCGTGAGGATGTAGTTTATGTGACGTCACGGCTCCACGTTAATTTGCTGTTCCAGCCTAATTATCAGTAGAGTTCTGGAGCATGCTATATGTTGTTGCATTATGATGTTTCTATACGAAAACGAATTGCTTATACCGAACCAATAACAGATAGTGTGAAACCCAGTTCGCTAATTTACGCATGAGGTAATGAAGGTTACTGATGCAAGTTCACAAGCTGCTGCAATTTAACTGCGCTGGCGTCCGCGGTCGTCGTAAGTATTATCTTGGTTTTCCGGGTGGAGCTGCGTCGATTTGTTAAAACCTAATGATGGCCGAATCGTTAGGTTTTAACAAATCGACGCGGCTCCACCGGGAGTACCAAGGTAATGCTTGAGGCAATTTTCTTGTATTCCCATGGTGGTGGTGTATTTATAGCTGTTAGTAAGTACCTCCCAATTAATGAAATAGTTGTCGATACTGTCTGCGAAATCTTATGGATTAAGCTCAATGTAACTAGGACAAAACTTGTGATCGGCTCCTTCTATCGTCCACCAGATGCAGGCGTAACTATTGCCGAGGCCTTAAGGAATTATGTAAATAATATAGCTCGTCAATTTCCGGACCATACAATAATGCTAGGTGGTGACTTCAACTTGCCATATATCGACAGGACTAATTACGTTCACGTTACTGGTGGCAGGGATAGAGCAGCTTGCTTTTCTCAGATCACAATCTTGAGCAGCTCGTAACTGAACCAACGGGATGCCTCAACGTTAACGAAAATGTTTTAGATGTTCTCCTTACAAATAGGCCTGAATTATTCACGGACATTTCTACTACCACGGGAATAAGTGATCACAAAGCTGTAATTACTGCAGTAAAATTAACAACCACGCGCTAAAAGAAAAAAGGAAGGATCGTTTAAAGGTTAGAAAAGGCTTCAATCGGGTGTTTTAAAATGTTTTTGAGGCATAATTACCAAACATACACAGTAGCAAGAGGCGCCGTTGACGAGATGTGGCATCGATCAGTCAGGGAAGGTAAGGACTTGCATATACCGAAACCGACAATCAGGGAAGGGAATGATCCACCATGGTATACACGTGACGTTAAACGGTTACTCAAAAAGAAAGGAAGATACATGCACGATCAAGAAGGACGATGCAGCTGACCGATTTAGATAAGTTTAGATGAGATAAGAGGACAATTTAAGAATGCGATGCGTGAGGCCTTTACTGACTTTCGTTGCAATTCTCTCTTTAAGAGCCTCATCGAAATCCCTAAGATATTTTGGTCGTATGTAAAAAAAAGTTAGTTGTAGTGACAACAACAAACCTGTTCTAATTCAAGACGGTCAAGAAGTTGACGACAGCCGCGACAATGCTACCGTATTTAACACCGAATTTAAAAATTCATTCACGCGCGATAACATGGAAAACATTCCTACTTTACCACATCGTGTAGAATTAGAGATGGATCCGGTAGAAATTGATAACGTAGGTGTTATAAAGCAATTAAAGCTCCTGAAGTGGGGTAATGTGCCAGGTATACCGGTAAGAGTATTTTCAGAATACGTAGAGGAAATTGAACCATTTCTGTCGGATATATTTCGTAAATGTTTAGAAGAGAAAAAAAGTACCCTCCAACTGGAAAATAGCCAAGGTAATTCCTGTTTTCAAGCAAGGAGATTGGAGTGATCGTATGAATTATCGACCTATATCTTTAACATCTGTCTGCAGTAGAATTCTGGAGCATGTCATATGCTCGAATATTATGAAGTTTCTAGATGAGAACGAGTTACTTACACCGTGTCAACACGGATTTCGGAAGAAGAGATCGTGTGAAACTCAATTGGCCCTATTTTCTCATGACGTAATGAAAGTTATCGATGCAGGTTTGCAAGTTGATGCAATATTCTTGGATTTTCAGAAAGCTTTTGATTCTGTACCACACAACCGACTTTTAGCGAAGATTCGAGCATACTGTATATCGGATCAGATTTGCGAATGGATACATGATTTTCTAACTGTTTGATCACAGTATGTCGTTGTTGACGGGGAAGCCTCTTCTAAGCTAGATGTTACTTCTGGTGTTCCTCAAGGAAGTGTAATAGGACCACTTCTTTTTTTAATTTTTATAAACGATCTAGGAGACAACGTTAAATGCTGGTTGCGATTGTTTGCAGACGATGCTGTTATCTAAAGGGAAATAAGGTGCTCCGACGATTGCTTAGAAATTCAGCGCGATTTGGATGCTATTTCCGAATGGTGCCGTAGGTGGAAGCTTACACTTAATTGCAAAAAGTGCAAGGCATTGTGAATAAGTAACAAAAAGAATCAGTTTGCTCACAAGTATAAAGTAAACAATCCATTCGTTGACACGGTTGATTCCCTGAAGTATCTGGGGGTAATAGTACAAAGCAACATGAAATGGGATTTGCACATAACTTCCGTCGTAGGCAAAACTAATTCTAAATTACGATTCATAGGTCGCATTCTGAGGAATTGTAATGCTCATACAAAGGAAACATCGTATAAAACACTAGTGCGTCCGCATCTGGATTGCTGTTGTGGAGTTTGGGATCCGTATCGCAAGGGATTGATTGACACGTTACAGAAAGTACAGAGGATAGCCGCTCGATTCGTGACTGCTAGTTACAGTCCTTACGTAAGTGTCCGTATCGCAAGGTCCTGATTGACTCAGTGGAGAGGGTACAGAGGAGAGCCCCTTGATTCGTGACTGGTTGTTACAGCCCTTATGAAAGCGTCACAGAATTGATACATAGATTGGGCTGGGATAGTTTGGAAGATAGACGACTTCATTTACGTTTAAGTTTATTGGAAAATATGCGAAATTCTATGACCTACGAGTGCAGTGAGATACTTCTTCCACCAACCTATTTGGGTCGCAATGACTGGAGGGATAAGATTCGAGAAATAAGATGCCGTACTGATGCTTTTATGTATTCTTTCGTTGCTCGTGCTATTCGGGATTGGAATGTGCAGAATTAAGACTGGTGCTTACTGCTTAGCACCCTCTGCCACCCACAATGTTTGTGAATTGCAGAGTATGGATGTAGATGTAGATGTATTTTCAGAAAGCTTTCGACTTTGTACCACACAACCTCCTTTTAGCGAAGATTGGAACGTTCGGTATATCTTATCAGTAGGGTTCGGTTCTTTAGGACAAGTAATATTTTTTTCCTGCCTTCTTTTTGAGCTGCAAAGCTGAATTAAACACTGACTCAACGCTTCTGATGTATTTAAATGTATTTTATATACCATATAAATGAATATTGAGACCATTTTATTCGTTTTCGTCATATTTCGATAATATATATGTTGCTATGGTCATATTTTGAGGAAACATCTGGTAGATTTTAATATTACCGTGAATTCACCAGATATAGATGAGAAGAAATTAAGATAATTATTCACAGAACTGTACTTCTGCTATAAAGGTGGGGGAAAAAGTAATTTTCACTGTTGTCAGAAGTCACCAGTCAAGTTTTAAAGTTATACATTATTGTTACTCTTTAAACGTAATGTTTTGCCCGCCTTTTAATCTCGACAATGCAGTAAAAGCATGCCTGTGTCAATCAATATCTCAAAGAAATATCCTCAGTCATCGTTAAATCTGCAGTGGATCAGTGAGTAGACCATGCCGAAAATAAAATTTCTGAAAGTGCGAAGTTAGATAAACGAATTTAGAGTGGTGTATTTCAGTATAGATGAAAGAGTTCTATTCTGTAAATTATCTGAAACTGAAGTGACTTCAACAAAACAATTAAAAAATTTATTTCCCAATGGTGCAGCGAGTACACGGAAGCAAATTATGCTATCTACGGGAAAGTGATACTACTAGATAAGATATATGATGTATAATTGAGCATGTTTTGATATATAATAAATTTCAATGTTTGGTCATATTTTGTCATTTTTAGGTCATATTTACCCATTTTTAAGGTCATATTTGCCTGCATATTTCTCTATTTTTTGGTCATAAAGGTCCGGACCCTACTTATCAGATTTATGAATGAATGTGAGATTTTCTAACTGGTAGTTCGAAGTATTTCGTTGTTGACGGAGAAGCCTCTTCTAATCTAAATGTTTCTTCGGGAATTCTGTCAATTTTTATAAATGATCTCGGAGAAAACGTTGTTAGCAGCTCGCTGATGATTCGGTTAGGAGCTCTGACGACTGCTTAGATATTCAGCGCGACCTGGATGTTATTTCGGAATGGTGCTACGAATGTCAACTTACATTTAATAGCAAAAAGTGAAATGCAATGTGCATAACTAGCAAAATCTTTTTGTTCACGAGAACAAAGTGAACAACTCAGCTACTGGGCGTAACAGTAGAAAGCAACTAGGAATGGACCTGCACATAACTGCAGTCGTAGGTAAAGCTAATTCTAGATTGCAATTGACAGGTCGTAATCAGAAGAATTGTAACGCTCAAACACAGTAGATAGCGTAAAACTCTCTCATACGTCCACATCTGGATTACTGTTGTGGAATTTGGAATTGATTGACAGGACACAGAAAGTACAGAGAAGAGCCGCTCGTTTCGTGACTGCTTGCCACTGTCACTGAACTGATACACCAATTGTCTGGCAGACAGATGACGTAGATTTATTAATAACTATGCGAATATCGTATTTCGTTTACGAGTGCGTTGTAATACGTGGCTCTGTCTAGGTCGCAACAACAGGAGAGATAATGTTAGAGGAATGAGATGCCGCGCTGATGTTTAAATATATTCCTTCTTTCCTCGTCCTGTTCGGGTTTGTAAAGCGTCCTCTGCCACCAACACCATCCTTCAGTTGCTTCTTCTACTCGATTTCTAAGTTTTCTATGGCATCATAAATAGTCTTCGTTTCCTCCACTTCATGTGAATGCTTCTTCTGCCCAACTTCTTATATCGTTATTAGCTTCAGCCGCTCAACAACAATGGTTCCATTTGTTACTTCTTCTTTGAAAGGTACTACAAACCTTGCAACCTCTTTCCCGAATTCCGCTTTCCACTCTTTACCTTTTCTATTAGCCTTAAACCCTAACAATCAGACGTCTTACCAGTCCAACAGGAAAAAGTAAACATGGACCGAACGGCAATACTCTCTCTGTCTCTGCGAGTTCCAATTTCCATCCAGCCATCCAGATTTGGATTTTCTAGGGTTTCCCTAAATCACTTCTAGGGAATGTCGGGATGCTTCCTTCAA
The DNA here is from genome assembly GCA_031002005.1 of Vandiemenella viatica. Taxonomy (NCBI): domain Eukaryota; kingdom Metazoa; phylum Arthropoda; class Insecta; order Orthoptera; family Morabidae; genus Vandiemenella; species Vandiemenella viatica. Next base: position 117,694,706 of record CM061921.1, read on the forward strand.
AAGGCCATGGCCGAATTCCTTCCCATTCCTTGTCCCCAATACTTTCCGACCTCTAATGACCTCGACGTCGACGAGGCGTAAAGCCGTAAGTAAGTAAATGAACTTTACCTATCATTTAATTTCATAGTAACCTATGGCAGCATTTTCTTGTTTGTTTGCTTAAAACTGTTTGGCCCGAACAAATAAATCTGGTATTTGAATGAATAGGCCTTAAATTTAGTACAAGATTTCTTTGCACATTGTTGATAGGCTTGTGATATTTGTCATTTATATTGATATTTTGTTTATCACGTGTATCATACGGTAATTTACTTTGTTTAATTAATATCAGCAGAATCATTGAATGAGAAGAAGGTATATTACAACTAGTAATAGTACTTCTTTATTACACACTGATGTTACTCCGCAAAAATAGGTTGAAAAGAATGCATTTATTTCCCGGCGTTGCTTTCTAATATAAACGCCACATCAGAATTTTTTATTTATAGATGCAGAGAAAATCAGATTTATTCTAAATCACTTTAACAATAAATTCAAAAGGGAAGAAAATTAAGTTTTCTTTGTTATTAACACCTTATTATTTATTAGCAGTGATCTGTTAATTTGTGAACACAAATACAAAAATGTAAACCAGTTTGGGAAGCGAATAACATATTCGCAAAAATTATTCTTAACTTGTATTACTAATTTAAAGTTAGCTATTTTTCATGTAGTACACTTTTAACAATAACTACTATCCATGTAACAACTCGATTCTAACCTCTTTTTTGTTTACTTTAAAGTATGATCTTGCTTTCACTTTGGTTTATTTCCCAGTACCTCCGTGTATCCTTGGTATAATTACGGTTCTTTAAATAAATTACGACGCACAAGGTATATAATTTAATCAAATTTGTTAAATAGGATATTTCCCACAATCTTCTCCTCACAAATACTTCTTACTATAGGTGAATATATTTGGTTGTTATTATTTCCTTTCTTGCGAACAGTTAATCTCTCTAATCTCCGCTCCCTAGGCAACCATGTCTCCTTTATTTGGTTAGCAGCTCCCGGCTTCTGTTCTGCCAACCTCAGCTCACTCCGTACACAATGTATTCTTCCTCCCTACAAACTTAAGCAAGACATCGTGGTTATCCGTATCTGCTAATTCAATCCAGAAACTTCACAAAGGATCCCATATCCCCGACAACGCTTTTCTAAACTCACATCACCCATCTCTGCTGTCTCATTCTACCCTTTCGTCATAGACGGAGCGTGGTGCGTGAGCGGTAACGCTCTGATCTCGCATTCGGGAGGACGCGGGTTCGAATCCCCGTCCGGGAATCTAGATCTGAGTTTTTCATGGTTTCCCCAGATCACTCCAGGCGAATGCCAGGATGGATCCTTAAAAAAATCATCATAGCCATGACTGTAGCTAATAGAGCACGGGCTGAGTCTCCACAGTGACCTCCACAGCTGTGTCATACTGAGTCGGTTGCCCCCCCCCCCCTACCGCTACTCTTTCTTATCCTTATCCTGCTCATGTTCAGCTGTTCCATCTGTAACAGACGTCGGAGGAAATGAGAATGAAATTAGAATTTTTCTGTTTGTCCGAAACTTCTTCTGAACTTCCAGCACTCCCCCGTATTGGATTACCAACATTTCTGTAGTTTGAATTTGTTGGAGAATATGCGAAAATCTTTAATTTACGAGTGCAAAGAAATACTTCTTCCGCCAACCTATTTAGGTCGCAATGACAGGAGGGATAAAATTCGAGAGATAAGATGCCGGCCGTACTGATACATTTATGTATTCTTTCTTTCCTCGTTCTGTTCGGGATTGGAATACACTAAAATAGGATTGGTGCTTAGCACCCTCTGCCACCCACAGTAATTGTGAATTGCAGAGTATAGATTGTAGATGTAGTTATGTAGTACCCCGACGATAAGTTCCCGAGGTTGACACAGTGCGGCGGCTTCGTATAGAGCGCGCGCTCCAACATTAAGTGCTAGTTACAGCAGGTGTCTCAAAGAAAAATCTGTATTTCAGGCCCTTGGGCTGATTTCTATAACATTTATTATATACAGCCAGTAACGTAATTCATTATGGAATACAGCGTAACCTGCTGGCATTGTTGCTGCAACTAATAAAGAACTAGAAGGGTAAAGTACTGATCAGCGAGCGGGCATTTAGCTATAGTATCACTAGTGCGAGGGGATGCTAAAAAAACGGAATTATTTTTTAAAAGTTATATGTTTTCTAATATTTTACAACACAACCTTATCCCCTTCAAAAAATTATACTCTCCATTACAACTAATACATTTTTCCCACCGGTGCTTCCCTTGTTAGAAACATTTTCTGTAGTCATCTTTAGAAATGGCTGACATCGTTTTTTTCTTCACCTCTTCAACGTTATCAAATCGGTGTCCTTTCATTCCCCTGTTCATGCGTGGAAATAAGAAAAAGTCGCACGGAACCAGGTCAGGCGAGTAAGGTGCGTCGGGCAGCGGAACCATGCCCTTTTTGGGCAAAAACCACCTAACAAAGACAGCTGAGTGTGCAGGTGCATTGTCGTGGTGGAAGAACAGTCTCCTGTCTGACACAAATCGTTTTTGTTTTTTGTTTTTTTTTAACGAACACTGTTGCGTAATCTTCTTGAAACTTCCAAATAAAAGGTTTGATTGACGGTCTGATGTTGGGGAACAAACTCTGAATGAACTACGCTTTGGCATCAAAAAGGCAAATGAGCATTGTTTTGATGACATATTTTTGGACGGGGTGACAATGACGTCTTCCATTGGCTTGACTGTTGCTTTGTTTCTGGGTTGTAACCATAGCACCATGACATATCACCAATAATGACCACGGCAGAAAATCTGGATGAATTTCAAGTTGTTGTTTCAAAGCACGACATGTTTACGTTCTTTTTGATTGTCAGTAAGAGCCCGAGGAACAAACTTGGCAGCAACCCTTTTCGTTCCCAAATCTTTGTTTAAATTTCGCTGAACCGAGCTCCAAGATAACCAACTAATCTGTGACAGTTGATCAATTATCTGTCGACGGTGTGAGAGCACAAGCTCTCTAATTGTTTCAACATTTTCGTCGATTCAGGCAGTTGATGGACGTCCAGAACGTTGTTTGTCATCAATCGATATATCGCAATTTTTAAACCAAGCGAACCATTCGTAGACTTGAATTTTTCCCATAACGTCATCTTTGTAATCTGTTTTCAATATTAAAGCAGTTTCAGCAGCATTTTTACTGAGTAGAAAACAAAATTTCACAGCTGCACGTTGTTAATTTAAACTTGCCTTAGTCAAAAACGAAACAATAACAAAACAGCGCTAGCAAAAACAATCACTGCAGATTATCAGAACAAGTCAGGTCGACAAAACAGGCGGCACTGAACTACAATTGAATTGTGCTATAAAAGCCTAGCGGCAGAAAAACGTACTACATAAGCTCCCCCCACGGCACTGCTATTTCGGTTATTTTTAGGTACCCCCAAAAATCCCACAACCATCCTGAGACTGTACTCGGCCTATGAGGCTTCGTGTGACGGTGACAGCTCTGCTTCTGGAACTGTTACCCCAGCGGGTCCCACCTCGACTGCACAAATACCGTAAGTGGTGTTGAATTAGATCCCAGCGTGATGCCATCATTTTATCCTCTAATCGGTCACGCAATACTGCAGTTACGATGTCTCGCGCCCTCCATCGGCTACTCCACATTTAGTCATGCCCACTGCTGTATTCCTGTCCGTTGTGTAACTATTGAATTCAATGTCCGCGATGAGCACAATGTGTTATATGTGAAGTCGCTCTATGGTTCTGAGTTCACATTACACACTGAAGAGCCAAAGAAACTGGTACACCTGCCCTAATATCGTGTATGGCCCCCTCATACACGCAGAAGTGCCGCAGCACGACGTGGCATGGACTCGACTAATGCCTGAAGTAGTGCTGGAGGGAACTGACACCATGCACCATGCATACTGTCCATAAAACCGTAAGAGAACGAGGGGGTGGAGATCTCTTCTGAACGGCACGTTGCAAGGCATCTCAGATATGCTCAATAATGTTCATGTCGGGGTAGTTTGGTGGCCAGTGGAGGTATTTAAACTCAGAAGAGTGTTCCTTGAGCCGCTCTGTAGCAAGTCTGGACGTGTGGGGTGTCACTTGGTCCAGCTGGAATTGCCCAAGTCCGTCGGAATGCACAATTGACATGAATGGAATGATCAGCCAGGATGCGAACGTGCGTACGTACGTACGTGTCACCAGTCAGAGTTGTATCTAGACATATCAGGGGTCCCATGTCACTCCAACTGCACACGGCCCACATCATTACAGAGCCTCCACCAACTTGAACAGTCACCTGCTGACATGCAGGGTCCATGACTTCATGAGGTTGTCTCCATACCCGTACACGTACATCCGCTCGATACAATTGGAAACGAGATTCGTCAGACCAGGCAACATGTTTCCAATCATCATCAGTCCAATATTAGTGTTGACGGACCCAGGAGAGGCGTAAAGCTTTGTGTCGTGCACTCAGCAAGAACACAAGAGTGGGCCTTCGGCTCCGAAAGCCCATATCGATGAAGTTTTGTTGAATGGTTCACACACTGACACTTGTTGATGGCCTATCATTGAAGTCCGTAGCAATATGAGGAAGGGTTGCACTTCTGTCACGTTGAACGATTCTCTTCAGTTGTCTTTGGACCCGTTCTTGCAAGATATTTTTCCGGCCGCAGTGATGTCGGAGATTTGATGTTTTATTGGATTCCCGATATTCACGGTGCACTCGTGAAATGGTCGTACGAGAAAATCCCTACCTCATCGCTACCCCATGCTGTGTCCCATTTCTCGTGCGCCGACTATAACACCACGTTCAAACTCACTTAAATCGTGATAACCTGCTATTGAAGCAGCGGTAACCGATCTAACGCCTGGTCCAGACACCTGTTGTCTTATATAGGCGTTGCCTACCGCTGCGCCGTACTCAGAATGTTTACATATCTCTGTGTTTGCATACGCATGCCTATACCAGTCTCTTTGACTCTTCAGTGTATTAGAGGTTCAGCCACGAAACGGGAGGAATGTAACTCTGTCACTCAGAGGCATAATAACAGTAGAGGCTTTTCGGACAGCAATGCCATATGTACGTTATTTTATTTTTTACAGGAAAGATTAATTTATGATAATTTCATGATAAGGTTTAATGTCACACCCTGACATCTTTAAGTCATCTGTGTAATATAATCTACACCAGCCCTTTTATGTTATTTTAGCTTTCTTAGTTCCCTCATGATATCTTCAAGATGATTTTAGTCTGTGTATATAAGCTCGTTCTCAGATTTACTCCCTCTCATTCCTGAATCCTAGAACCTAAAGTCTTGCTAAACCGTTACTTAACATCTCTCCTTTTTTCAACTCCTCAGTTACTTCTTCCCCGCCTTCTGTTCCCCTCAGTTTTCTAATATAGCCATAGAAATTCATAGATACATCGATAAACGTTCCTCCTCCAATATTCTTCAGAAACCTATCTTTAGCTTCATGTATTCTGCTTTAATTCGTGATTTAGTTTTTCAAGTCTTACCGTCTGTTGTGTTCTCTCCTCTACCATCTTCATGAGCCTCCTCACCTCATCATTTCAGTATGAAGATTCTGCACTTCCCTTTATTTTCTGTTTTGGAATAAATATTTCTTCCCTATTTTTTTATCTTCTTGGACTCTTCCCACTGTGACTCCATTGTACTTGTGTCATCCTTTCATTTGTTGAAACTTTCGCTGAAATATCTCTTCAGTTCTGATATTTGTGCCTTTTTATAATTATACTTATTTCCCCCTTCAATTTTGGCCACTGTTTTATCGAATCCACTAATATCCATTACAACTACATTGTGATGACTTATTCCTTGAGTTAAGTGAGACCCCACAAGGTAATCATCAGGTTTTATTAGGAAGATATCCAACATGTTTGTTTTCTTTGTGTTCTGCTCTACCACTACGTAAAGCCTCCTCTTACGGAGGTATCTGCAAATCTCTGTTCCCTTGTGTTATTAATCTTATTTCCTATCCAGTTGACAACTGGTAAAATTAAATCCCCACGAATAATGACCATTCTATGCTCACTGCTAAATTCCGAATATGAATTTAGTTTCTCCCCAAGAGCCTCATCTTCATCATTCGTTTCCCACTACGGTAATTTCTTCTTTTTTTTTAATTATTATCACCTCGAAAGTTTACCCCCAGTAACTCATGGTCAGTAAACTGTAGTAGTGTTTGCTAAAACCCCTCCACCACTTGCTCCTCTGTCTCTGCGGTACACTCGGTAACCATCAGGGAAAACGTCAAGTTTTAGTAGTCCTTCTTTTAACCATGCCTCTGGCCTTATAATTACTTGTGGTTCATGTATCTTTACTAAGTTTTCAAATTCTATTACTTTGTTCATTATACTTCTACAGTTCACCAGTAACACTCTTATTATTGGCTTGTTATGTTTTCAGCATTATTCTTCTCCTTCCTAGTTCTTTCCGCGTCTGTTATTGTATCAAAAGCTTTATTTATTTATTTAGCATTAGAGATTTGTCCTACCTTAAATATACAATCAGCATCCCTTTGATCACCTATTTGTATTCCCTCACCAGCAGCACCTAACCTAAAAGAAAGGCATAGTCCTGACCGCATCATCATTGGAAATGGGCTCCCTTACGCCCTTAACTAACAAATCAGAAAGTACATGGTTGCCCCTTCTATTTAGATGCAGGCCATGTCTATTGACACCCCACCTACCAATGGTGTTCACAGGCGCTACCCCCATGGCAGAACGAATGCCTCTATTAAGTAGCATCTCTGTTTCCACGTTTACCCGCCTCACAGCGTGGTTCACTGTGGCCGGTCATGGCGACTTAAGACCTGCATGATCTCAACCCTGGTACACTGCACCTCCTTCACCACTTTCTTTAAGTCACTCTCTATTCTATAACTCGCATTTTTATCTATACTATTCTTCGTACCGTCCACTATTAGTAATCTGGTTTTTTTTTTTTAGGAAAATCCCACAAAATTAACCTATGTCCTCTACTACCTGATCTAATGTTGCATTAGGTGTGAAATTACTTATGACCTGGTAGCCTGTGCCTAACTGATCCTACAGAAGTGGGTCTACACCTCTCCCATGGCTACTACCTACCATCAGAATAACTTTGTTCATATTTTATATTTGATATGAAATCTTTAGTTGATCAAATACTTGTGCGTCTACTACTAGGCTGAAAAATTAGATATATTAACAAAGATTCATGGCCGAGTCAGTTTGTAATTATTGTTCATATATATCTACATGTTAAGTTCAATTAGTAAAAACTGAGCGTTATGGACGAGAGAAAATGTTCTGGCCTCGCATTCGAGAGGATGCAGGTTCAAATCCCCTTCTGGCCATCCAGATTCGAAATTTCTACAGTTTTTCCAAATCACTCAAAGCGAACGTCGGGATAGTTCCATCAAAAAGCCCATTCGTAGCTCCCAGTCAATTCCCGTCTCCAATGATCTCGAAGTCAAGCTGAAAATTTTTTCAGGAAAGTTCAGAAAGCCCTGTTCCTCGTGGATAAACGGTTCTACTCCCTTATAAGTCTTTCGTCTGTTAACTGTATGAGACAACAGCCTCAGGTAGCGATACTCGTATAAGCAAGTTGGTTGAACGAGGATGAGGAAAATCGCATGCCTGAAATGTTTGATAATTTCCTTGTTCTGTGGGCCTACGGAATTGTCCCCCGTGTTAGCAGACCACGACCGCAGACCCATTCACAAATTCCTTCGATAGAGTCCCGACCAAGATACTTAAGCTGGCTCTAGCAGTGTAGAGGCTAGAACACTGTCATCGCATTGTAAAGATCACCGATTCCAGTCCGTTCTCCCATATGGTTGCTTTTGAAGAGTGTAGTGTTCGTCTTGTGTTGACTTCACAATAGTGTGCCACATTACCTTAGCAAAGGCTGACACAATAGGCTAGTCAGAAAAATAAAAATTATAGGAGGCTAAATGGTTAAAGGCAATGAAGGTCAAAAAATAATTAGATCAACAAATTAAGGCAGGTCAATTTTCAATAACGTGCACTTCAAGGTTTTTTTTTTTTAAAAAAGGAGAAAGCGCCATAGTTACGGAACATTGATTAAATCATTTTGTAATAAAATAGTGCAAGTAGAACATTACAAGCTGCAGTGAGAGTATTCTAAAGACAAAATCCACGAGAAATAATTTTCAGAAATTTTTAATGACTAATACATATTAGTTCAATGTTATTTTTCAACATTTTCATCGGTCCTCTAACTATGATCAAGTAATATTAATACTATGTTATATGAAGTGGTCGCTGTTACTTTCGGCAAATGGCTGTCACTGTATTTGTAGGTGCTCGTAATAACTTTAAGGGGCATATTTCGAGTACGGATGGTCATATTTACAAACCTTATTAGAGCTAACTCTACTGAACAAGTGTTCTTCACTTCCTCGGAGTCACTGGTAAATAAATACTTCCTTGAAACGTTTGTCAGGTCGGTTACTTCCTTCTTGCGTCTGAACTGTAATTTCCTTGAGCCCGTACGAAGGATTTCTTCTTACATAATGACCACGCTCAGTGTTAAAGAGATTAAATCCTATACACTCAACTGAAATTAATTACCCCTCCCTGTATACTAAAGAGCTTCACTATAGTCCGCCTACTTTCCAAATTTTTTATCCTCATAAATTTTTTAGAACTCGGCCATGTTACTAGTTGGCACCAAACAAAGAATATTTTTTTGTGTGATAAGATCGACCTGTGAAATATTTTTGAAATTGTCTTTAAATTTTTAATGGCTTTCCTCCCGTTAGCCATTCATCAAATTAAGCCGTTTTGTGTGATTATCCTGTGTACTGATGTATTTCCAAGTGTTTTTTGCTAATACAATTGAAAGACGACACAAGACATACAACAACACCTACTTTAACACCCATGCCCCTGACCGGAATCGCACCAGTGACCGAGAATCCCGGTAACATTCATTTGGTAGGACAGGGGTTCAAACCTTCGTGCATCTATCTGTTTACGATATTTCATGATTAACCGAAATCACTACGTGAGTGCCGGGATGACTCCGTGAAATGGTCATGGCTGAATTTCTTCCCGAAACATGCCCCCAGTCCTTTTTCCGTTACAATGATTTAGACGTCGTCTAGCCCTAAAACAACACCGAAGTAGAGACTTTACACATGTGGATTTTTTTTTTTTTTTATTGCATTTACGTCTCTCAACATCTAGGTCTTTAGAGACGGGAAAGGATGGGGGGCAAGGATGGGGGCAAGGAATGGGAAGGAATTCGGCCATGGCCTTTTGAAGGAAGCATCCCGGCATTTGCCTGGAGTGATTTGGGAAACCATGGAAAACCCAAATCTGGATGCCCGGACGGGGATCGAACCGCCGTCCTCCCGAATGCGAGGCGAGAACGCTATCCGTTACACCGCCACGCTCGGTGCACATGTGGAAATAGCACTCTAGCGGCCTTTGAACAAAATAAATCCAACAAGGAAAAGTCCAAAACCCACCACAGAGATGTAATTATTTTTATTTGAGAAATTACTTTTTGCTTCTAACTTTACATCTCATCGAGGTCATTAGAGGCAGGAAAGGACTAGGGGGCAAGAAACGGGGATGAATTCGGTGATTACCTTTTGAAGGAACCATCCAGGCATTCGCCTGGAGTGATTTTGGGAAACCATCTAAAACGCTTACCTGGATGGCCAGACGGGGATTCGAACCCACGACCTCCCTGAAACCGGATTAGAGTGTTACCACATACGCACTGCGTTTTTTTTCTACTTCTTCATTTCTTCGACGCCAATGTGTTGATGTGAACCCTGATATACTGATAGTATTGGAAACTGGGATTGGGTAAGAATTTCAGCCATGGGTTTTTGAAGGAATTTTTCCTGAGTTCAGCTGGAGAGATTTACGGAAACCATGGAATACTGAAATTGGATGCCCGACGGGGTTTGAATTCGCGTCCTCCCGAATGCCAGGCAACAGTTTTACCTATAACCCCTCGGGCTTGGAAGGCAGGAAGTAATGTTTGACAGAAAATTTTATAGAAGTATCAGTGTTAGTTAGAAACAAAGAGTGTTATGAAAGTTTTCCTGCTTCTATCTTCCAGATTTAAAATGTGTAACCGCTAATTCACAATGCAGACGGATTTGTATATTTATTTACTGTTATTAATTATTATTATTACTACTAAAACTGTTGCTACTGCGATCAAGTTAAGCTTACTTTCTAAATACGTTATGGTGAAAACAAAATTAAGGTGTTGATATTCCGAACCATTTAATAGCTTATTTGTATTTCGTGACTTAGTTAACCATTAGAGTTCTTTGGTAAATGATCTTTCTACTTACCCTCAACCTTTTCGTGTATTTGTCACACACAGTTCTATAACGCTGCAGCGCTAGAAAATGTAACTATTCCATTAAAGCTCTCTTGTTGGTTTTCCGTGCGTAATTTGGGATTCTTTTCCGGATTCTTCATATAATTGCGTTTGCTAGCGAATTGCCAATTGTTAATTCGAGAGAAAAAAATACACAATCGTTATCAAAATTACGAAAAATGTTTTATCATTCCTCTATAATCAATATATTTGGTTATTTCAATAATTATTATTACTAAAATGGTGATATTCGCGGTTATTTTAACTGTAGAACTCCGAACTTTGCCTCTAAGCGTCTGCGAGTTTCTTACTGCGTGGGCTCATTTTTTTCAGCCTTGGGTAAAGTGCTGGGTATGAGAGGTCTATTTTGTCATGAATTTAGTTTATCACCTACCAGTTATGCTGTCCCATGCGGTATTCGTGTCTAGAACGAAGCATAATCGAAAGGCGAGGGGTCTCGCGAATTGTGTCCCCGACTGTACATTGTTTTTGTTTTTTTGTGTTTCGTTTTGCTATTATTTTTAAACTTTTATGTCTGGTTGACCTCTTTACAGCCAACCAGACATGGGCTGTAAAGTTTCTATTTTAATGGCCCCTTTACAGCCAACATTTTAGCATTTTACTTGGACTTTCCGTCTGTGTGGCTGACCCCTCTACAGTCGGCCATACAGACGGAAATATTTACATTTTAAGCCACATTGCTAAGCCGGTCGTTGTTAGGGCGCTAATGAACCCGCCGTCGACGAGCCCTCAAACCCCAACACCACCCCACCCGATACGGGCAGACGATTAAGGTGACACTAGAGGCATGCTATTCTAATAAACTTATTTCATAGTCACAGACAGCGAACTATACTCTAAGTATACTTTCGCAGCCGCAAGCAATTACTTCTACGAGAGAGTGACACACGAAATGTCTTTCCGAAAGATAACAACAGCATCACACTCACATGCCCCCCACAATTGCAAAAACAACTTATACCTATGAAAACAGAATCAAGCAGTACACCACAGTATCCATACAAATCTCCAGGTACTGCTTTGCATTACCTACAAGGAACAACTTTGACCTCGAACGCTCGAAACCGCACGGAAACATGTTTATAATAACAAGCGATCATAAACGAAACAGTGGTGTGTGTCATTTCCATGCAGAACTCCACGAACATGTAACAAATGAAAAGAGGCTACTGTTGTGTGATTCCTTGGCAGGTGATACTGATCGTACCCTTCTAGATGCAACTTTTCTAAACAAAGAGGTTATTCTGAATATATTGCCACAGAAAACAAGAAAATATTGCCAACCCCTTGATGTTCACTTCTTTCGGCAATATAAGCTCTATATCAGAAGGATTACTGATTTTGTAAGATTAGAATGTGCGAAAAAACAAATGACGATACATGATTGTTATTTTATCATGAAACATCACTCTGTGATTTACAATCAATTTGCTGCACCTACGTATAAGCCTATGTGGCAGTATGCTTGGCGAAAGCCAGGTTATGACATTGGCGTACCAGCATCATCATTTAAAAATGTAATTAGTGTGGCTTTTGATATTGGACTGCGTGAATGCGAAAGTGATTTGGAATGTGATAAGGTGGCTTTAGTGTGGTGTGCACATTGTTCTCTTCCACTTTGTTTTAACCACTTCATCGAAATCCCGCATCTGCTCATTGAGGACTAATATAAGCATTATCAGGTGTGTGGTACTGCTTTATATGCGTGTTTTGCGCTATATTATGTACGTTAAGCAGAGAGTTTATGGCACTGTTGATTGAAAATTTAATGATACACTGATTTCATTGAATTACGTATAATTTCCTTCATATGGTATTGATATCTTATTACTTTGTTTCTCTGTAATAAAATGTTACTTGAGGTAGAATGCATAGTTTTGCATGGAAATGACACACACCACTGTTTTGTTTATGATCGTTTGTTATCGTCGGTTCCGAGCGTTCGACGTCAAAGTTGTCCCTTGTTATCTCAGAGAAGAGGTATAACGACTAATATGTATGAGTCGGATCAGTCGGCTCTGTACTGAAATCAGAAGTAGAGTGGATCAAGGTAATTCCAACAGAAACGGTAGAAGGAGGAAGTCGACATGCTCAAAACATCAGGGTCTACCTCCGTCACCGACATTAGATCAGCTCAGTTCTACTCGCAAACAACTTGACGCGACAGCTCCAGCTTATCGCAGCAAAGACAGTAGATATAGTCACTAAGACAGAGGGCTATATTATGTTTTTGTACAACGTCTAGCCAGAAACGTTGGTAATTTATACTACCTTCAGCGAAGAAGAACTTTTAGAAGAAATAGTATCCCCATTCCCACATTTTATTTTTTTTAATTTTTTTTTAATTTTTTATTTTTTTAATTCTGGCTTTACACCTCGTCGACGGCTAAGGTCATTAGAGGCGGGATGGGACTGGGGACAAGGGACGGGAAGGTATTCGGTCATGGCCTTTTTGAAGGAAGCATCCCGGCATTCGCCTGAAGTGATTTGGGGAAACCATGGAAAACCCAAATCTGGATGCCGGGACGGGGATTCGAACCCGCGTCCTCTCTAATGCGAGGCCAAAACATTAACCGCTCACCCACCACGCCCGGTCCCCATTCCCAGCTGTATGTACTGACTTGACTAATGTCTGAAATAGTGCTGGAGGGATTGACACCATGCATACTGCAGGGCTGTCCATAAATCCGTAAGAGAACGGGGGGGGGGGGGGGTGCAGATCTCTTCTGAACGGCACGTTGCAAGGCTTCCCAGATATGCTCAATAATGTTCATGTCTTCTTGGTGGCCAGCGGAGGTATTTAAACTCAGAAGAGTGTTCCTTGAGCCGCTCTGTAGCAATTCTGAACGTATGGGGTGTCGCTTTGTCCTGCTGGAATTGACCAAGTCCGTCGGAATGCGCAATGTACATGAATGGATGCAGGTGATCAGCCAGGATGCGCACGTACCTGTCACCTGTCAAGAGTCGTATCTAGACGTATCAGGGGTCCCATGTCACTCCCACTGCACACGCCCCACACCATAACAGATCCTCCATCTTGAACAGTACCCTGCTGACATGCAGGGTCCCTGAATTCTTGAGGTTGTCTCCATAACCGTACACGTCCATCCGCTCGATACAATTGGAAACGAGATTCGTCAGACCAGGCAACATGTTTTCAATCATCAACGGTCCAATGTTGGTGTTGACAGACCCAGACGAGGCGTAAAGCTTTGTGTCGTGTACTCAGCACGGTACACGAGTGGGCCTTCAGCTCCGAAAGCCCATATCGATGATGTTTCGTTGAATGGTTCGCACGCTGATACTTGTTGATGGCCCATCATTGAAATCCACAGCAATTTGAGGAAGGGTTCCACTTCTGTCACGTTGAATGATTCTCTTCAGTCGTCGTTTGTCCCGTTCTTGCAAGATATTTTTCCGGCTGGATTCCCGATATTCACGGTGCGCTCGTGAAATGGTCGTACGAGAAAATCCCTACTTCATCGCTACCCCATGCTGTGTTCCATTTCTCGTGCGCCGACTATAACACCACGTTCAAACTCACTTAAATCGTGATAACCTGCCATTGTGGCAGCAGTAGCAAATCTAACGCCTGCGCCAGACACCTGTTGTTTTATATAGGCGTTGCCGACCGCAGCGCCATAGAGTGTTTACATATCTCTGTGTTTGCATACAATTGCCTATACCAGTTTCCTTGGATCTTCAGTGTATTAAACGATTCAGCAAACGTCTCATACGAAACAAGAACCTGCTTGGTATCTTTTCGGTCGCAGAGTCTTTCTTTACATGTGATAATACATGGAACTCGTTGTGCTGCGGAACTATATGTTGCTCTCATAATTCGATGTTGCATTTGTTTACGTTTGGGTCAATGCAAATCGCGCGAAGTCTGATGGAGCAGGTCAACTGCTCCTACCTTACGACTGTGTGTTGCGCTCTTTGTCGTGGCAAGCGTTAAGCCAAGACGCCACGTAATAAAACAAGTAACAGCTCACGGAACAAGCACGGTGTTTCTTGTCATTGAACAACAAACTCGTGACTGTGCTCAGGTGGCTTCAATTCCACCACAAGTTTCCCCTTTATTGGCACGACAGCCGCAATGTCCGACCACCCTACAATCGATCCACCATACAACACCCCCCTGACTGGAGGCTCAACCATCTCCAGTCCAACGAACACAACGACGTATTTGACCACCACATCAACCACTGTTTCTGGGCGCTGCCTCTCATGTCGCACTCGTCAGCAGGAGGCATCCCCTACCACCCCATTCACCAACGACTGTTTGTTCCCCAGCAACTACCCATTTTCTCCCATTAGGTATAACCTGTACCATTCCCTTCTCACATTGCATCCTAACGCACGCTCCAACACGAACTGACTTCCTTATTGAAGAAATATTCCAGCTCATCATATACGTTATTACTTCGCCTCAATCATCCGTTACTTGAAACCCACTAGTCAACCGGGTATTACAATTCACACTATTAAATAAATACAATGGCTTCCAGAATTCTACAGTCGAATGCTAGATCGGCCATCGCCAATAAAGGAAATCTAGAATATGAACTCTGTCAAAAAGATGTCAAACATTAACTTGGTTCTCGGGGTGGAGCCGCGTCGATTTCATCAGAGGACTAGTTCTCTGACGATAGCCACAGCACTATGACAGAAACGTTAGTTTTTAGTAAATCGACGCGGCTCTACTCGGAGAACCAAGATAATACATACAGTTACCGCGGAAGCTTTTGGAATCATAAAGAAATCATACAGCAGCATTTTCTGAGACACGATTTAAGGAAAAATCAATTAAGAACTACACCTCTATCAGAGCCTATCGGCTGGATGGGAAAGGTGGAGTAGCGCTTCAAGACCATAACACAGGGGATGTGGAATAATTTCATAACTCCACTCAACTCTGCCGATATGCACACAGTACTGAATGAGAAGTCACCTTCACCCATAGACAGGGATATTATGTCTTAGAGATCTGTGATGTGTACATCCTGTCTATCCTTAATAATGGGTCACATGTACTTTTCAAACGGCAGTCGACATCATACTCTGTTCTCCATCCACAACCACCATCTGTCATTGGAGCTCTTTAAAATACCCGATGGTTTCCAATCACTTCCCAAGCTTCGATCATCTCCCAATAAGTGGCCCACGTCCAGTTCCGTCCGGGTAGTGGAGCACTAACAACGCTAATTGGAAATTATTCTTGGATACAATGCTCGACGAAGTAAACAGTTTTCAGCACGGCAGTTCATCTCCGGATAGTTATAATCTGTTCCTAGAACCTCAGAAGTGCGCGTCTCTTATTTTCATCCCACTGACAAAGATCTCCGTCCAGAAGAAGAACACTCCAACTGGTTGCTCTAACCATGACGCTCTCCGGGAATTTCGTAGCCACTCAACCCAAACACGTATCTTCGATATCAGCAAGCGTCTGCTCGCTCTAATTGGTTCCTCATGGATGATCTAATTTTACTTTCCAAAGATTTTTATGAACATTTAAGAGACTAAGTTTTGTGACTGAAACTTTGCAGCAGGAGAGCTTAACGTCGTCGTCTGGAAAATGTAGTTTTCAGTTTCAGGTTTAGAGTATTTAGGCCATTGCATTCCTAGTGAAGGAGTGAAACCACATTTACGCCTAGTGCCATCAGTAAGAGAATTTCCAATTCTCACTTGTAACAAAAACATTCAATCTTTTCTTGGTCTTTGTCTTACAGGAAGGTTTGTTGAAAGTTGTACCCTTTAGGCTAACTCATAACTAATTTGTTGAGAAAAGGGGCAATATTTAATAGTCATCTGATTGTGATCGAGCAATAAATATTTTTAAAGAAGCTCTCATATCATTCCCAGTTTTGGCATTCCTAGATGTTTCTAACCCTTCATTCTTTCCGCAGATGCCAGTATTGTAGCTCAGTATTATCACAGATCGTAGAAATAAAGACCAATTCCTAACGCATACCGTCAGTTAAGTAAATCAGAACAGGCATCAACAAGCGCGGTTTTCAAATTATTAGGTGAATCAGGTAATGAAGTTATTGCATGATTCTATTTTGTCAGGCCATTGCAAAACAATAACGGTTGCTAGGTCGTAACGGAGATGTAAGAGATTGAGTGACCAGCTTTATAGAGTGTCCTTGAAAATTTAGGGATATGTTGCAAGAGTTACCTGAAACAACAGAATCTTTTCAAAAAAATTGTTCACATGCAATGAGCCCTTTTAAGGGCATTAAAGCAGTTTACATCTATATTCTTACCATCAAAAATGCTTTAGCACGTTATTTGGTGATGATTCAATTACAAGATAAAGCAGCAGAATCAGTAGCAAGAGTGTTTGCACTAGGTTGGATATTAATATTTGTGTACAGAATCAATCATTACAGATAAGGGATTTAATTTTATATCGTCATTGTCCGCTCGTTTGTAGGTTACTGTATATTGAAAATCCACCGACAGGGAAACTGTACGAATACCCAGAACAATCGGGAAAATGTTGAGAAATTACGTAAAATAAACCGCATAGTGATTGGGATTTATTGTTACGCTTTACAGTCATCAGCGTATGATGAAACGCGGAGAACTCCTTTTAAATCATCTATGGCCGAGAGATGAAGCTAACCTGTCAACTGTTCAAAATGACTAAAGATGTAGTTAATCCTGAGGTGCGTAGCCTAGCATTTGAAATGAAGAAAATAATGTTTAGAGCATGCTCTGGGGGAAAGGAACGGGAAGGAGCATTTTTGTCATAAACTAAAGAGTATGATAAAACAGCGAAACCACAAAAAAAAACAAGCATCGGGGATGTTGTAATGTTAAGGAAAAAGTTTGTAAGGAAATGTCAAACACGCAAATTTACAACAAACTGGACAAGTTTATTTGATGTCATAGGAATTCTCTCGACGGTCGCAGTAATATTGCGGATACAAGATCGAGCGCTAGTCGTTCACAGAAATCGACTCCAAGTATATAAGTGGGAAAAGGAAACACCTCGTGAATTCATGAGAACAAATTACGATATAAAAACAAATGCAACACATCGATCAACCAAAGAAAATTATATATTCAGTATTATCACAAAATTCAAATCGATATCTGCTGCGCCGTAAAAGCCACACAGATTTTGATTTCCATAAATCACTCCAGGCAATGCTGGGATGGTTCCTACAAAATTTTATGAGTGATTTCCTTCCTGTTCCTTTGCCCCAGTTCTTTCTCCCCCTAATGACCTCGACGTTGGTGAGACGTAAAGCCATAAACAAAAAAAAAATCGGAATCAGCTAACTGATTGATTTCAAAAACCAACAGTAAAATATCATTTGAAACCTACCTATAAAGTAATCACACCACAAACGTATTGAAGTTTAATGCATAAGCAAGCTATGCATATTTTATCATTGCATTTTACCGTTTAATACTTAGGATATCGGTAGCTCTTGGAAGGGTTCTCAGAATGAAAGGTGAGCATAGGGTTACCAACATTCTTTCAGCTGATTATAGCATTTTTTTTTTGAATAAGCTATAAAAATATGTAGTACACCAAAAAATACAGATTTTATGGAAAGAGTAAAAAAAAGGACATAAATGCATGTTTTTACGTATTTCAAAACTATATTTTTTGATTCTTTTAACAATTTGTTGTCTACAGTAAAATGCTTTATCGTATTCAGTTTTTAAAATGTAGATAAAAAAACATTTTTTTATTAATGAGATGCTCTGCTTCTCTCTTCCATTTCCTCCACCATTTCGAATTCGTATTCGAAAATATTCTTTCTGTGCGTAGACCCGAAATGCAGTACAATACTATATCTCATAGTACGGTTGACAACAGCAACCCGATACTGCCCTGTCAGCGGCGAGGTTCATGTGTGTATGATCTAAAGTGAACTAATAAAGTCTTACATTGTGTGTTTAGGATGTTTTGTTTATAGTCAATTACTGTATTAATCATCTTTTTTTTTCCTTTTTCTAGTTTTGTTTATGTGAAGCCTCCTAAAAATTGTGTGATATTTTCAAAAGAAGGTAGCGTGATTATATTAGGTAGTTACTGGGCTGCAGTGATCGATTATGAATTAGAAATTATGAGATATGAATACACGGAGATACACCGTATCTTTGGCACCCTTTATAAAATCACCAAAGTAAATCTTTAACGTATGATTGAGACATAGGTTCAGCTTTTTTAATCTAAAAGTAATGTATGCTGCTTTAAAAAAAAAAGAGTATTTTGGAAATTCTAGCCCGTAGGCCGAACGGTGCCAAATGGTCATATTTTTTTTCTAGGAGGCAAAATTCAATAGACACTTTTTTGAAGATTTTGAACATCTACATTCAAGGGTAGTGATTTAGGAACTACGGTAAATAACTTAATTCATCGCAGTTAATTTTAATTCAACACACACAGTCAATACAAGTCTTAGCAGATGCTTTCATCTTACAAGCTACAGAGATAGAATCAGTACTGAGTAATAATATGCACTATGTAGAAAAAATTTTAAGCGGTTTTCCATTATAAGATTTTTATTGTAAATACTTTATAAGAATTGATATTTGAGTTAGTCAACAGACATATGGAATTAGTTAGTTTATTAATCACTTCGTTACAAGGTTATAGTAGGAAGGTTAGCGATTTTTTGGTTCCGAAAGGTTGTTAAGGTATTGGCATTTGATATAAAACCAGTTGGGACAATGATTTGGAATCAATTTTCCTCCTTTTACAATACCTCCAACACAATCGGGTATGATAGAGACTCCATGTTAAACCACATGAATGAATCTTTGGACAGCAACGAGCAAAACGAAATTACTAGAAATATCACATCAGAAGAGGAAGAGTTTTCCCTTATGGCCGGAAAATCATCTGGTTATGACGGCATCTCATTGGAATTTTATAGAAGCTTCTGGAACGTCATTTCCCACAAGATGGTTGAAATGTTCAATGAAATATGGGATATTGAACGGTTGCCTCAATCCTTCACGGAAGGCACAATAGTCCTAATTCCCAAAACACCACACACGAAGGATATTAAAAATCTGGGACCCATAACGCTAATAACTCCGATCACAAGATCCTCACTCGCATCATGAAAAGAAAAATAACGCCCTACTCACCACGTACCAGGCAGGCCCGATCTCTAATCGCGAGTCTTGGAATACAGAGACATTATCTCCTTGGCAGACAACCTGAAGATAAAAGCGGGAATCCTTTTCCTCGATTTCGATATTGCATATGATCTTGTCGAACATCAATTCTTATACAATTCCTTGAAGAAAACGGGGATGAGAACAAAATTCGTATCAGCAATCAAGAAATTAACCAACGGGGCAACCACAAGAGTCTTAGTAAACGGATTTATCTAAAAAAAAACTTCAGCATGTGCCGAGGGGTGAGACAAGGCTGCCCGGTCTATTACGGAGCGTCCATTTCTTGGCTAAAGGCATATGATACACTACAAGAGCATATGCAGACGATATTGGTTTCTATGTAACCGACAATAACGATTTAGTTACAATTAACAATCAAATAAGGATTTCCGGCAATGAAAGTGGCGCCACAGTCAACATGAACAAATCTGGCGTACTTTACATTAGATTAAGAATACAAAATCTTGTAAATACATATTGATTCAAACAAATGAACCAGCACAAAGCCCTGGGAGTGAGGCTTGAAACCGACTTGCAGTCAATACTAGGGGCCACTCTGCAACTACACAAAACCAGACAGATCAACAACATACAAAAAAAAAAAAATCTATTAAATATGGCGGTCCTTGGTAAATTAAATTATATTGCTCAAGTGTTCCCTGCACTCAAAGGGGTAGTACAAAACGTTCAAAGAGCAATATCTAGGTTCCTGAGTCAAGGTGAAATATTCAAAATCAACTTCCAGACACTAACCCTGCCAAAAATGAGAGGAGGTTTGGGCTTAATGGATGCAAGAATCAAAGCAAACGCGAATGCGAAAGTTTCTAAAAGTAAAGAAACCATTACGGCCCAATTACTGGAACACTACAAACCGGTGAGTACAAGAGCACCTGTGGGGATTGACCACATCTACAAATCACTCCACCATACATCCTCGAACGCAGCTACATTATAGCAGCACGAAAGGATAACCAAAGAGACACACACTATCGTGACGCCCACAAACGTGGCAATATAATAGAAACTAAATACCCGGATATTAACTGAAGAAACGTGTGGAAAAACATCTTCAGTAGGACAAACAAACCCTGCGGTACAAAGTAGTCAAAGAGACCCTGGCTACCATAGAGAAGCTACACCGTATATGTTCAGTCTGCCAGTAAAGGCCCCTGCCAGGCAGACCTCACACACAACGCGCCTGCACGCCGGGATACATATACGACTCCAAACAGGCGCAGAGGCATCAAAACAACCAGGAAAACAAATAGACTCATCTAGAAGCTAAGTGGGACTATTTCTTACAGAGGTCGCCGTGCTACCACACAACGGAATTCCTGCGCCAGGCCGCCTATATAAGCGTAGCCGGCCGCTCCACCGCCAGTTCCTGCCTGACCGCTGAACCAGCGTCAACTACAGAGACCACCGGAAGTTCGCGAGAAGTAGAAGCCGTCACTCTACCCCGGATCAGGACCAGGCTGAAATTCTCGACGGTCTTCTGATCACTGTACCCACATTTGTTTATGGTTTACCTGTTGTATTGTGTACCGAGTAATAAACTTCAAGGAACCGTTAAGTGTAGTTCACTTCAGTATACATCTCAAGTCAGCCGACAGATGTGACACGTGTGGGGACACAGATACGCTAATACGTCGACTTTCTTGCGGAAAAGCGGAAACAATCTGGATGTGGACAAAACATGTAGCAGCGTACATGTTGCAAAAACCACTCAGGGAAGTACTCAGTAAAATTCTACCAAAGCCGGATTTCAGTATTGCATCTATAGAAAAACACAATAGGTAAATATGGATCCTAGGCCACTCAAAGCAGGATATATTGCAGAAGACGTCCCAGAACCTAGATGAACATATATCAGGTCTCAAAATAAAACTGTGGAGCATAAAGAAAATTGCGATATATAAAACAAAATTCGGAGGCTATTTCGAAGAGATACTCAAAGATAAAAACAACACCAGCTAAAGCTGCAAGTCAATAAAAAAGAAATAAAAGCTTTAGAGCCGATACATCCCCGCTATATCTTAAGGATTGGAATAAAATAGGTTATTTAACTGACGCTATTTTTAGGCTTCCTAATTCTTTATTTTTTAGTCTTTTCCTAAAACCAAATGGTAGGCGAGAAAATGTGTACATTTATCTATTTTCTGAAGAATATTCTATCTTTTTCCTTTTTTTATCCTAATTTTAAGAGACGAAAAAGTAAAGATTCAGAGAGACAATACGTAACTGCGAGTCGGAAAAGAATTAGCAAAACGTTAAGTTATGAATGGCGGAGAAGCCAAGCCAATATGGTCACGACTACTTTTTGCGCTGAATAAAGTTTAAGTGTATATCATTACCAATCTAAAGTTAATATTGTTTAAATGTTTAATAATTTACGGTTAGCTGCTAACGTTCCCGTTGTTACACATGATTCTCTTTCCTATTTACTGGAGTGAAACAGGTATGGGATATGAAATATGTCATCTAATTGAGTAAGAATTATAAACTGCATATAACAGTGAACCAAACTGATATGCATAAATGTAATCCAGTGTACTTAAAATTCGTCCACTAACGACTTTACTCACTATAGGCCTACATGCTAACAGTTTCACCTGACATGTTTGTTTGTTTTCACAGAAATTTGCAGAATCTAGTCAAAGAGGTGTAGTCACTCTTACCAAATCATATTTTGCTAAAGTTTATAATAAATGGGCCTTTATTTTGTACCGTCAGTATTACTTGTACACAGTCTATTATCAGAAATTGGCACAAGAATGTTTGAGAACATTACAAATTGTCAAATAATTGGAAATGATTTCAAAACACTGCAATTAAGACTGTTAATTTTGCACATGAAATTATAATAGCCCCAAATTTTCAGCATTAGATTTAACTTACAGTATACAAACCAAGCAAGAAATAGATAAGTATGTTAAAGAATCTATTGACACTGTCAAATTTGATAAGATTGTCAGGCATTTAGAATCACAAATGAATTCTAGAACTCAACATAATATTACGATTATTTCTGCACGTGTCACCTCTTTCTGTTGTCTCTTCGTGTCTGCATGTGTAGGTGTTGTTTGTACAAAATGATTCAGACATATTTTGCTTCAAATGAAGTCACGCAATCTGTCAATAATAGAAGTGTAAATATTCCAAAAATTTCGGATGTAGGGTTTCGGAGCAATCCGTGTTTAAATGGCATGGGAGTTGTAAGAAAGCTGCTTGATTCTCATAAGAAGGCAGGCAGCGCTGCGCATGTAAGTAGTGTGTTACGCCAACACCAATACTACACTTTATCCCTTTCTGGCTATATGTAGCTCAATCTAACTTAATTGTGGTATAATACTAGCAGTTTGCGTGCAATTTTTGTGTCTCTTCCCATTGTGCGTCTGTAAAAGGGATTACGTCTACAGATTATTGGAATCTGACATAGATTGAGACTATGTATTGCAATTGTTTCTTTTCGACCGACGCACATCCTACCCGTATAAGATATACCATTCAAATTATATGAACCCATCTTACAACCCACTTCAGGGCAGAAGAATACACTGAAAGTCATTTTTCTGTCAGAATTAACTCAAGAATAGAAGAGATTCTTTGCAAGTTTTGTTGTGGCTCTAACACGAATGATAGTCCTCACACAACTGGACTCTCACAACATAGAAACTCTTATATTTGGACCAAACCTATGATGAAAATACTGCACGTAATTATTGTAGAGAATATCTTCTGTTATGTCCAAGCCATGTTCTAAGACTAGAATTAATACCAAGTATTGGTCTGAGCGAGTAACCGTACTTTATACGGTCATCGGCGCCTCATCAGACGGAGGGCGCACGAGAAACCATTTTATATCAAGTCGGCGGTCGCGTAACCTTATTTGGTAAAGCTCGAAGCCCAACCCTGTGTCATTACTAGTTCTCGCATAAGCTCCACAGAAGCGCTAAACCCCATAGGGGTGCTATTCCTTTCGAATAACAATATTCAAGTAAGCCTATCTGATCTATCCACCCATCATCCTATAACGGCTCGGGGATCTTGGGTCTATGGTAACCTGCTAGCTTCTAGCCTCGGGACGCTTCTTTCGGGAGTTCGATTGCTGTGGTTACCATTCTGCTAAGTCAAACCCGTGAGGGCCGGCGGGTAGTGTGGGTATGGTGGGTAGCAGTACCCACCCGGAATTTGAGAGCGACTGAGCGTGCATGGAGGAAAGAAACGGGAGAATGAAAGTAAGAAACAGCAGACCAATCAAGTATATTAGTTTCATCATTAAAAATGTGTGTAAAATAGACTGTGTACCCACAACAACGCCAAGAGCGAAGAGCAAAATTCCTTTGATGTTTCAACAGAGACATGAACCTACTGAGCACGATAGACAGCAAACAAATGACGTGTGTGAAAACAAGAATACCACGGTAAAATATCTTACGCCCAAAACCGTAATGCGTGAAAGCCGTTATTTCGAAGGAGCTTCAGGTGAATCCGTGTGTAACTGTGTATTAGCGTCAAAAACGTTCAAATGAATAAATTCAAAGTCAAGCTGTAAAGTAGAAATAAATTGGGTGTAGAAAATGCTAGAAGATAGGGGAACGTGAAGGTTACATTTTTGTCGTTCTTAGACATAGGTCCACCGGAGCTTTAAGAGAAGGCCTTGTTCAGTCAGCTGACAGTCAAAATCGAGAGTGTATGTAAAAGTAAATTATTAGTTTTGTTCTTCATTATATACACAAGTATATTAGCAATGAATATTCACGCGTATCTACTAGAGATAAAACTGAAGTTACATTATGGAAGCGGAATGTATATAATGACATTTGGTGTCACAGATCTTTATTTACATTCTAATTACTTCTATTTAATAAAAATGTGAAGTGAAATAGTGTTTATTTTAAAAATCAAATCAATCAGTGAGTAACTGCATTTCGAGTAAATAATAATGTTATTAATAATTTTGTAATTACTGTAATTAACATTGGAATGTTAAATATGACAAGTTAATTTTTCTCTCGTTTTAAATTGCTTCCTTTTATATAATAAGTTAAGGCTGCTTCACTGAATAATTTTTAGCTAGCAATGCTGATAGGCAGAGCTGACAAAAACCTGCGGACGAATAATAACAATATTAAATATTTGTGAGCGTTCATTTACCACTACTTAGGAGGTTCTTATTTTGATGGAAGTCTTATTTGCTTCATCTTTTGGACTAGACTGACATTGATATTTTTTTCTTTTTAGACGATCATTCTATAGCCAGAGAAGTAGACAGCGTAGTCGCTACCAACGCTTCTGGATTTTACTCCGACATGGAATTGTTAGAGTCTATTTTGTATTTAATTTTTGATCACGTCCAAAATTTGAATGCATATCTGGAGAACTCGAATCTATGAGTCAATTGAATCGTATAAGAAGAAAGAAGCAATCACCGACGCTTTTTACTGTGTTCGACATTCAAAATTCGACGAAATTTGGTAGAAAAGTGTGCAGTCAGGTGTTAAATTTGAAATTAACAGACCAAAAATTCCACATTAGCGTAAAACGCTTCGACCTAGGTAGAAACAAAAATCTCCGATTTTTTCCATAAATCTTACACTGAAGTTTATAATCAAGTAACGTTGTCCTTAAAGAGTCGATTCTACAGCGATTCCATCCACTTATTCAAGTCGTAAGAACGATTAGATTTGGGTTAGCCCACAATTGTTGGAATAATTATAAATTTCTGTAGACATGATTTTGACCAATAATGATTGCTGAGTGATGGAGGCATGGTTTTGCAACTTTTTAAAAGGCAGGACGAGCAGGCAAAACATTTGAGAGGGATTCTGGATTTTTTTTTTACAAAAGAGTAAATGGACTAGAGGACTCTTACCAGAGTTTGTGCCCTTCTTTTGACTGCTCATCACGATTCCTGGGTCATCCTGTTCGAATGGACTAAGTTTTTTGGTCTTACGCCGAATCAAGACTTATGCAATATCAACAATGTTTGCAAGATACACTCAATAACTTCGCAATATTACATGTATATGGTAACCTCGCTAATGAACCAGGTTTGGAAAAGTTATTGAATTGGTTCATTACCACACAAGCAAAGCGCAGTACAGTTTTTCAATTGTGCAGTTAAACCTAAATAGTGAAGGAAAGAAATTTTTTTCGTAAACAATTAAAATTTATTTAATAAATTATGTGATAATTTTTTTAATTCATTATTGTAGTTTTTATCCCTTTGAATTTCTTTTATGAATTTGTATTATCGATATTATTATTTGTAGTGTCCTACTCGGTATGCCTCGAGATTTACTACTTTGTTAGACAGTTTTCTTAATTGTAACAAAATAAATGACTGTGTGTGTGGTTCTCTTCCGAAGTGATCCTTCACATTAATGCAAGTCAGGCATAGTATATTCAAAAGGAACATATTGACTTTATTTATATTTATACATGAAAAGCAAAATTTATTTGATGAAATAATTACTTTAATGGATAAATGGTTGTTCCCTCTCAGGTAGTGGAAATTACAGTTCAGGGGGGGGGGGGGTTCTTTAATTTGGAGCTGGTTGTGGTCACTCTGTAGGTGATTGCGTATGTAGGAGTTACCGTAGTGTTGAGCAGCAAAGGCCGCGCGAGTCGTGTCGGCGACCCCGGCGAGGAGAGCTGCGTCGAGCCAATGTTGCGTGTTTTCGCCAGGCCCCAGGTACTCGTATCAGCTGAGTGAAGGGTCGATTGGGTGTCTGGTGTCTCTCATCTCCAACAGCGGCGGTGTCGTTGTCCCAGGAGGCCCAGAGAGCCTGCTCCCGTCTCCAGCAGAGCCTTCAGCACCCAGTCCCCGCGCCGAATATCAAGTGTCTGTACACCGTGCGCCGTACCTTCCTCGCTGTCTCGCCTTGGGCGGGCGTTGTCCGCCTTCTCTCTCGCGATTGGCCGAACATATAACAAGTATAAACAATTTATTAGCAACCAACGGGAATGAATTCATTTGGATGGAATATGTACCACCACCTCCGACACTTCCTTGAGAGGTCATCCCCTCTATGCTGTCCCCTTTCGTCTCTTCTCATTGGCTGCAATTCCCACGCACAAACAGTTTATTGTTAACTAATGATTCTTTGCCACCGACGTCTGCAAAGCGTCTGACAACTCAGTGCTGAGACACTTTATTATTGGGGTTTGAAAGGAGTCTTTCATTCACCGAGTATCCAGACTGACGAACTCACAATGTCACACTGTGTCCTTTGTTTTAAACAAACCCGCACTATACCTGAGAGCTTCTCAATCATTTCAGTAATTTAATGACCAAAACATTAGGGAACACAAGGCCTAACATGAAACTCGTAGAGGTGGCCTGAGATCCAGGACCACAACACTTCATATCCTAATGCATGCACTATATTATCTCACATTTCAGAAATGATATAGTTTGTCCTGTCTGAATAATAAAACGCAAAATAAATTATGGAAGCGAAAGAATTAAAGCAATGAGCGTACTATGGATGATATCTAGTATAACGGAACTGCTTCCTACGATGTATACGTTATAACCAGTATTTTGTTGTTTCTGTGAAATGTGTTATTGTTTCTCACGGGTTTCAGTGTACAAAGTCTAATAGGTTTGGGCAAATGTACGATACATAGCAGTACTAGATTTCTCAAAAGCTTTTGATTGGTCAGAAAATGGCGGTAATGTTAAAAATAAGTGTCGAAACTCCTGAGTGCTTTAGGGCCACATATTGTATAAACGATAAAGCTGAGAATTTTTGTTTTGTTTTTGTTTCATTGACTTTCGACATCTTAGGCAATACAGCCAGCTCGATAGTAATTATATCACTCAGTGTTTTCAGTATCTCCAATATGATTTTTTTCCAGTTAATTAGACACAGCACAGGATGGACATGACATTCACACACACAACACTTAAACACCCATGCCTTCGGCTGGACTGGAACCGGCGACCTTCGGCAGGGGGAGCTAATGTTCTAGCCCCTACGAAACCGAGGCCGACAGCTGAGAAACTTAAATGATGGTGATATTATACTACACGTTTCAATAATGTGGGAAGACTATTGCAGTTTCAAGCTAACATTAATAATAGGAGTTACTTGGGTGATAGTAAATAAGAAGGAAGAGGCAACCGTTTAAGTTGACACGAATGACAAGTGGTTTTCAGTACAGCTAATGCACAAAGCTAGAAGAGAATTCAAAACATTGTGGATATTTTTATGCAAACATGTCCAGCAGGTTACACTGGGGTTTATGATACTTTTCGAATGAAAAGGAGGCGACGGATCCAGCTAGTCAGAAAATAATTGCACACTTCGGGTTTTACGCCTCGTCGACGTCGATATTATTAGCGGCGGGAGAGGATTGAGGCAAGGAACAGGAAACAATTCGACTAGGGCCTTTTGAAGAAACTGTACCGACACTAAACAGGCTGGTTAACCTGCTGGTGGTTTATGTGGCATGGATTGGCAAACTGACCCAGTCAGTGACAGAAAAGTGCTGGGGGGGGGGGGAGAGTGATAACGCTTGCAATTGGAATTCGGGAGGACGCGGGTTCAAATACCCGTCCGTCTATCTAAATTTCGGTTTTCCATCGTTTCCTGAAATCACTCCAGGTGAATGCCGGACTGTTCCTTCAAAAGGCAATGGTAGAATTCCTTCCAGTTTTTTGTCTCAATCTCCCCCCCTTCCATCGTTAATGACCTCGACATCGGCGAACCTTAAAGCCGGAATAAAATAAAATGGACATTGTTAACCTCGGTTGCTTGGCAAATATTTGCAGCCATTAATGGACTTGTAATCCGTTAACCATGGGGTGCACATTACGCGAATTGGTCTGACGAGCTTTCTGGATAATTCATCCTTTTTTGAGAAAACTTTTGGATAATTATTTTCGTTTTTAAAAAATTGATGGTATTGGTTGAATGAATTTAATGGCTTTACGTATCGTGCAGCTGGGGAGGCGGCACTGGTGGGTCCGCAGCCGGAGGCACGTGTCTACGCCGCCGCCCCCTCAGGCGTCGCCGTCGGCGTCGTCACATTGAGAGACGCTGACGTCACACAGCCCGCCTTCTCGCTGCAGGGCGCCGCGGCGTCCAGCTTCTCCATAGACGCCGCCACAGGCGCCATCACCACGCGCAGGTGAATAACTTTAATATACAACTCCAGATAATGGACACTTTTCTAGATTTTTTATAGCGTATAATATAATTGCGGTATCTTCTCCATTACGCATCGTCAACATCCAGGCATTTTGAAAGAATCATGCTGGCTCTCGCCTGGATGATTTGGACGCACGTCGTTACGCTCACACATCTGCAGTAAAACCGCGTGAAATCCGCGCAGGAAGAATCTCAAATCAAAAATACCAAACATTTTTTAATCGTTTAATCGATTATTGACAAAATGTATGCCTGAATTGATGATACAAATATTTTGTCCTTTTTTTACATTTTTGCTTCTTAAAAGAAGAAGGGTCTCTATGCTTCTGGCGTCTGACTGGAAATCGAAAAGTCTTTGGTTCGAATCGATGTCTCGGCCGGGATTTTCAAAGGCCCTAAACCGGACAGTTTGATAGGTAATGTGAACTACGCCATAACCCTTCCGTGGTTCGGATTCCACGTTAAACTGTAGGTCCCAGGTTAGGTTAGGTAAGGAGGAAATGACCTATACGTCCTACTTCTGAACCAGACCTATGCCTCCTTCGAGTTGAGGAGCGTACTAGAAGAAGGTAAAACCAGGAAAAATATTCTAGTACCAACTGTTCGCAGATGACAGCCAAACTTTTTTGACCTTTGTGTGTTAGATTCCATACATTCGTTCGCTTGTTAATGCTTTTCGAGATAATCGCGATCTGTGTTTTTGAATGTATAGTTGTTTACAAGTTTTTTTCCGAAATTAACGAGTAAGGTTTGGTGGGTTATTAACGTATTCTTCTCTGGTTTGGCTGAAATAACATCTGCCGAAAGAATGACAACGAAACCCTAACATATAGTCTATGGCGGGTCCAATGAGTACATACTTTTAAGCATGTTCCGAGATGAATTTTGCTCAGGGGATTTTTTCTAGCAATCTTCACAGTCAAAAGTATCGAAATCGAAAGGATTAAAAAATAATAATTCCTAGACTTAACTTGGGAGTGTTAAGGAGTACCGTCTGTTGAGGGAGACACTTAGTTTCATAGTGACCTGGAAAGTAAAGTATCTACACCTACATCTATACTCTGCAGTTCACAATTATTGTGGGTGGCAGAAGGTGCTAAGCACCAATCCTAATTCAGTGCATTCCAATACCGAACAGAACGAGGAAAGAAAGAATTCATATATGTGTATCAGTACGGCATCTTATTTCTCGAATCTTATCCCTCCTGTCATTGCAACCTAAATAGGTTGGTGGAAGAAGATTTCTTTGCACTCATAAATTAAAGATTTTCGTATTTTCTCCAACAAATTCAAACGAAAACGACGTCGTCTGTCCGCCAAACAATCCTAACCCAACCCACGTATCAGCTCTGTGACACTAACGTAAGGACTGTAACTAGCGGTCACGAATCGAGTGGTTCTCCTCTGTACTTTCTCTAACCTGTCAATCAATCCCTTGTGATACGGATCCCAAATTCCACAACAGTAATCCAAATGCGGACGCAGTAGTATTCTGTACGCTATTTCCTTTATATGAGTATTACAGCTTCTCAAAATACGACCTATAAAACGTAGTTTAGAATTAGCTTTGCCTACGACGGTAGTTATGTGCAAGTCCCATTTCATGTTGTTTTGTACTGTTACGCCTAGATACTTCAGGGAATCTACCGTGTCAACAACTGAATTGTTAACTTTGTACTAGTGAGCAAACGGGGTATTTTTATTACTTATCTGCATTGCCTTGCACTTTTTGCAGTTAAGTGTAAGCTGCCATTTACGGCACCATTCCGAAATTACATCCAGATCGCGCTGAATTTCTAAGAAATCGTCAGAGCACCTCACTTCCCCAAAAATAAGTGCATCATCAGCAAAAAATCGCATCCTACAACTAACGTTGTCACCGAGATCGTTTATAAAAATTAAGAAAAGAAGTGGTCCTATTACACTTCCTTTAGGAACGCCCGAAGTAATATCTAGCTTTGAAGAGGCTTCCCCGTTAACAAAACATACTGTGACAGATCAATTAGAAAATCGCGTATCCGTTCGCAAGTCTGATCAGATATACCGTTCGCTCGAATCGTCGCCAAAAGCCGGTTTTGTGGTACAGAGTCAAAAGCTTTCTGAATATCCAAGAAAATAGGATCAACTTGTGATACTGCATAAATAACAGTCATTACGTCATGCGAAAATAGAGTCAGTTGCGTTTCACATGATCGGTTTCTTCGGAAATCCGTGTTGGTATGCTGTAAGTAACTCCTTTCCATCTAGAAACTTCGTAACGTTAGAGCATCTGACATGCTCCAGAATTCTACTGCAAACAGATATTAGAGATATGGGTCGATAATTCCTAGGACCTCACCGATCTCCTTTACCGAAAACGGGAATCACCTGCACTCTTTTCCAGTAGAAGGTACTTTTCTTTCTTCTAAAAATTTACGAAATATATCTGACAGAAATAGTTCTATTTCTTACGCGTATTCCGAAAATACTCTTACTGGTATACAATCAGGACCCAATTGCTTCCCCCCCTTCAGGAGCTTTAATTTCTTTATGATACCTACACTGTCAATTTGAACTGGATCTATCTCAAATTCTACACGCCGTGCAAAAGCGGGAAAGTTTTCCATGTTTTCGTCAGTGAAAGAATTCTTAAATTCGGTGTTAAATACGGCAGCCTTGTCGCGGCCGTCAGCTTCCCCACCGCGTTGTAGTACAACTGGCATATTGTTGTCACTACCACTAACTTTTTTTTACATACGACCAAAATTTCTTTGAGTTTCGTTGAGACTCTTGGAAAGTGAGTTGCATCTGAAGTCATTAAAAGTCTCACGCATCGCATTCTTAACATGTCCTCTTGTCTCGGCTAACTTTTCTAAATCACTCCTATACATCGTCCTTCTTGAGCGTGCATGTATCTTCCTTTGCTCTTTAAGTAACATTTTAAGTTCACGTGTATACCACCGGGGATCGTTCCCATCCCTGATTGTCCTTTTCGGTATATGTAAGTCCATACCTTCCCTGACTATATGCATGAATCGAAGCCACATCTCTTCAATCGACCCTCTTCCTTCTGTAAAGGTAATGTAATTATTCCCTCAAAAACGCTCTTAAACTCTCCTTTGGGGCCTTATCGAACCTGTAAACGACCCTTTCTTTTTGCGCGCGGCTATTACTTTTACTGTAGCAATTACGGCTTTATAATCACTTATTCCCATAGTGGTAGAAATATCCGTGAATAATTCAGGCCTATTCGTAACGAGAATATCTAAAATGTTTTTGTTATCGTTGTGGCACCGCGTTGGTTCAGCGACGAGCTGCTCAAGATTAAGATCTGAGAAAAGGTCGAGAATAATTTCACAGGATGTTTTATCCCTGCCACTACTAACGTGGACGTAATTAGTCCAGTCGATATACGGAAAGTTGATTATTGCATGATCCGGAAATTGACGAGCTATATTACTTACATTAGTTCTTAAGGCTTTAGCAATAGCTACATCTGCATCTGGTGGACGATAGAAAGACCCTATAACAAGTTTTGTCCTAGCTACGTTTAGTCTAATCCATAGGATTTCACAGACCGTATCGATATTTATTTCGTTACACTATAGGTGTTTACTAACAGTTATAAATACACCGCCTCAATTAGAATTCAACCTATCCTTCCGGCAAACATTCATGCTATTTTAAAAAATTTCTGCTGAACTTATTTCCGATTTTAACCAGCTTTCAGTACCTAATACAATATTTGCTGTTGTGCTACTAATAATGCTTTCAAGCTTAGGCTGCTTGTTCCAAACACTTCTGCAGTTAATAACGAGTACTTTTAACTCTCGAGACTGATTTTCGCTACTCCTAACATATGGTGCCGAATTTGATTGGGCTGCCCGTAACTGTAATCCCAGTTTCGGGTCTTCCTCCCTCAAACTAAAAAATCCCCCAATGCACTCCACACGGCCCCTGCCACCCGTGTAGCCGGTTCACGAGTGTAGTGAACCCTACACGACTCGACACCAGGGCGAAGATCTAGGAATCTGCAGGCATGATTATCGCAGAAACGCCGCAGTCTCTGGTTTAGACCCTCGACTCGGCTCTGAACCAGAGGTTCATAGTCGGTTGTATCGACAATGCTGCAGGTAGTTAACTCAGCCGAAATCTTGCGGTCATCAACCAAAGATCTCACCCTTTGAACAAGCCGCCGGGAGGTAGAGAGGATAGCCTCCGACTCCAGGCGGCAAACATCATTGGTGCCGACATGAGCTACATTATGCAGCTAGCTACACCTCGTCCATTCAATGGCATCCGGGATGGCCTGTTCCACATCTTGGATCACACCTCCAGGAATGCACAATGAATGGACACAGGACTTCATCCCCAGCCTATTCGCCATGTCCCTAAGAGGCCCAATGAAACGCCTAATGTTGGAGCTACCTACCACCAAAATCCCCTTCTGTGGTCGCTCAGAACTGGCGGGCGGGGGGGCTGGCAACTCGCAGATTGACGATTGTGGATTTGAACCAAACCCAGACAACACATCAAACCTATTGGACCGTGGTACAAGCTTGCCCTCCTGGGATTCAGACTTGTACGACTGCCCCCGCATGCGGCGTCGACGTAAGGAAACCACACGCTAGGCACCGTCAGGTGACTACCGCACAGATTCCAAAGTCTCAGCCTGAACTGCAGGTACGATGATTGGTAGGGGAGATCCTGTGAGAGCACTAGCTTGATCGGGGTCTCCCATATCACATCTGCTGCTATCAAAAAGATTATAAACGGTACTTATCTGTGAGATTACCTCAAAGCCTGCGGAAATTTAATGAAAGTAATCAGAAATTTAGCTATTGTATCCCATCGACGGAGGGTATTTATCGACCAGCTTCGAGCCATAAAGGTCAACTAAAATAATTTCAAAAAAGGGTGAAAATAGTATATTTCCGGTTACTTCTACACTCGGAAGAATTCTAAGTTCCAGCCCGATAATTCTGACCTCGTTGCTTCGAATCTTCGTTCAGTCCTCGAGATTTCGGTCTTACATGGTTTCCCGCCACTAATACCTCGACGTGGCATCAGTATAGATGGCTGTGATTCGTCCTTACTTCCAATTCCAAAATGTATACTCCGTTTTCATCTTCGGGGAACGGTGAAATATTTAAATACTTCAAGACTGGAAGATTTGTTTTTAGTATGGCACTAGCACGCGTTGACAGCTTAAAGAATTTACGTTGTTTTTTTTTACCAATTCATTTCCAGTAAGAAGGCACTTGTTACTTCCAATAGATACACACAAAAAAATTTCTGCCTTCACGCCTAATCGTTGTTGAGTCGTTAAAGGCTGGAAACGACGAGTGGCAAGGAACGGGAAGGAATTTGACCATAGCTTTTGACGGAACCATCCGACATTCGCCTGGACTGATTTCGAGAAACCTTGGAAAATCTAAATCTTCGTGGCTGAGCGGAACCCACGTCTTCCCGAATGCGAGGCAAGAGCGTTACCACTCACCCACCACGCTCGGCCACTCGAATTTTATACTAAACACTATCAACAGTTGTGTCAGATGATTCTAGATTATAAAACTCTTATGTGTTGTGCAAAATATCTGTTCATTAAATGCTTACCCATTAATTGGTAGGGAAATGAACTGCTTCTATGAACTTTCACGAATGAGAAATAGTATTTGAAGACCTACTGTAACGAAACCGTTATAGACGGAGACGTAAACTTTTCTCCTACGCGATAAATATAAATAGGGGAGTCTGTTTGGAAGTTTTGTATTTGCGTGTGAAACCTGCCATCATGGTAGAAGGTTTGAGACTCGCATGTTGGTTATTATATTTTCGGGGTCCTACATTTAGATCTATACTGTGCAAATCACAAAATTGTGGATGAGGGTGTTTTGCACCAAAACTAACACTGTTCATTGCAGTTGCAAATAGCATGGGGAAAAAGCTCCCGTATGACATCTAATTTGCTTAATCTTATCTCTCCTGTTGCGACCCAAACAGGTCCATCGTGCTCGTAAATGAAAGGAGTTGTTCGCATGTTTGCCAACATCTTAAAACGAAATCTAGAAAATCGCAGCCCAATCTATGTATCAATCCTGTAACGCTTTCGTGAGGACTATGGTTTTTCTCTTTACTTTCTCTATACTATCAATCGAACCATTGGGGTACAGGTCCCAAACGGCACAAAAATGGTCAAAATGTGGACGCACTAGAGTTTTGTACGCTCTCTCCTTTGTAAACGCGTTACAATTCTTCAAAATTCTACCTTTGAATAGCAACCTAGAACCATCTCTACCTACGACCGAAGTTATGCTTGCATTGTACTGTTACGTCCATATACTACAGGGAATAAACGATGTCAATAACTGAGTTGTTTACTTTTTTTCTCTCCAACAAACTAATTCTTTTTCGTTAGTTATGCACATTGCCTTACATTTTTTGCAATTTAGTGTAGTTGTCAACATGCACTAGTAGCGTCCAGATCGCGTTCAGTTTATAAGCAGAGTGCCGAATTCCTTATTTCTCTATAGATGACTGCTATTCCAAACAGCTGTTAACGTCGTCTCCAAGATTTTTTTAATAAAAATTAAGAAATGAAGAGGCCCTATTCCACTTCCTTGAGGAATACTTGATGTAACATCTAGATTAATACAGGCTTCTCCGTCCATGGCGACAGGCTAAGGTCATTAGAGGCGGGATGGGACGGGGGCAAGGAACGGGAAGGAATTCGGCCATGGCCTTTTTGAAGGAAGCATCCCGGCATTCGCCTGGAGTGATTTGGGAAAACCATGGAAAACCCAAATCTGGATGGCCGGACGGGCCGAATGCGAGGCCATAGAGTTAACCGTTCACCCACCACGCTCGGTCCAACCATTTGGGAAATCTGTATCTATTCACAAATTTGATTGCATATCTCGTACACTCGAATCTTCAGTAAAAGGTGGTTGTGTAGTACAGAGTCGAAAATATAAAAATCTGAAACTATTGTATCAAATTGTGATCCTGCGTTAAAAGTTTTCATTGCAAAAATAGTGTAAGTTGTTTCTCACGCAAGTACTGCATGTTACGAGCTCTTTCTTACTGGAATTAAATTGATAAGAAATGTGAACATCTGTAACATGATAGTAATTTATGTAGTGTGTATTGAAGCCTCATCTTGAAAGTAAAATTGTTTATTAGGATTTTAGAAAAAAATATATTGAGTGGAATTTTACGCCACCAGGGAACAACTTTGCTTAATTAATTTACCTGGCTGGAATTCTAAGGCTGGGGACATTGTGGTAGGCAACTACATTCCTTTCATTCCGTCGGAGACGTTTAACATCCTGTCACAACTGTATTTATTTCATTAATTCACTCGAGTAGTATTCGAGGCGGTTGTCTTAGAGGCCGCTAATGATCTCGATGTCGACGCGCCCTATAGCTCCCTCCTTGTTTCAGGACACAGACACCGCATATCCGTCTGAACGTTGAAATTGACATACCGAAACGTGTAGACCTGAACGAGCTGTCGGAACTGAGGTTCGGTTGCATTCGGGTTACATCGTTCAGGGGTGAAGTGAATGAAAGACTTGCGAATTGAATCACTAATACATGATGACTGTTGTTGTTATTTAAGATTAGGAAAAATAAAAATGTCATCATCAAAGAAAATATTGCCTATTTTGGAATATTTTAATATAAGTAATAACAATAATAAGTTTGTCTTATTATGCCAAGTTCAAATTTCTTGTGACAGAGAAGGAAAAAGCAGGTACGCTTTAAGCCTTTAGCTTGTTTTTTGTACCATTATTTGACTGAGTTGTTATAAATTTATAAAAAACAAAAAAAAAATCGAAAATGTTTTGAACAGTCTCGTGCGATAAACCATGACGAATGATTCCAGATCATTTATTAACGTTTTTCTTATACTTTTACAGTTTTAACCACACTTCCGGCTCACTAAAGCAAACAGATAAAGTTAAGATCATATTTGTACAATTTTTTCATGAGGCACGTTTTTGCGCATAGTTTTAATAAATACCTTTTTTGTCTTGTGGACTTAAACAGAACACAAAGAAACATTTTTTTCTGTCTTCTGCCGTGTACTTCAGCCATGATAAACCATTTGAAAATTAAACATAAAAAAAATCCACGGAATGAGGACAGCTGCAGCCGCTGTCATGCCATCACCCGGATACAGAAAGTAAAACAACTGAATAAATCAAAATCGTTTGAAAGGAAATTGCTTTGGAATTTAACGACACAAAATCCAAAAAAAATGTCATTGTCTGACTGCAGAAATGATTGCACTAGATAACGAGCCGTTATCTGTCGTAAAAACAACTGGATTTACCAGACATCTAGAACAAGCTTGACATCTGCGAAAGAATTTGTGAGAAAATCAAAACAAACATTTCACGGTGATCTTGCTGTTTCTGGGACTTCTAACATATGTAACTGCTTACAGCTCATTGGTTATCTTCTGAATTCAAATTAGAACATGCAGTTCTTGCTATGAAGCCTTTCCCTGGTTTATACATTGGAGAAAATATAACAACGGAGGTTAATGGTATGGCAGATCATTAGGATATTAACCAAAACAAAATACATTTACCCATTGATAATAATGGAGTTAACATGGTGCAGGATGTACGAGTCTGCTAGAAGTTTCATCAATTCTCTTCAGAGATCTGTATGTAACTTATTCACTGAAGATCCAGCCGGAAGTGGTAGGAGTGATTGTTTCTGGTAGACGTCTTGTTGAGCACTTCAGTCATCCATGATTAACTCAAGAAGAATTGCTAGCGATTCAAAAAGAGCTAAATATACCCGACTATCAACTGGTGCAAAATATCAGCACGAGATGGAATCCCAACTTTCGTATGATAGGGCTATATCGCTATATGTGGCTGAACACGGAACACTCACTAATCTGACGCCTCAACAATTGTGTTTGATGGAGCATTGCGTTAATCTTTTAAGAAATAACAAGTTCTGGACTCTCCTGCATTTCCGAGATAATACCACGCGTTTCTGCACCAAAAAAACAAAAAAAAAGATAAGAAACTAACTGATTGCGACCCATGATCCAAGACATACTATTTGGGGTTTGTTGAACTGAACGTGCTTGTCAGAAGATTTTATTGGAATCTATAAAGCGTTTGAGATTACTATATTAACCTTTTCCAACCAAATGTCAACCTCTCCTTCACGTGGTGTACCCTGTTTCCACGGACGAGGCTATGGTGACTGAAAGATTCCCGGTATAAGGAGTCAGCCACTGCTTGCCAACGGCCTCCGAAAGGAGGGTGGAAGAACGGAGTGTAGTCACTGGTACCCCTTGCGCTTGAGGTTGGAAACGGCCCTTTAAGGCGGATGAATCAGAAATGACCAACGGCATGGGGATGCAGATGGCAACGGGAAACCACTGCATTAAAGACCCAAAGGGTATCACGAGGACATGTAATCCTCTCAAATTACATATATCATGATGGCTTCTTCCTGGGTAAAATATTCCCGAGGTAAAATAGTCCCCCAATCGGGTCTCCGGGTGGGGACTACTCACGGAGGAGTCATCAAAATGGATAGAAACATTCTACGAGTCGGAGCGTGGAATGTAAGAGGTCTGAATAGAAAACTTAAAAAGGGAGATGGAACGACTTAAGTTAGATGTTGTCGGGTATAGTGAGATTAAATAGAAGGACGCACAGGATTTCTGGTCTGGGGAACACAGAATAATTAGCACACAAGCTGTCAATGGAATCACTGGTGTAAGATTTGTAATGAATAAGAGAGTAGGGAAACGTGTGAGTTATTATGAACAGCTTAGTGACATGATTATTTTGATGAAGTTAGAAACTAAGCCCGCCCCAACCACATTAGTACAAATTTATATGCCAACGTCACAGGAGGATGACGAAGAAATAGAGAAACTATACGCCGAAGTTGAAGAACTAATCCAATATGTGAAGGAGGAGGAAAATCTAGTAATCAAGGGTGTTTAGAACGCATTAGTGGAAGAAGGAAAAGAGGGGAATACTGTAGGATCTTTTGGTTTAGGAGAAAGAAACGAGCGAGGAAGCAGGTTGTTAGAATTTTGTGAAAGACATAAGCTAGTTGTGGCAAACACACAGTTTAAGAACCATGCACACCTGGAAACGTCCAGGGAATACAGGCAGAAATCAGCTAGATTATATCATGGTCAAACAGAGATCCAGGAATCAATTTCTAGACTATAAAGCATACCCAGGAGCAGACGTAGACTCTGACCATAATTTGATAGTAATGAAGTGCAGGCTGAAATTCAAGCGAATAAGGAAGCAAAGTAAGCCGAACAGACTGGAAGTGAATAAACTTAAACAATCTAGCGCAAGAGAAAAATTTGCCAAAATGCATTAAAGACCGAAATAATGAAAGCTGGTGAAGAAACATTAGGCATCAGGGAACAAGCTGCCCGAAAATGTTGGATCGCAGAGGAAATTTTGAAACTGATGGACCAGAGGAGAAGGTACAAAAATGCTCAGGATGAAGCAGGAAGAGAAAAATACAGGCAATTTAAAAATCAAATAAACAGGAAATGCAAAAAAGCAAAAGAAAAATGGCTGCAAGGAAAGTATGAAGAAGTAGAAAAGGAAATGGTCATAGGTAAAGTAGATGTTGCTTACAGGAAGATCAAACAGAATTTTGGGGAAATAAAGAAAAGGGGTGTCAACATTAAAGCTGCTGATGCGAAACCTCTTTTAAGCTTAGACGATAGAGCTAACCGATGGAAGAAATACATCGAAAAACTTTACGATGGGGATGACTTGAACAGTAGCGTAATGGAAAAGGAAAGTGATGTCGACATTGATGATTTATGAGATGCTGTTTTGAGGACAGAATTTAATATAGCTCTGAATGACTTGAAAGCAAATAAGCCAGTTAGAATTTATGAGATCCCTGCAGAACTTCTTAAATCCCTAGGAAAAGACGATTATTCAAGCTAAGATCAAAAAGTTATGAAACAGGAGAAATTCCAACTGAGTTTAATAAAAATATCATCTTCACACTTCCGAAGAAAGTACAATCCGACAAATGTGAGAATTATCGTACAATTAGCCTAACACCACATGGTTCAAAATTACTGAACAGAATAATATACAGAAGAATCGAAATGGTAGTAGAAGAAATAATAGGTGAAGATCGTAGTACGAGGGAAGCAATTTTGGCTTTAAGGTTAATACTTGAAGGGCGGGTCAAGAAAAACAAAGATACTTTTTTGGCATTTCTTGATCTAGAAAAAGCTTTTGGTAATGTTAGGTGAGAATAGATGTTCGAAATTTTAAAGAAATCATGTCTAAAATATCTAGATAGAAGAATACTTTATAAACTATATAAAAATCAAGTAACTATTATAAAAGTAGAGAACCATGAGAGAAATGCATCAGTTAAAATGGGTGTGAGACAAGGTTGTAGTCGATTCCCGTTAATATTCAACTTATATGTAGAAGAAGCAATAAAGGAAATAAAAGAAAAAATTTCATGTGGCATAAGTGTTCAGGAAGAAAAAATCAGGATGTTACGATTTGCTGACGATGTCTTGTTAGCAGAACGAGTTGAGGATATTGAGATGTTACTGAGTATCATGAACAAAATACTGAAGGAAGATTTTGGCCTGAATATAAATCAAAGCAAGAAAAAAGAGATGAAATGTAGCAGTAATAATACCAATCACAGTAGATTAAATATGAAAATAGGATTGGATGCAATAAGAGAAGTAAGTGAATTCTGCTACTTGGGAGGCAAAGTTACAGCCGATGGCCGAAGCAAGATTGATGTTAAAAGCAGAATAGCACTAGCAAAAAGATCCTTAATGAAAAAGAGAAATCTTATAGTTTCAAATATTGATCTAGGAATTAGAAAGAACTTTTTAGAACTCTATGTGTGAAGCACAGCACTTTATGTTAGCGAAACATGGACTTTAGGAATAATAGAAAGAAAGAAAATTGATGCATTTGAAATGTGGTGTTTCAGAAGAATGCTGAAAATTAAACAGACAGACAAAGCACGAAATGAACGTGTTTTGGAAATAATGGGTGAGGAAAGAAGTTTGTGGAAGAAGCTTATAGAAAGAAAAGACAGGTTGGTAGGTCATATTTTGAGACATTCTGGATTGGTTAACTTGTTTGTGGAAGGTAAGAACTGTAGAGGAAGACAGAGATTAGAATATATGAAGCAGATAATTGTGGACGTGGGTTGTAAGGGATATGTAGAGATGAAGAGGTTAGCACAAGATAGGAAGGGATGGAGGTTTGCATCAAACCAGTCGAAAGACTGATGACAGCAAAAAAAAATATATATAAAAATGTCTTGGGAAGAATCTCCCACCTGTAGAAATTCATCTTCAACTGCTGTTAAAAGAACTCGAAAGGACGAGAGACTTTTATTTCAAGTCATGTCGAGTCGATCGGAAGCGTGACCTGCTAGTTTGAGACAGTACCCGAATGTATCTTTCTGCTCCATGCAGTAGTTTATATTGCGAAAGACTGAAGCTGTCTTTGTTTACGAAGACAAACGAAACCACTAATTACCTCTTAATACAGAAAAATTGTTGTTAACTTACCTTAAGTTGCTCCTAGTTTATTTCGTGTACTAAATTTTTCTTTTAAAACAATAATAAACTGTATTTTTATTTGCGTTTAGACTTATTATATACTTATCATGTGGAATTTAAAGAAAATTTATGAAATTTTCGTGATTTATTGAGAGTTCGGTGTCCGCCAGATATTGACCTACTACGGGTCAGATACGGATAGTTGCCGGATATCAGTTTCATGACTAATTGCTGCACAAAACGATTCTCTCTAATGTAACTGAGGTTAAGTCAGCACTTTTTGAAAAGTTAATAGCCAATGGAGCGAGGGCATAAATGAACTTATTGTCACGTGAAGAGCCCCTGTATGCCAAATTCTTACCACGGAATTTCACTATCTCTCTACAACATTATTACCCTTACCCTCCACACTCCCAAATACACGGAGTTCGCCAGTTAAAACGTGGCTGGTCTTAGCAAGTTCATAATTTTATTATTTCTAAGAGTAATGTAGTGACATATTTTTCTTATTGTTTGAGACTATTCCTGAGATGTGATGTTTGAGCATTCTATTATGTCTTCAGATTACTTCTGAATGGCAAAATACGATTTCCACTGAAGACTTTTTTCAGTAATGTCATTGCAGTCCAGAGAATGTTTTAGACAAGTAACAGGAAGGCTGTTTCCTCCTGAATTCCTCGTCTCAGCCAATAGGTAGAAGACTGCACCTAATAGTTTTCAGTCACAGGTAGTTGATTTCAGCACCTAAAAATAAAAAAATACAAACAGAAAAGAAGAAACACATGTGTAACTGTAGCCCTATTTTCCCGTGTATTCAACGGGGCTTCGGGGACTTCTTTCATTAATTATTTATTTAATTTTTATAATATTAGGTAGTAAAATTTAATTATGTTGAATTCGTTTGAAATCAAAATGGTTCCTTCCTTAAAACGTATAAATCTAAAATTGCCATAACTTGGCCTTTTAATTTCTCAACTCAAATAGACATTGCGCAAGGATGAGTGAAGTTACTTTAATAAATAATACAGGTGAACATCAGTAAACTACAATTACAAACATATGAAATTAATCTATCACCACGGCCAGCTTTATAAAATTATTGTGTGGCATTAACAATTTACAAAAAAGATAAATGAATCAAAGAAATAACAAAGGCACGGCGTTGATTTTATAAGCAGAAATCATTGGAAACATATGTTCCGTTTAATACTCATGGCTGTTCGATAAATCAAGAACTCTTATCAACAAGTCGCCTTGCCAGTGACGTTATATGGACCGGATAGCTAATTTTGCATTTTAGTTCGCCACTTGCTTCCATATCCCTAGAGGCCTTATTCTCCCACTAACGAAAGTCGGTAGCGCCAATGGCGTCACGAAGTCCTCCCCATACGTTCAGATGGAACATTATTGTAAATAAATAATAGCTTCAAATAAACAATTCCCTTACTGGATAGTCAGACACACTCTTTCCTTTCAGACCACAACTCTTCATTCAGCTTTTGTCTGATTGGCTGAAACCTCCCTTCCCTGTTTCTATTTCAGAGAATTTCGTATATCGAGCTTCTCTGTGTGACAGATAGTCTTTTCTTGTCTCGTGTGTTTACGTGTGAGAAGACTAATGTGGCGCTTATTTATTTAAGCACGTGTAGATTCGCTTAGGACAATTGATCCTTGCCGCTATGTTTCCGTAAGTCTGCGTAACTTTGGAAATTTCAAGAAGCCAGAATTCGCCACGGTGGACTCTGCAGACACATAAATACGACACTTAGGAAAGTCTTCTATTCGGGTTTCACCTACTGACAGGTGACACGGGTCAGCTATCCTATTGAGCCGTCCAATAAGCCGAGTGGAGTCCATTTCTATGAAACCCGGGTATTTGACACACGGGTGGCGTTGAACATTTCTGGCATCACGAACTCAAAACCAACTGTTCAATCATATGCACAGCTCAGCCTGTACTTATATTAATGAAAACATTAACATAATATTACATTCGAAAACCACGAAAAAGCATAATGTTCAGGCTTGGATAAGATTTAGACCCGTTCCAGTAATGCAACAAAGAGGTAAGAGAGATGGCCCCTCCA
Source organism: Vandiemenella viatica (assembly GCA_031002005.1). NCBI lineage: Eukaryota > Metazoa > Arthropoda > Insecta > Orthoptera > Morabidae > Vandiemenella > Vandiemenella viatica. The sequence goes on from CM061921.1 coordinate 117,738,124, forward strand.
CCAACAGAAAAATTAACAATTACTCGTTGTTTTCTTGCGCATTACTGATGTCAAACAAAAGATGGAGGTGTGACGAGTTACGATGAACACCCCTCCGCCCTCCCCTTCCCAGGCGTACTTAGAGTCTCCGAGAAAGATGATCCTAGCTGACACAATGAAGATGCTTCTCTTTAATTAATTTCTTGTTATTTATTCATTTCAGTTTTCTCAATTTTCTGACATCGATTAAATGTACTGTAACAGCAGAGAAATCAAATAATTCTCATACAATATGTATAGCATACTTTTTGAAATCGATCCTATCGAGTTGCTGAAAGGAGACATTGCATTGTAACGAAGGTGACCCAAAATAAATAGTTTCCAGAAAACATAATATTCTAATTCTCAGTATTCAGCGTACATCTCTAAGACAGTGAAAACATTGTATTGAATTGTTGAGAAAGTATTGAGTAAACTTTCGGTTTAAAGATTCTTTATTTGAAAATCTTATATTTCATTTTAAACACGACGACTCCCGTTCTGATTATACTAATTGCTTTTAAGAATCTGGGAGTATGACGCCACAGGTATGCGAGCGCATTAACTCCGAAAGAGCCATAGATCTTTGCGTTTGATTTCCACCACACAGTCTTTTACGAGTCACTCGGATTTATAATGAACAAGTGGGCAGGAAAATGAGCATCAACTAAACCTGCATTTTCCTTCCTTCCTTCTTCACCAACTTTTCCAAACAGTTTGGGGTCAACTGTCTTTGATGAGTTTTTACTCATAGCTGGCATATTCAGATTTGTGGCTTTGATTTTACGGCACCATGCCCTTGCTGTCGCCAAGCATTTTGTAATAAACTACACATGCACCATCCACGTTAATACAAGATTAAATATTGAAAATGTATTGATAAACACCTCGTCAGTTACTCATTGTAAATAATTAACGAATCCTGTTGCGGGAGCCATCATAAACAACTCGGTGTTTAGCTGTTGTAGTTAATTTATTCGGTCCCTAGATTTACATGTTTCTCTGCAGGTCCCCAACTTCTTAATTATAAGGTATCTGCTACAATAACAACACCGTCGATACAGGTTTTCTTTAACTTATTTATTCAACCGAAATCCTCATAAACACATTCACGGATAAGACATCAGCTTGTTCCAAAGATTCTAAAGCACATTACGATTACAACATACACAGCGTTAAAAGCGAATGACGCCCGCATTCTAGGAATCTTAAATAGTCGCTACAGAATTCTCCAAAAAACATTATAATCGCTAACAGTCGCTCCAGTCAATATAAACAGTAAAAAAACAATCAGCTTCTACACAAATTTACTTAAAATCTTGAAGAAACATTTTAAAATGTGAACCGAGAATATTTTCATGCAATTAAACATAAAACTATCAATATCAAACATTCCAAATAGCCGAAAGTCACACTTAAAAGACTATGGCTTACACAACATTCATAATTAAAATATTTCAATTAACATTTCAAACATTTTAATCAAGTGATTCTTCATTTAAACAACTTACATCCATCAACCAATACTCAGTCATACAAAAAATATACAAATTTACAATTAATCAATGTTTGTCTCTCCCCAGCATTCATAAGATTGAAATTAATCGGAAGTTATGTGTGAGGTGTGATGCCAATAATGAACAGTATACCGCCGGGATGAGATGACATTGCCAACATGTACGTTCCATGAGGTATGACGTCAGCGACTTGATAAATTTGCTGTAAAGCCCTATTAATAGATTTTTAGTAGGCACTAAGAGTGCCATACAGAGTCAATGGCCCAGGGAATGTCGTAGAATACCAGACCATTGGTGAGGAAGACCACCGTACGTCTCGATATGGCATGAGAAACCTTAATGACTAATGACAACAGACTGAATGATCGTTAGTTTTGTGTCGCCAAAGAGTTCTTTCCGCTCTTGCGTCCTGCTACCACCTCAGAGTGTTTGCACCGATATATCTGCGTTTGAATGATAGTGTAGCCCACTGCCCACCGGTGGCAGGATTCAATCCTGTAGTGGCCGTGATAGGTCTGTGTCATGGTCGTCGTCGTCCTATGAATCAAGAAAAACACTTAAGCGTCGGATAACTGCGTCCAGATGGTCGGCATCGCCACGAGTTGGTTGAAATTTCTTTCGAATACGTCCGCCTAGGAGATGGCCTTGTCTTCCGGTCGATAATGTAGGCACATTCTACTTGGGTGGGTGGAACTCGGCTTCCATTCTTAGTGAACCAGCAGGTTAGCGACCAAAATGTACCATCATCTGGGCGAAAGGTGGGCATCCCATTCCTGATTTTGATGCTCTGACAGAGACATCTTGAATTTTTAATAGTTTCGGAATATATTCGACATGCAGAAACACCCACCCTATCTTCAAGAGTTTGCTTCGTTGCACTTGGCTCGTTTATTATTCTGCTTCACTGCTGTTGGTTAGTGTCAGCCGAAAACTGTTTGAAGTGGTGGGTTCTGTCCTGCATAGGTCCTACCCCGGAATGTTGCAAGCTTGATATAGCGTGCTTGTCCTCTGCTAATGGCCGGCTTTGATGTTGGTGGTATTACCTCAGGACTCCACGTTGTAGTATCAGGCTAGTCCGCGTCATCATGTAACCCCGTTTTAGTCCGGATCCTACAGCATGAAAAGTTATACTTTAACTTTAAATCAACAACTGATACGGTAAGCAAATAATGTAGCAACGTCAAAGAAGCAACAGATGGTTAGCGTTGGTTCTATTTCCGTTGATGGTGGGTCCTGCAGTCCTGATGATCGTGTCGGTAACCCCGACGATGTTGACCCCAGACTCCAGATCGGCAGCTCCACCAAATGCGTTTTTAGACCGGATACTGTAACAGAAAGAAACGTCAGATGAGCAAGTGACATAGCAACTACATAATTTAGTTATGTTGGAAGACTTGCCGATAGTTCTAAGACTCCAGATAGGCAGCGGTGGTGGAAGGCTAGTTGACGGTAAGTCCTAAGAATCCAGTGAGACTGTTGGTATCCCTGACGATTTTGACTCTAGTCTCAAGATCGTTGATGTCAGGATCTACTGTGGTATGCGTATACGATCGGACAAATCCGCAGGCGATGGCAATACTGTGGGTGGTGTAGACTCTGGGCTATACACTACCACATTTTGTAGTAATGTAGTAAAATAATGAATAAATTTTGTAATAAAGTTATGGGTGTAAAATAAAGTGTTCTTACCGTTAGTCACTCTCCTTCGTTTTGAGGAATGCGATGAATCTTCCTTGTTTATCATGTTTAGCGTATGCATGTTCGTGTTCATATCTCCTTGGTTGTCTGTATTTACTAGATTCTCCCAAACTCGCTGACGATCTGGGAACAAAAAAATATTCCTATTAATTACAATCTAACCACTTGGAAAATAATTACAGGTATTGAAATCCCACTTAATAGATTCTTTGAAGGACATAAGTTCAACAAGATCAAATTGATGGGAAGACATGACAGAGAGCAACGATCTTAACTGTACGAGACGAAGCAAGACAATCAGACAGAGGGTGGTGTACAGCTCGTTATACACACCGCTAACAGCATTCCTTGTGGTCGTCATGGCATCGAAAAACTAGCACCTGTTTGACTGAAAAAAGTCTACAAAACTCCCTGGTTCCTGACTGGCTGAAAGAACTGTCTACTCACTGCTATAAATCATTGTGTGAAAATGTTCAATCTTTAACATCAATGTGTGCAAAAATAGTTCTGTTGATAGTTCTGCGGTGTTCCACGTAACACTATCCAGTCTGTGATATTAATTTTGCATGCTTGTTTTTTTTTGTGGTTCTCTTTTCGCGTACTGACCCGGGAAAATTGTTGAAAATGGTGAGTGCATTGTCTCGACTAGGCAGTACTGTCACATGGACGACTCATTTGTATTTACACAGCTTTACAAAGAAAGCCAAGGAGATGAGTTTTATACAGATAGATACATGAAGGAATGACATTTGATATATTTTGTAATCAGTCAATGGTTTGTTTTCAGATACATTGATTCCGCAGTGGGCAGTATTTACAACTTGTCGGTGGTGGCTGACTTCGGGAACTATACTGAAAAGCTTGACTTGAAAATAAGAGTCACCGAGTACAACCGGTTTCCTCCAGTCTTTGACAAGAGCATCTACCAGTAAGTACAAAATTGAATGAAATAGGAACATGTTAACTATACATTAAGTAGAATCACCCAGCTCAATTTTACTACCAAATTTAAGCCTACCTATTAGTGCATTATCGTTAGAAGCCTTTAAAATATCGCCTAAAGAATTTTTCATGCAGTCTGAATGGTGGATATGGAAATTGTCTTTTCAGTTTGCGTTCTATTATTTTTGACATCGATGGTAATTTTTCTGCGAATGACCTTTGATAAACAGCACAATGACTATGTTGCTCTGTTGACTATGGAAAATCTTGAGAACGTGTTGTTGATAGCTTTGATTCCATCCAAACTGATATAACTCAGGATGACAAATGTATCATCTGTTTGAAACCTAATCCGTTTTGTTATTTGCTTATGGTAACTATTTCTTCAATCAGTTTTTGAACCGCGAACACCGTTCGTCCAGTTGGAGTAACTCTACTGAGTTTTGTAGTGGTGTCGGGAATAATATGTAATGCGTTAACCTCAAGAAGACGCCGGTGAATCACCATGGCTGGTTACGGTTGTGGGCATCTGATACCGTAAGTGAGGTGTTAGTGGTCTGTATTGTAATTTGTCGTGTGATACCAAGAGGGTACTTCCTCCATCACAGACTTGTAAATGCTCTCAAAGTTTCGAGAGGTTTATATGTTTTGGAAGCTGCGTGATCTAAAAATCGCAACTAATATAGTCTGCTCTGAGTGAGAGTTGCAATAGTTCTGTGGAAATAAGACATCAGCTCTAACATACTGGTGGACATATAATGGATTATGGCAGATGCGAATACACTTCCATTAGTAGTTTCGACTACATTGATTACCTTCATCTATGCTACATTGGTATACAAACTGAGATTTCCGTATTCAGGATGTTAAACGATATCAAATAATTTCACTGGTACAGACCTACCAGTCACTTATGAAAACGGAAGGAACAGTTTTCTTTGGACTATCAATCTTTGTGTATCTTGGGCAGGCAGAAAGGTGGAGGGGTTATTGCATGATGGAACGTATGGAAAGCTGGCAACAAACCCTTTAGAGAAGATTCGACATAAAGTTGCTAGTAAAATACGGGAAACAACCTCAATCGAACCGGAGGTCACAATAAAATTAACTACGTCCAATCACCTGACCGCCACGACTGTACTACTTGCCCAAGATACACAAAGATGGGGCCCCTCGACGACCAGTTGTCAGAGCATTTCAGTCTCCGATACATCCGCTGGCAAGATATCTGGAGGATAAGCTAAAAAATCTGACTAACTCTACTTTTACAATTCGGAATTCTTCTGACTTCATAAACAGGATCAAGGACAGGCGTGTGGAAGACAACGACCTTACTAGTTAGCTTCGACGTCACATCACTGTTTACAAACGTGTCAATGGATGAAGCCATCAGTATCATCAGGGAACGACTGGAAAATCTCAGTCTGCCGGAAGAATGGGCTTCACTAACTGAATTCTGTCTTAAGACTACCTCCTTTCAGTACAAGGGTGACTTTACCAACAGAATTAGGGAGCAGCGATGGGTTGCCCACTGTCTCCAATTGTGGCCGATGTGTTTATGGAGGCGTTTGAGACTGAAGTGGTCAACAATTACAATCTGAAACCTTCTTTATGGCTGCGTTACGTGTACGACACATTTGTTGTCTGCCTAATGGGCGAGAATTCCTCCAGGCTTTTTTCCAACAATTAAATATTGCCCATGACAAAATTAAGCTCACCATGGAGGCTGAGGTGGATAGACAACTTCCTTTTATGGACGTGATCGTGAAGCGGAAGGAAGATGGCTCCCTGGGCCACGGAGTTTATGACAAGCCCACGCACACGAATCGCTATTTGCATGCAGCCTCTCACCACCATCCAGCAGTGAAACGCGGAATTTTAAAAACTTTAACCGTCCGTACTTCCGTAGTCAGTGACGAAGCGAGCAGAGCCGCTGAAAAAGAAATTTTGAAGAAGACGTTTCTGGCCAACGGCTACAGCCTTAACGTCATCAATAAAGCCACCGCAAGGCTTGAACCTCGAGCACCATCATGTGCTCCAGCACCGGAAGTTAAAGCCAGAAGACAAACAGACAGACCCATGGCAATATTACCCTACGTCCACGGGGTGACAGATAAAATCGGCCGTCTTTAAATAAGAAAAATATCCGTCCAATAATCAGAGTGCCTAGGAAGATTTCTGATGTGATTGTAAAGGTTAAAGACTGGAGAGAGAAATTGCAGAGAGCGGGCGTATACCAAATACCCTGTAGCTGTGGCCGAGTGTATATCGGCGAGACTGGACGGACGGTCAAGGAAAGGCTGTGTGAACACATAAGACATCTTAAAAATAACGTCAGCAAATCAGCTTGTGCTGACAGTGGGCACGCAGCTTTATTTAGTGACACTAGTGTACTGGTTCAGGAAAGCAGATGGTGGCCTAGGCGTGTCGGAGAAGAGTTAGAAATAATAATAATAAAAAAGACCAGATAATATAAACGTGGACGGCAAACTAAGACTTGACGCAGGCCCCCTTCGGACCAGCCACGCTGGTGGTGATAGCTTGAGTGACGTCACTCCGAACGGTTAGCGCGCTCTTCGGGAGCTATATATAAGCGGCAGCAGTTCCAGCCGTGACAGTCCTCTGAAGAATGCCACAAAATGATGGCCGAATCGTTAGGTTTCGATAAATTGACGCGGTTCAACCTGGGCAACCAAGATACTATCGACAACGACCGAGGAAGTCTGCACACCCACATATAACGCATATCATTCACATTTGTCTTTTTGAAACGTCAGAAAATTTCCTGCCTCAAAACACGCACCAATCGCAATCATAAGGGGACACTCCATGGAGAATTTACAATTCCAGTGTTCCAGGGGTCACGCTTTCCTCATCTTCAGTGTTTGATTCTTTCGCATTTTTCTCAAAATTAAGACGCCTTTTCACAAGCTCTTTCTAGACACCTTACTGCTGACCCATGCCCCTGACCGCTACTGCTCTTGCAACCTCGATTATTTTCTTGCTGCTGAATTTCCTTGACTTCTTTAGCTCTTTCAGCTTCCATCAGTTGAACTTTATAAGGCGTAAATAAGATGACCGTAAAAATTGAAGAATCTCGTACAGTATATATTTTGCTAACCCAATAAATGTTTAACCAAACTTCTCGACAAAACAGTTTAGTGATATAAGAACGGAGACTTTCCCGGAGTATGCTTGAAATGAAGTCTTCACGCGTGTACCGCCGCATAGTGTTTTCAAAACACTATCCGGCTGTACACCCGTGAACACTTCATTAACATAAAACTTTATCACTTAAGGGAATACATAGGTCAGAAGGCTTACCTGCCCATATTCAGCAGAAAATTTAAAAAAAATAAAGGATATGTAAAACGTTTGTCCACTGATTAATAACGCATTAATGGCGATTTGATGAACAAGCAATAAAGCAGGCGACGCGAGTATTCAGCTACAGAGTGGCCAGACGTATTTTCAAAACTACACTAACATGGAATGGAGGTATTCGTATCTTTTTGAATACACCAAATTTGCTACTTTCTAAAAAGCTTAGGAAAATTTGTTAATAAGGAAACTGAACGATAATTTTGCAGTACTAATTTATTATATTTTTATGAAATGGTTTTTCAGCTACATACATAAACCCTTCTGGTAAAATACCCTGTAGGAGTTGTGTGATAAATAAAGAATGTTGTACTGTATACTGATCAATTCTCCATGTTTTTATATTCATGAGAGTTACTCGATTATCTGTAAACACTATCTTCTGTCGCAGAGTACTACCATGTCACTAGAGTTTATATCACAAGAGCAGGTCAAAGGTAGAATTATATTGTGAAGTGTAACACCCATCACCATGTTCGATCGAGTTCCTAGTTAATGCTAGATTTTTAGCAACGGATAAAATAGAAGTTTATAAAAATATCTGGTACAGATGGATTATCTGTTAATATGCTATTGTTTTTATTTATTAAATAAATTATTAATCTCTAGATTGATTTTACCTTTTTCGGTCTTTTGTATAACCAGTTTGGTTTAATAGTTCGTTAGATCTTTTAATATTTCAGTGTATGCTTTCGAAAACTTCTACAACTCTAAGTATTTTACAGTATAATATTAATTTTGTTATTTTTGAAAGATAAGTAGTTTTTTATATTTCATGATATTCTATGGGTAGCAGTACATCGTCTTGCATTAAATACTGTTTGGTTGTTTTAGGAAGCAGCGTTCGAAGTGTGACGTAGATTAATTTATAGGATGTATAAACTTTTTGTAAAACTTTGAATAATTTGGTATCCGAGATTTCAGGAACGTAGTATTTTGTTTAATTGAGATTGTCAGTGCCGTGTTGGCTGCAACAGGAAATATTGTTGATATCAGTCGTTGCTTTTAGAGAAAAATAAACTTACGACCTAAGCATTTTCTTAAATAATTAAAGTAATCTACAGTTTTCTTCATGTACTTTCTTATCATAATTTTATTTTTATAAAGATCTAATCACTCAGTTTATTTTCTTGTGAAGTAAAACATCATATGATAATACAAGCTGATATAATGTTGTGGATATATTTTAGAGTGTAAAGATACGATATCAAACATACTAATCTTATAATTACAACAGTAATAATTCGTATTAAGGTACTAATTTACGTAGTGTCTAGATTTTCTGTTTGAAAGACATGATTTTATTCCTTCGAGATTAGAAAGTGCGAAAAGTCCTTAGTGACTAGTGAGACAAGCAGTAATCACCGTGTAGCATACTGTTGTGTTGCCCAAATATAACAGCATAAATCGTTCAGCTACTTTTTTTTTCAGTGAATTAAATTGTCACTGTGTCTAGCAGCCGTCATATGATTTACTCACGATACAATGTTCATCATTTCAATAATCTTTATTTTATTATCGCTAAACTTTTTTATATTTGTCGTGCTAACGGGAAATATTCTCGACGCTGTATGGGCATTTAATTTATTGTCCTATGGTTGAACTGTTGCTTCGTTCTCCGAAGTTTTCAGCAATCACAAGTTGATAGCTTGAAAATGTTTCCACTTTATCTGCGATAGCTAATGTCTAGCCCACCTCGCTGTCGACCACCTGTGACGTCACCAGTCTCCCACCTTCTGTCTGCCCTGCGCCACCCACCTAGCCGCTACCGGAGCCCTTAAGCACGCTGTGTAAATAACCCTATTCACAGCAGTCTACTGTCACAGTCATATCTTTCTTTCTGGATTTCCCAGTATCCACGTAGCCTCGTCGCCAGTGCATGCCTTATACACACTCAGCACCCTCTCTACTTCCCAATTGGCCTCCTTGATTATACTGTAACTTCCTCTTAGCCGTCTTCCTTTGCACATGTTCCCAACTGCTATATATGATATCCATAATGAGGATCATTTGATTTATTGGCACTACTGAGCGATGCACAGACCAGGAATTATGCGATAATGTTCGTCAAATAATTCCTGATATACAGATAGGCAAGACGCAGGTAAAGTGAGTATATGTGACAAACATTACCCGTAAATCGCATATTTTGATAATCGGCGCATTTTCCCGTTTCTATGAAACGTATCGGCTGCATTTGCGGTACGTTTTGTGCCTGCAATCAAATTGTCATAGCCGGAGAAACAGATGTTTTAAGTATTTTTATATCGTTTTTAATATGATGATTTACAAGTGTTTTGTACATTATTGTTGCTGATGACACTGGTTGTAGGTTTTTTATCTAAGGTCACGTTTCAGATAGGGTTTAGTCGTGGTCACATTTGGTACTGTATTAGTTGATTTAATAAGTCGGGTGCTTGTGTGAAGGAGGGAGCTTCTGAGCGGGTCGACGTATGTTCGACACCCGGGGCGACTAAGACAGCATTCCATTGCGACGGGCTGACTACTAGTGTGCGGCGTATGCAAATTTGTACCGCTCTGCTTTGTGTGTTGCCGAGAGTGCATCAGTGTATCAGTGCGACCTCACACACACGTGAGTTACTAAGTAACGTGCCTGGTGGTAATTACCATCCGGTAATTCGTGATCTGTTGTGAAGATATCTTGTGGTGGTCTCCTTCAAGCCTCCTTCGTCGCCAAGGAATACCTCCACGGTAATATTTTCAAGTACCTGCTACCGCAAATCTTTGTTTGAAACTGTCGAGACCCCAAAACTGTGTTACAAAGCCCAGTAACGGCCTTCATCGAGATAAAGAGGTTCTCACTCTCTGAACTGAGCTAAATTATCATTGTAAATGGTCTGCTATCCCTCTGCTTCGTATCCAACTTGTATTTTTTTGTTTGTTTTGCATTGGTTCCAATGTCATTATCATAACAATTTTGTGCATAAAGTAATTTTTTCTTTGCACATAATAAAATGTAATGTAATTAATGGTAGATTGCCGTTTTCATTATTTGAAATCTCCCATTTCCAATGCTTAATGGATATAATTAGCTACTTACATTGTTATTATTAAAATAATTATTGCAGAGAAAACATTTATTAATTTCATATGGAAGTAATTCCTGGCGCCCAGCTCTTATCACGAATGCATGTTTTTAGCGGACATTTACAGCTCTCACCAATAAATGGTGCAAGGTATAGTATGATAATATATGTCCAGGGTACACTACATGTTTTAAGGAAAAAAACAAGATGACTCAAATAAAAATGACTTAAAAAATATGGTTAAAAAAGACTTAATTTGTAGAAATTGCATGGAATAAACTGAACAAAGTAACACGTTTCAAATAAATATTATAAAACTCAATATCTCGAAAATAGTGAGACTTTTACTAAAATAAAATTTTGTCATATAGTAGGAAATGATGTGACCTCTCTGCGGTTGCAGGATTATCCTTTCATTCCTGGACACTCTGTATAAGCATTGGGTAAGTATTTCGGGTTGAATAGTAGGTTAATGTCTTTCCTTATAATTTTATTTAATTTTGTTATCCAGAGCTGGATCTAGTGGGGCGAGGCAACTTTAGGGGACGGCAGAATCGTGTTTGAAGGGCGGCAATTTATGTCACGGCGACGTTTTCTGTAGCTCCGCTGCTGCCCCGGGCGGTGACACTCGGGGAGGCCACATTGCTAGGGCTGGACTGGTATCGCGGCTTTTGTTTTGCTCAGTGCGGAGGTGTGGCGCGGCGCGCCGACTGGGTCCCGCCTGCTGACGGTGCATGCCACGGACATGGACGAGTGCGCCTACAACTCCGAGGTCTGGTACTCGCTGGTGTCGCGCAGTCCCCTGCTGGCGCTGGACAGCGTGTCCGGCGTGCTGACACTGCAGGCACCGCTGTCGACGCGCTACAAGCAGCTCAGCTTCACTGTCGTCGCCCACGACGGCGGCTCCCCTCCCAGACACGCACACACCAAATGCCACGTCGTCATCAAGGCGATCCCTGGTCAGTAACTAAGTATCAATCATAGCAGATAGAAACTGTCAGGGAGTCTTCTGCGGACTATTATACACAATCAACAGAAAACCACTGAAGATGGTTCAGTTAAGAAGCAAAACGCGTTCTGAAAGTAAATAAACAAACAAATATTCAATTGCTAAAGCTGTGTTTAATCAGCAATTGAGGAAAATAATCCACTGTGTTCAGATATTAAAGGAATGATCGAATAACCACTAGGTAAGAGCACGACATATTATGGAGATACGGATAAATTGTGTGTGTTTTCTAGTGTAAGGAGCGTTTCTGATATTTTTGTTTTCGTTAGAGAAACATTTCATCGTTTCTAATTGTTTCGTTAGACGTTGTAGGTGTTTTGCTATGTACCAGTTTCTGTTGACAACTAAACGATTGCTATAGTTAACTCGGCTCTACTTTCATGCTACTACAAACTACCAATCTCGTTATTCATTATAAATCATTTGCGAAATTTTCTTACTGGCCACCTAGTATATATAATTTGAAGAAAACAAGAGTGAAGCTACTTTCGGATCAAATACAGGGTGAGTCATATAAATCTCTCAGATTTCATAAGGTCGTTGCCTGAACACGGGCTGAAGCAGAAGTGTGGGGATAGCGTCGTTAGACGTGCCATGACGTGCAGTTTTCAGTGTGAGCAATGGCTTGGTCGGGACAACATCGAGAGTTCGTAGTGGAAGAGTACATTCAAAATGACGGACCCATGATCAAAACACAGCATGCGTTTCGTGTATATTTTGTTCTAGGTCGTCATGATCCCATTCCCACTGCACCAACAATTAGGAACTGAGTATCTAACTTTAGAGAGGCGTCTTTGGCATTAAAAAGAAAACCACCAGGCCTAACTAGGACGTCAACGTCACCGGAAAATGTGGATAGAGTGCGGGTTTCTATTCAACAATCCCCCCAGCGTTCTGTTCGTAAACACGCCACTGCGCTTGATTTATCTGCTAGTAGTGTCAGAAGAATTGTCCATAGAGACCTTGAATAGCACCCATACAAGATGCAGATAGTGCAAGAGTTAAGTGTAAGAGACATAGACGCGCGAACAAATTTGTGTCGCAACAATCTTCAGAATATTCCTCATACTGCTGTTTTGATCTGTAGTGACGAGGCCCATTTTCACCTGGCCGAAACTGTAAATAAACAAAATTTCGGATACTGGACTCAAAATAATCCTCGGAACCTTCACAAACAACTACTCACCAGCCCTCGAGTGACAATGTGGCACGCTGTTGCAGATTTTAATATCTGTAGTCCCTACTGTAACTCGGCATTGTTACGTGCTTGAAAAATTTTTTAAACCGAAATGGGATGAATTATTGCTCGACGATGACAATAACAACATCTGGTTCCAACAGGATGGTGCTATGGCCCATACATCGCGTCGTTCGATAGAAATTCTAAGACATATGTTTCCCAGTCATCTTATCTCTTTGCGAGGTGACACTGGGTGGCCCCCTCCAGATCGCCTGATTTAACCCCACGCGATTTTTTTCTCTGCGGTTACCTCAAGGAAAAGGTGTTCGGGCATCGTCCACGAACTATCGATGAACTGAAGGCTGCCATCACTGAAGAAATCAATGCTATACCTCTGAATACGATTCGCAGAGTCATGGACAACTTCCAGGATAGACTCCATCAGTGTTTGGACAATGGAGGTAGACATTTACAAGATATCATTTTGAAAACCAAGTAAATTAAAACTGCATTCTTTGTTCTTTCAAATAATAATAATAAAATTCATTGCATCTCGTTTTGAGAATTCTGTGACTCACCCTGTACTATGTGACCTGCAGTCGCCCAATTCCCCTTTGGCAAAATTGCTGATGTGTAATGTTAATCAAATAAATAAAACGCCATGTGCAACCTAGTGATGTGAAAATTCGCACCATGAAAATGTTTTATTGTACCAGAAGTGTAGTTGAGATGTTTTGCTTTCAGAGCCCGCTTCCGTGGAGGTAGCCGAGGTGGGAAACACCTGGGCGATGGTGTGCTGGGTGAACCCGAGGAGCCCCGTGCCGCTGGGTTACACAGTGAGGGTGACGTCAGGAGACGGCGAGGAGAGAGCTGTGAATGTGACTGCGAGGGAGGCGGCGAGGAACAGGACCTCGTCGTGCGTGGCTCTGCCAGACCTGGACTCCAGTCGCGACTTCACCGTGTCAGTGGCCGGCTTCACCGCGGAGGAAATCGGCGTCTCCAGCCCGCCCATACAATTCGACACGCGTGCAAATCGTAAGTACACTACAAACTAAAAACTGTTGTGGGATTTGGGTAGTTTTCAAAAAGTATTTTCGCAACATATGTGTTATCAGTTCCAAAAATTTTATGCCAAAACATCCATAGGTATTTATGATTTTTCGCTAAAAATCGTCTATAGAATAATCAAATTTACTAAAATTACGGATTTAATTTAAAAAATTAATAAATAAAAACTATAAACTCCTCAACGATGGCTACATATCACCGTAAATTATCAAAGTATTTTCGGGTCGATAGCTTTACAAATAAATTGGGGAAACAGAATTTTTCGAATGGTTTTTTGCTGAAAACTCGTACAATTCGCGAAATAATAATAATAATAATAAAATCCATACATTTTAAGAATCTACAGATGGCCAACTTTGGTTAGATACCCACGAAGATCATCAAACAACAAAAACACTTAAAATTTCTACAAAATTTCGTATGTTTATTTTCATCCCTATGATTTTACAAAATGTTGCATTATAATCGTGCTAAAGGGTTCAGAAGTGTTGCGAGATGGACGGTTCCGACTTGCATTGAGCAGATACATAACAGTAGAAAATATAAATCTCGTGGTACATTACCATTAATAGTATATACAGTTGGTTAGGATAAACTCGAGGTTAAACAATATTTGGGTATAAGTAATGTCGGTAACAATTTCAGTTACACACAAGCTTATTTGTTAGAATAAAGCAACACGTATGAAATGTATGTATGGACTGAGAGTAGCGTCCGTAATCGAGTGTTATTTCCCGTTTGGATGGGATGCCTGGATTAAAACTAGTCCACCCTGGCTTGATAAATTCTAGTTATCTTTTTGATTTCGTAGACGACACGGCGCGAGGTTACTGGAGCTTGTAACGCAGGCCACCACAGGAGAAGCGTATTTAAATAAATTTGGGCGATGTTAAATTTGCTGTTGGCGTGTCCTTAAGCAGCAACCACAAATCAAGTTCGGATCTGTCACAGTGTCAAATTAGAACTTTTCCCCTGATGAAGACAACACAGGCTGCTGTCGAAACGTCGCACTTAGAAGAACTGATCCAGAACAACACCCGGGAAAGACTCAGTTCTCACATCAATATCGAAACGAAATGAAGCTACCATTCGCACCCAACTAAAAAAGTTGGAGACACTCTTCTTTTACACAACCATTTCCCATTATTTTGGGGTCGGCTGCCTTTGATGATTTATTGTTGGCTTTGTTATGGTTTTACGGCCGCATGCCCTTTGAAACGTGTAACTACAGAAAGTTCTTTGTGTAATGTGAGTTCATGTGGCTGGAATACCGCAGTCAGGACGGGGGTTCGGAGGAATACGGACGATACAAATTATTAAATACATCTAGTCTGGCTGCGTCCATTAATTACGTGAGGTGAAAAAGGGGGAGGGGGGCTCAGAAGGAGGGGGCCGACGGAAGTCTGACGTCAGATTTTGGAATTCTATATTCTGGTGTCTCTAAACCACTCTGATAGTAACGAAGTCTTTCTCGGCGTTGAGAATGGATGTAGTCTTCTCGGGAGACTAGCCGAGTAAGTAAGATGTTTCCACACGATATTTCGGCGATCTCAGACTCCGTCGCCATCTTCTGGTGAAGATGGCGACGGAGTCTGAGATCGCCGAAATATCGTGTGGAAACATCTTACTTACTCGGCTAGTCTCCCGAGAAGACTACATCCACTCTGATAGTATCAAAATTATTAATTAAATAATTACAAAAATATTAATTTCATTAAATGATAAGGATTCTCTAGAATGATTGCAAAACACGAATTGAATAGATAACAAATTATGACATTTGAAAATTTATTTTTCATACGAAATTAGAACTACATTATCTTGAAACTTAGTGTCTCGAATTCAACTGCCAAAACAAGAAACAAAGAAAACTTAAATCAATTAACATTTCGGGCAGCATTAAAAAAAAACATACAACTTTGTAATTTAATGAGGCACCCTATACGAATGTAAGGTTACTAGCTTAATGCAAGGAGCACGCCTTCCTGTGTAAATGGCTTTAGGCGGGTTCTCAGAATCCCACTTGCTGACAACTAGAATATGTATAGTCTGGATTCTTGCTAACAGTGGCTTTACATAACCTCTCACAACCCAATTCTGAATATCGTAAAATACTGTAAAGGCAACAAAACACCTACTTGTAGGATGGAAGACCGAATGGTTGGTTAATATATGAACTATCAAAATGTGCGTGACCACACACATACACAGGTGACCTCTCCCTTTAAAGTTAGGACACACAGGTGTGGTATATTCATCCCCCGCCATTTATCTGACCAGTTCACGCTATTTAAGTAAACAGCACAAATTTCACTTTCCATCCAAGAACTAACCACGTCCAACCAGGTGCGGATCCAGGGGGGGGGGGGGCTAGGGGGCTCAAGCCCCCCTCCAGTATCTAGGTCCACCCCCGACACTGTAATTTTGGAGACCTTTTTTTTTAGCTCTACGGATTTGAGGCCCGAGAAGGCTATAAAGACTACCCTAAGGGCTGACTCAAGCCCCCCCCCCCCAAAACCAAAATCCACTGAAGGCAAGCCCTCTGAACTAAATTTCATTCAAGCCAAGCCCCCCCCCCCCCCAAACCAAAATCCTGGATCCGCCCCTGCGTCCAACGTTACTTAATTGCGGTAATGGGACGAGAACCGGCGTTTTCAACGCTCATTTAAAGGCAATAGCTTATAAAACTCTCGTCCTTCCACATTAGGAGTACTGTTGTGGACTTTGGGATTTTTATTCCAAGGGATTGATTGATGCGTTAGAGAAAGTACAGAGGAGAGCCTCTCGATTCGTGACTGCTTGCTGCAGCCCTTACGAAAGCGTCACAGAATTGGGCTGGGATTGTCTGGCACACATACGGCCTCGGTTTCGTCTGAATTTGTTGGCGAATATGCGAATTTCCTTCCCCCCCCCCCCTTTCTACGAGTGCATTGAAATACTGCGTTCACCAACCTATTTAGGTTGCAATGACAGGAGAGATAAGATGCCTTACTGATGCTTATTCGAGATTGGAATGTACAGAGTTAGTTTTGGTGCAGTGCACCCTCTGCCTCTTGCAGAGTATGCATGTAGATGTATGACAGTAAGTACTTGCTTCGGCGGCACATGTACTAAAATTGGAATAATACAGAGAAGATTAGCATGGTCCCTGCGCAAGGATGACAAAATCGTGAAGTGTTTCACAATTTATCCAGCGTTTTCAGGTTGATGGATAGATACAACGCGGCCGCCTAAGATTTCTGCCGATAGGCATAAACAAGTAACGAGATTATCCGAAACATCTGCCATTATGACAAAATATAACTACGATGCAAGATGCCGAAGTCAATACTGAACTATTAGTATAAACACGGACAAGCTAACCTGTGAAGCAACACTTAACGGAGAAGTTTACATATCCAACTGCAATAGAAGCAGCAGATGTTGTCAATAAGGGCAACCTCTCCTTGTATTACAGCCAGACTACACTTGCCAATGAGTACATAATAAGCCGTTCTGTTCTTCGGAATGTTGAATCTTTTAAGTTCCTAATTATAACATTACCAAGTAATATAAAATAGTATCACCATTTAACATCGATCTTTGCAGAAGCTAATTCAAGATTACTGTTTGTAGATTAAATTATAAAGTTTCTGTAAAGGAAATAGCGCATAAAATTCTCATGCGTCGTAATCTGGAATATTGTAGTAATGGATGCAAGGCATTCTGGAGGATGCGGTTTCTTTCTCATGAAGAAAATTTCAGCCCTTCTCGGATCGAGAAGATCTCAGCAGTGAGAAATGCGGTTCTCTCTTCCTATTTTTGATTTCCAGAAACACACTTTCTATGCCTTCTCTGCGGAAAGAAGGCACACTCAAATCAGGTGCCTGCTAAATCAGAAATAGCAAATTATCGAAATAATTCAATGTTTCTATAACAGTGACTTCTGGTTAAAATTCCCTTCGCTTGAACCGCCTGAGCAATACAGCGCGCAATGTAAGAAAATTGGAAACCTCTATAAACACTAAACATCACCATCATCTAGGACAGCTTCCAACCACTGGCCGGGTCTGCTGGGAACAAAATCCTCGCCAGCGCTTCCTGGCTAACCACCATCTCTCTTCTTCTACTGTCGCCCAATTTCCTCCTTTTTTTTTTAAATGGCATTTGGCAACGGAGGCCATAGAGCCAGCTCAATGTAATTATAATTGTTTTAAGTGTGTAAGTCGTCATCCAGTATTTATTGTATTTCTCCAATGTATGGACGCCACAGGACGGACAGGACATTCACACAGACACAACACTTAACATCCATGCCCGCGGCCGGATTCGAACCGGCGGCCTTCGGCACGCGGAGCACCTACGCTACCGAGGCCGGCAATTTACTCCTCTCTCCTCCACACATTTCTTAACGCCTTTAATCCATCTGTCCCTCGGTCTTCCTCTAGGCTTCTTCCCTTTCAGCTTCATGTCCAGCATGGTAGCTTCTCCTCTCCCATTCTCTTTACATGTCCGTACCACTGTAACCTAGATTTTTCAATTCTCTATTGTAGCGGTTTTTCCCTTATCATCTCCCTTATTCTCTCATTCCTTATTCTGTCTCTTCTTGCTACTCCCACTCTACTCCTCTGAAATTTCATTTCCACAGATTGTACTCTCACTTTGTCTCTTTTCTTCATCACCCATGTTTCTGCCCATATGTTAAAATTGGCACAAAATATGTTTTATACATTGCCTATTTACTCTTTTGTGGGACATCCCTACTCCATACCAGACTTCTAATACTTTTAAAAAATCCATCTGCACATCTTCCTCTTTCGTTTATTTTCATTCTGTTTCCTCCATTTTCTTCAATACAGCTTCCCAAATATTTGAAACATTCCACTCTATTTAGTTGCTCTCCTCCAAGTGATGTACCTATGTCCATCCTGTTCTTCTTTCTTGTTGTTATCACCACTTCACTTTTTCTCGCAGAGAACTTCATACCATAGGCTGCAACTACCCTCTCCCACACATCCAGCTGATCCTGCACCTCTCTTTCATCCTCTCCCCAAACTAATAGGTCGTCCGCAAATACCATTGCTTTCATTTTTCCTTCGCCAATGCTCTGCACCACCTTCTTTAATATTTTATCCATAGTTACAATAAATAACGGGGGTGATAGGGCACTTCCTTGTTTTAGTCTGTTTTTCAGATGGAACCATCCAGTCTTATCCGTTCCCACTTTGACACAGCCCTTACTACCCTCATACATATCATTCACTCTTTGCACTATCTCCATTATTACTGACTTTTTTCTCAGTCCTTCCCACACTTTGTTTCGGCTGAGGCTGTTATATGCCTTTTCAATGTCCAGAAAGGCCATCACCAGATCTTTCCCATACTCGTAGTGCCGCTCTTGTAGCTGTCTTATTGCAAATATAAGATCGATAGTTGATCTTCCTGGTCTAAATCCATATCATTCTTCCCTTAGCTGCCTTTCAACCGCTCTTCTTATTCGGCTTTCCAAAACTTTCTCATTTATCTTGGCACATCAGGGTAATACCATGGTAGTTCTGGCAGACAGTCCTGTCCCCTTTCTTAAATATGGGCATTATTACACCTTTCCTCCAGTCCTCTCGAATTCTTCCCGCCTTCTACACAGCCCGCATCTCCCTATAGAGCCACTGTGTGCCCATTACTCCAGCAGCTCGTATCATCTCCACGCTCACATCATCCACTCCAGGTGCTTTACCTCCCTTCATTTTCTTTACCGCGTCCTCCAATTCCTTCCATGTTATATCTTACTCTTCCTCTTGATACTATTCCTGTTCTTCATCTGTACTTTCATTTTCATCACTGGATCCTGAAGCATTCAACAGATCCTCAAAATGCAACATCCAGATTTCCTTCATGTCGTCCTTCCCGTCCACTAAGTTGTCATTCTTATCCTTTATACTACCTGCTTCCATTCTGCTCTTCCTCCTACTTTTTATCATGGTATACAACACCTTCTTACTGCCCTCACTATCCTCTTTTAGCATTTATGTCCATTTTTCGATCCATTTCCTCTTTTCTTCCTGTATCACTGTTTTTGCTTCTTTCTTTTTGTAGATGTACACTCTTTTGCTTTCCTCTGTTCACGTTTGGAACCATTCCCTGAAGGCTTTATTCTTCTGTAGCACAGCATCCTTTGACCTGCCATTCCACCATGGAGTTTCTATTTCTCTTCTCCTACCAGCTGTCCTAGAACATACTGCTTCGGCTGATTTTACCAAGGAGGTTTTAAAACGTTCCCATTCCTCCTCCGCTGACTGCAAGTCATCTCTAGGTATTTTCTGCGCAAGCTGCTCTTGGTACTCCCTCCTGAACTCCTCTTCCTTCAGTTTCCACATTCTTATTCTTATCTCCTGGTTTTCTGATGTTCTTGCTCCCTTTTTCTCTTTCAGATAGGCTATTAGAAGTCGATGGTACATATCTAAGGCTTCTGATGGGATGACCTTTATATCCACAATTTTCTGTCTCATCTCTGCTTCGATTAGGAAGAAGTCAACAAACGACTTCCGAGACAAGTCTGTACTATACCATGTTATCTTATGGCTTTCCCTCTTCTTGAACCAGGAATTACCCACAGTCAAACCATTGCGTTTACAGAGCTCCAACAGCTTTCTTCCTTCTGCGTTCCTGCTGCCCCATCCTTGTGTTCCAAGGACATCTTAATATCCTTTCCTTGCAGTGCCAACATGAGCATTAAGGTCTCCCATTATAATTTGGTTGCTGCTACCAAGCTGCTGCTACAGACCCTCTTCAAAACATTCCTTTTCCTGTTCGGTGCAGCCTACCTGAGGGGCATAAACTTGTTTTAGCTCCATGTTCTTGTCCCTAACTTTCACTTCAAACTTTATCATTCTGTCGTTTATTCCGTAAGGATAGGTTGCATTCCCAAGGAGGTGGTGTATTTATAGCTGTTAGTAAGTACCTCCCATGTAGCGAAATAGATGT
Organism: Vandiemenella viatica; assembly: GCA_031002005.1. Classification (NCBI taxonomy): domain Eukaryota; kingdom Metazoa; phylum Arthropoda; class Insecta; order Orthoptera; family Morabidae; genus Vandiemenella; species Vandiemenella viatica. Next base: position 117,758,944 of record CM061921.1, read on the forward strand.
CCATACTGTCTGCGAAATCATATGGATCAAGCTCAACGTAGCTAGGACAAAACTTGTGATAGGCTCGTTCTATCGTCCACCCGATGCAAGCGTAAATATTGCCGAGGCCTTGAGAAATAATGTAAATAATATAGCACGGCAATTTCCGGACCATGCAATAATGCTAGGAGGTGACATAACTTGCCAGATATCGACTGGACTAATTACGTTCACGTTACTGGGGGCAGGGATAAAGCAGCTTGCGAAATCATTCTAGACCTCTTCTCAGATCACCATCTTGAACAGCTCGTAACTGAATCAACGTGATGCCTCAACGGTAACGAAAATATTTTAGATATAGTTGTTACAAATAGGCCCGAACTATTCACGGATATTTCTACCACCGCAGGAATAAGTGATCACAAAGCTGTAATTGCTACAGTAAAACTAACAACCACGCGCAGAAAGAGAAAAGAGAGGATCGTTTACAGATTCGAAAAGGCTTCAAAAGAGTGTTTTAGAGCGCATTTGAGGCATAATTACCACACCTTCTTAGTAGCAGGAGGCACCGTTGAAGAGAGGTGGCATCGATTCCTACATATACTCGGGGAAGGTATGAACTTGCATATACCGAAACGGACAATCAGGGAAGAGAACGATCCCCCATGGTCAACACGGGAGGTTAAAAGGTTACTCAAAAAGCAAAGGAAGATACATGCACGATCAAAAAGGACGATGCATCGGACTGATTTAGATACGTTAGAGGAGATAAGGGGACGTGTTAAGAATACGATGCGTGAGGCCTTTAATAACTTTCGTGAAAATTCTCTCTCTAAGAGCCTCACTGAAAACCCTAAGAAATTTTGGTCGTATGTAAAAAAAGTTAGTTGTAGTGGGAACAATAAGCCAGTTCTAATAAAAGACGGACGGGAGGTTGAAGACAGCCGCGACAAGGCTACCGTATTTAACACCGAATTCAAAAATTCATTCACGCAAGAAAACATGGAAAACATTCCCACTTTACCACATCGTGTGGAATTAGCGATGGATCCGATAGAAATTGATAGCGTAGGAATTGAAAAGCAATTAAAACTCCTGAAGTGGGGTAAAGCGCCGGGTCCCGATGGTATACCGGTAAGAGTATTTTCTGAATACGCGGAGGATATTGAACCATTTCTGTCAGATATATTCCGTAAATCACTAGAAGAGAGAAAAGTACCTTCTAGCTGGAAAATAGCCCAGGTAATTCCAGTTTTTAAGAAGGGAGATCGGAGTGATCCTAGGAATTATCGACCCATATCTCTAACATCGGTCTGCAGCAGAATTCTGGAACATGTCATATGCTCGAACATTATGAAGTTTCTAGATGAGAACGAGTTACTTACACCATGTCAACACGGATTTCGGAAGAAGAGATCTTGTGAAACACAATTGGCCCTATTTTCCCACGACATAATGAAAGTTATCGATGCAGGTTCGCAAATTGATGCAGTTTTTTTGGATTTTCAGAAAGCTTTTGATTCTGTGCCACGCAACAGACTCTTAGCGAAGATTCGAGCTTACGGTATTTCGGCTCAGATTTGCGAGTGGATACGTGATTTTCTAACTGGTCGATCACAGTATGTCGTTGTTGACGGGGAAGCCTCTTCAAAGATAAATGTCACTTCGGGCGTTCCTCAAGGAAGTGTAATAGGTCCACTTCTTTTCTTAATATTTATAAACGATCTAGGTGACAACGTCAAATGTTGGTTGCGATTGTTTGCCGACGATGCGGTTATATATAGGGAAATAAGGTGCTCCGACGATTGCTTAGAAATTCAGCGTGATTTGGATGCTATTTTCGGAATGGTGCCGTAAATGGCAGCTTACACTTAATTGCAAAAAGTGCAAGGCAATGCGGATAAGTAACAAGAAGAATCAGTTTGTTCACGAGTACAAAATAAACAATTCACCTGTTGACACGGTTGATTCCGTGAAGTATCTGGGGGTGATAGTACAAAGCAACATGAAATAGGACATGCACATAACTTCCGTCGTAGGCAAGGCAAATTCTAAATTATGATTCATAGGTCGTATTTTGAGGAATTGTAATGCTCAATCAAAGGAGATAGCGTATAAAACACTAGTGCGTCCGCATCTGGATTACTGTTGTGGGGTTTGGGATCCGTATCGCAAGGTTCTGATTGACTCAGTTGAGAGGGTGCAGAGGAGAGCCGCTAGATTCGTGACTTGTTGTTACAGCCGTTATGAAAGCGTCACAGAATTGATACATAGATTGGGCTGGGATAGTTTGGAAGACAGACGACGTAGCTTGCGTTCGAATTTATTGGAGAATATGCGAAAAAATGTAAATTTCGAGTGCAATGAAATACTTCTTCCGCCAACCTATTTAGGTCGCAATGACCGGAGGGATAAGATTAGAGAAATAAGATGCCGTACTGATACTTATATGTATTCCTTCTTTCCTCGCACTATTCGGGATTGGAATGGGCGGGTTTAGGATTGGTGCTTAGCACCCTCTGCCACCCACAATGTTTGTGATTTGCAGAGTATGAATGTAGATGTAGATGTAGATTCCTACTACTTCTTCCCTTACATCTTCCTTTATCACGAGTGCTACTCCATTTCTTTTTCCGTCACTATTCCCAATCCAGTACAGCTTATATCCCTTCCGTAATTCCTTCACGCCTCCCCCCCCCCATCTTGTCTCTGCTAGTCCCAGTATATTCAATTTCCTTCTTTCCATCAAATCTACGATTTCCTCAGTCTTTCCCATCAATGTTCTTATGTTTAAAGTTCCTATTTGTAATCCTTCTCGTTGTCCTTTTTCATTTCCAGGTCGTCTACTTTTGTAACTTTTTCAGAGGCTTGTTCCTTTTAATTTGAAAGCAATTGATTCCTACTCGTACTTGCTAGGCCTAACACAGTCGAGGATTTTATTTCAGGGTTTACTCCCTTAGCCTTTGAAGATCCCTTTTCGCCACAAGGCAGTGGTGTTTCCCTCCAATTTACCCCCAGAGAGGATGGGTGGCCCCTTCCGCCATTCTGAAGGTCTCCTTCTCTGCCGAAAACTGCCGTTGAGGACTAAACAATAATGAAAGTTCTAAAAAATAAATTACGAGTAATATATCTTTGAAACTGAAGAGCTAGGTTTCAGGGTCCAGATCAGTGTGGAATGTGATGTATCTTAGCAGGCAATTCATTTTACCACGAAAGTCCCGAAATTACAGTCATGGAAATTACAGGCCGATCAGTTTGACATAAGTGATAGGAAAAAGATGGAAAGAATAACATGCAACTACATCATAAATGTCTGTGGGATAATATGAAATATATTTCATATTAACTAAAAGGAACATAATAAAAGACCACTTGAATAAGTTTTATATTTTGTCTACTATTAAATCGGAGGTTTGATATAAACTCGGCTATAACAGGAGAGAGTCTCGCGATTTTAGGTTGCTATAGTTGGTTTCACAATTTGTCAGTTCGCACTGGCCAGGAGAGAGATCGATCTATGAGTAAACACTTCTGTTACAGCGATCAATTTCCAAATAATTCTCTGGTCGGCTGTCCTCAAGGTGTTTACCTGCGCGTACTCAATTCCACATACAACGTCATTGTATGTAAGTTGCAGTGTTTGTGACGCCAAATGAATACACAACGTCATTTAATTGTGTCCGCCTGAGCTAAAACAACTCCAACAAATATGGATATTGACGAGGCATGGTAGGTAGCCTAATGTCTTTACCGCCGGCGGCCCCTTTGAAGTTCGCAACGCCTGAAAGGATTCGAGAACACATTAGTGGCAGCAGTGAGCTGACGATCCCTACCTTCCTAATCTTGTATGTCTTCCAGCTAAACATAAGCTCATATACAGTACACGTATCATTTTTAACTTGCCTGTGCTTATCAATAAATTGTTTATGTATTTGTCGGATCGGGAGTATGTGGCTACGCTACTATATGGCGCCACAGACGCAGCGAGCAGGATGCCATCGCCACAGCGACTGCAGAGTGACCTACAGGAGCTGCTTAACCGCAGCTCACAACAGACTGGTTCTATTCATGCACGACCACCGAGGCAACATCATTCCGCTATCTGTTATTGTGTATTGTGAGACTGAGTCTAATAAGTCGGATTATTGTATCAGCTGTGTTTTCGTGGTTACTCTCGACTGTCCGAGGGATATCTACAGCATACCTTCGCTGATGAGCCATCAGCCTTGAGCCGGGAACTCCATTCTACCCGCCCGACTCCTGATCTTTCCTGGATGGATCCAACATATTAATAACAATATTATCGTAATGAAGAGTTATTATCCCGCACACACCGCTCCTAACACGCAAATTCACTTTTATCTTCTTTTTATCTTCTAATTTACTCAGCCGTAAAAGGTATATGCTTACATCCAGTAAAGCACTTTACATTTGCTGTATGATTCCGGGATGGCTTCTTCTTGTTCCTCCATAGCTTTATCTGTAACACCTCAGTTTCTTTCAGTTGGCGCTGTGTTTGTGTGCAGGCAGCTGCTGGAGTGTGGGTCGTGGGTTTGAGTGCCGGTGTGAGGCTGGTTTCCACGGACCCCGCTGTGCTCTGTTCGACCCCTGCCTGGCTGGATCTCCTTGCCTCCATGGAGGGACCTGCCGAAGGTAAACAAACTGATGCAGTAGTTAATAACAGTTGACTGCTAATTACTTTTAATTTTAGTTTAACAAAAAAACCTTCATTATATGACTAATGATAATAATAGCTTGACAATACGCATCAAAAGAAGAATTCCAGAAATAGAATATTCTGTTATGTTCCTTTCTCAGGGAGCTGAATTCAGTAGCTATCCAAGTATTTCAGTCAATTGATTTTTGTAAAATAAAATTCAAGATTTCCTTCCAAGAATTCGAACACGGTACGTCTAAATACGAGGCGTTAGACAGTATTTTCAAAAAAATATAATATATATATGTATATATGTATTCGTTATAAAAAGTTTTATTCGAGTTCTTAGTTTCCTACAAACTTACTTAACTTTCCAACATAAGCACCGTTCACTTCAAAACATATTTCGTAACGCCGCACCAGCTTTTTTAACCCCTCCACCTGGAAACTGAATCAGCTGACAGCGGCGGTCTTCAAACAGAGCCACTGTTTCAAGTTCAAGAAGAGGAAATAGTCGCTAGCTATAAGGACGGTATTGTAGGGTAGGTGATCAAAAAGTTCCCAGCAAAATTTTTTAATCTTCTCATTCTTTCTGGTGGCTCAGTTGATTTAGGCGCATGACTGTGGAATCGGCCTTGGGCATTGGCGTGAGGAAGGGCGTAGTTGTGGTGGACGACTGTTTCCCGTGCCGTCGATTTTGGATCGCATGTATCTTCTGTTTTGCGAACGTATCGCAGTACAAGTAATTGTTGAATGTGGGGGGGGACGTCTAATTATATTAGTTAATTAATTAAATCGTTCCTAGTTTAAACTTTTATCTCATTACTTCTGGATGTTACGTCAGGAAACTACCACCAGAGCAGCCTCTGTTATTGCAGAGTCCCCGTTACAACGTAAGTAATTAGTATACTTAAGTCAACAATAACATACTCTTGCACGTGTCCTCATATATCATTCGAACACCATACACTTGGAAGTAACTCCGGTTCCTGGCATAACGATTAAGAAATGGCTTTTGCAAACACCTTGGAGTAGATTGAACGAACATTTATTTATAAAACCTTATCATACAGCTACCCGCTCATTTAAACTATGTTATGCTGGGAGGAATACCACACAAATACTCACAGATAAGACAACTAATACTGATGTTGAACAAACTAAGAGATCCGTCAAATGTACGATTTTAAAGCAATTATACAACTGAAACATGACTTTGATATACACGAGGGACTGAATGACTGTGAAGCTAACAGCAATACAATCCATGCAATATTATAAGTATAAGAAGACATGGGGCTTGGAAACTATGCAGGAATAAGTTATAACAGATTGAGTACCATGAGGCAAGGGCCGGACAGACTAACGTGGTGTCTGTAGCTAAATGGGCTTTTACAAGATGACGCCGGGCCTTTTGTACATTAGGTTGCAGAAGCTGTCGCAGAAACCGAACCTACTGGCTTGGCTACTCGTGTTATACGCGGCAACTGTCATACTGAATTAATATCCAAAACCCTTACAATACGGCGACCACATGCCTCCGTTTAGATGTCGCAGTCCACGCCCCGAAGTTCAAGTTCCTGTGTCAAGCGCCTAGTGACCAAACTAATCCCCGCTATCCTCTTCTATCAGTAAGGCTTCCCATCATTGGCAGAAACAGAATAAAAACACGCTACGAATTTTTTTCTGCTGCTCACCATCTTAACATCTTTGCTCATCCACCCCACAAAAAATGGCGGTAATCTCTCCTCAAGTCACATCACAAATGTTTTAACAAAGCGCTGCCTCTTAATCTGACACCGCTATTGGAATGATACGTTCCTTCCGAGATACTCGCCGACTGCAAGTCACCGCGTCCAGCTTCCTCACCCCAACTTGTTATTTAGTGACTGTTCCAGCTCTTTTATTTGCATCAGCTACATCACAAACAAACAAAAAATTACACCTTTCCCTTGATTTAACCTTTCGTTATCTTGTGTCCCTGTTACTACAATTGTTCTTCTTTTAATTTTTTTGTAATGTTAACATTAGGTTAAATATTAATATATATCTTCTGCCCTCGCATTATAACAATGTAATGAATCAAAATGGTTTTTACAGATTCCCACTCTCTATATAAATTTTTGTGATTTTAGGCTACATACTGCTGAACAAAAGTACACTTGAATCCTCTACATTCAATTTTTATTGGATTCACTGTAGTCCATTAATCACAACTTTATTTCGTGTATACTGTTACTACATTCGTCTCATGCCAGTGTACGAGACACCAATAATCTAGCATGATACTCGAATCAACAGAATATTTTTCACAAACTCTCCCATTTGCAATTGGGCAGACGTATCAAATTCAAGTTTATCCCATAAAAATGATAAGAATTATCACATTCAAAATGAAAAAAAACACGGGTTTTATTATACCTGTGTCATATACTTCAACAGAGTGTTCCCAATATTAATCGCTCTTCAACTTCATTTCTCAGCACAAGACACTAATAGAAATGAACCAAGCCAATATATCATATATTTCAAACTAATATCTTACATCTAAATGTATAAACATAGAATAACACAAGAATACACAACAATACATACAAGTCCCATACTGATAAAAAATAACCATTAATTGAATTCTCTTTTACAGTATATAAAACATCCTTACATCTATTCTAGATGAATATTGGAAAAAATGACTGTCAATTCAGCTCACGCTCACTTCATTTTTGCTTTCACTACAAATCAAAAGTATACATTTTTTTCTGTGTCTTTTCACACATAAGATGTAGGGGGCTATAGTGTGAGCGTGAGTAATTCTAAAGTGTGACTGAATGGTGTGTGGTCTATGGTTTATACTAACCTTTGTAAGATGACCGAGTGGTAGTTAGATTTATTTCCAAATTTAATAGCTTTTCTTTCTGACACCTAATTAACTATCGCAATTACGCCCTAAGACACTTAATGTTAAGCACTGCTTATTTCTTGAAATATTTTCAGCAATCATTCTTCTTTTACACATATTTCTGACACCATTAACGAATAACCAACTAACAAGAGTTGTTAACAACGTGAGGGTGTGGGAATATGGATTCTTTAGTCTACGAGTGTTAAAGGAAATACAAACGCCAACGATTTATATTATAAACCATTTAATTTAAAAAGCCTACCATACAATTAGTCCAATTACCACCTATATTACGCTGTAGAGAACGCGACAAAGTGTTAATAACATGAATCAGACTACTTGAAGGGGATGATGCTCAATAACTGACCATAATTTGAAGATTACATTTCCTACGTTTGAGTTCGCACTGTTACTCAAACAAGCAAACATAATTATGTGAAACACTAAAACTACGACAAAATCTTAAGGCTTGAAACAAGGTAAAGTAAGAAAATAACGTTAATCAAAGGTGACATTAACCGGAGTCAAAGTTGGAGTGACATGAGACAAACTAAAGGTGTTGGAGACGAAGACTGAAGGCATCTGAGGTGAACTGGAGGTGTTTGAGACGAACTGGAGGCATCTGAGACGAACTGGAGGTATCTGAGACAAACTGGAGGCGTCTGAAACGAACTGGAGGTATCTGAGACAAACTGGAGGCATCTGAAACGAACGGGAGGTATCTGAGACAAACTGGAGGCGTCTGAAACGAACTGGAGGTATCTGAGACAACTGGAGGTGTCTGAGATGAACTGGAGGCATCTGAGACGAACTGGAGGTGTCTGAGACGAACTGGAGGAATCTGAGACGAACTGGAGGTGTCTAAGACGAACTGGAGGCGTCTGAAACGAACTGGAGGTGTCTGAGACGAACTGGAGGCATCTGAGACGAACTGGAGGTATCTGAGACGAACTGCAGGCATCTGAGACGAATGGGAGGTATCTGAGATGAAATGGAGGCATCGTGTGGCTTTACATGCTTCTATCTCGAGAGTCGCCCAAAGAGTGGAGGAAGTGTCACGGCGTCTCTACCACTTTGTATATTGTTGGATCAATCTTCGCACCAGTTGTCCGCCGTTAGATCTGTTGCCAATCAGAACGAGAAATCGAGTTACTTCAACTTTGATTCTCTCTTCTACCAACTTATACAGAAGATGGAAGGGCTTAAGCCTGGCGTAGCAATGGAAAGTTTGGGCTTATACTGCTAATATTAAAATATGTGGCTGCTGTCGTCCCATGCTTAATGTAATCTGAACCGGTGGTCCGACAGCCGGTACTGAAACAAACATGGTACATGCAACGAATAAACATGAAGATTTGTACACCGGTTCTTAATAAAAGTTAAGTTCCTTTACACCTTGAACACTTCCAACAACTTTTGCTTTTCTTGACAGCGTAACGCTCTGAGTTCGCATTCTGGAGGACACCGGTTCCAATCCCCACCCAGGCATCCAGATTTGGGTTATCCATGGTTTCCCCAGATCACTCTGGTTGAATACCGGGGTGCTTCCTTCAAAACGCCATCGCCGAATTCCTTCCGGTTCCTTGTTCCCATCCTTTCCCGCCTCTAATGTCATAGACGTCGACGAGGCGTAGAGCCATAAGCAAAAAAAAAAAAAAAAAAAAAAAAATCTTTTCTTGATAGAAATTCTGACATCTTAATCGATTTTTGTCGACTTCTGCACTTAAGTGAGCTTAAATGAGTTCTAGTGATAGTGGTAGAAAATATCCTTGAAAGAAACAGTTGTTAAACACCTGAATTGCCAGTTTATTACAATTCCAGTGTCTTCAGTTATAAATCATTCTTGCAGACGAAAAACAAGAAATATAATGCAACTGTTTAATGTAATCTGTTACAGCTATTCCCCTGCTTAACTTAATTTAGATGTCCACTGCCAAAATTGGGTAGAAGCGAAGCAAGTGACCAAGTGAAATATGCTGTTCCGTCCGCAGGGCTGGTAAGGATGCTGAGCACAGACTAACGCTCGTAAGACCAACTCTGGCTGCAAAATATCACACATAGTAGGCGATTTCTTCTGTAATAGATTGTTAAAGTGATAAATATTATTTATTGAGTATGCCACTGCAACTGTTGATAGATTTTATTAGGACAGGCGAAGCGAGCCCTTACACTACGAGACGATATGTATACTTTTGTGGTACACTTTTTGAAAAAAACTGGTCAATTCTAGACGTGCCATCGATATTTTTTTTTTTTTTTGCTGTCATCAGTCTTTCAACTGGTTTGATGCAATCATCCAAACCTTTCCTATCCTGTGCTAACATCTTCATTTCTTCATACCCCTTACAGCCCACGTCCTCAATTATCTGCTTCATATATTCTAATCCTTGTCTTCCTCTACAGTTCTTACCTTCGACTGTTCCCTCCACTAACAAATTAACCAATCCAGCATGTCTCAAAATATGACCTACCAGCCTGTCTCTTCTTTCCGTAAGCTTCTTCCACAAACTTCTTTCTTCACCCATCATTTCCAAAACTCGTTCATTTCTTACTTTGTCTGTCCACTTAATTTTCAGCATTCTTCTATAACACCACATTTCAAATGCTTCAATTTTCTTTATTTCCGGTTTTCCTATAGTCCATGTTTCGCTACCATAAAGTGCTGTGCTCCACACAAAGAGTTTTAAAAAGATCTTTCTAATTCCTAGATCAATATTTGAAACTAATAGGTTTCTCTTTTTCATGAAGGCTCTTTTTGCTAGTGCTATTCTGCTTTTAACATCATTCCTGCTTCGGCCATCGGCTGTAATTTTACTTCCCAAGTAACAGAATTCACTTACTTCTTCTATTGCATCCGATCCTATTTCTATATTTAAACTACTAGTATTGGTATCATTTCTGCTACATTACATCACTTTTGTCTTGCTTTGATTTATATTCAGGCCAAAATCTTCCTTCAGTATTTTGTTCATGCCATTCAGTAACTTCTCAATACCCTCAGCGCTTTCTGCTAACAAGACAATGTCATCAGCAAATCGTAGCATACTGTTTTTTTCTCCTTGAAAACTTATGCCAAATGGATTTTTTTTTTTTTTGACTTTCTTCATTGCTTCTTCTACATACAAGTTGAATATTAACGGGGACAGACTACAACCTTGTCTCACACCTTTTTTAACTGATGCATGTCTCTCGTGATTCTCTACTTTTATTAAAGCCACTTGATTCTTATATACTTTATAGAGTATTCTTCTATCTCTATACTTTAGACCTGACTTCTTTGAAATTTTGAACATCTTGTCCCACCTAATATTATCAAAAGCTTTTTCTAAATCAACAAATGCCATAAAAGTATATTTGTTTTTCTTTATCCGCCATTCAAGTATTAATCTTAAAGACAGAATTGCTTCCCTTGTACATCGATTTTTCCTAAACCCAAACTGATCTTCACCTACTATCTCTTCTACTACCCTTTCCATCCTTCTGTATATTATTCTGGTCAGTAATTTTGAACCATGTGATTTTAGACTAATTGTGCGATATTTCTCACATTTGTCGGCTTGTGCTTTCTTTGTAAGTGTGAAGATAATATTTTTATTAAAATCAGTTGGAATTTCTCCTGTTTCATAACTTTTTGATATCAGCTTGAATAATCTTTCGATTCCTACCGCTCCTAGGGATTAAAGAGGTTCTGCAGGGATCTCATCAATTCCAACTGCCTTATTTGCTTTCAAGTCATTCAGAGCTTTATTAATTTCTGTCCTTAAAACAGAATCTCCTAAGTCATCAATGTCGGCATCGCCTTCCTATTCCATTACACTATTGTTCAAGTCGTCCCCAACTTACATTTTCTCAATGTATTCTTTCCATCGGTTAGCTCTATCTTCTGAGCTTAAAAGAGGTTTCCCATCGGCAGCTTTAATGTTCATACCTCTTTTCTTCATTTCTCCAAAATTCTGTTTGATCTTTCTGCAGGCAACATGTACTTTACCTACGACCATTTCCTTTTCTACTTCTTCACACGTTGCTTGTAGCCATTTTTCTTTTGCTATTTTGCATTTCCTACATGGTATATACCAAAAGTAGTAGGACTGATTTTTTTTAAAAACATTTATTGAAGATATCTTTACAATTCCTTAATCCTCTTCAAAATAGCATCCTTAGGCAGCTACACACCAAAAATTACGCTGCTGACATTGGCCGTACGCCTTCTGGAAGTCAGTTTCGGGGACGCTGTTGAGAGCCCTCGTCGATGCTGCTTTAACGTCCTGCATTGAGTCAAAACGCTGTTCCTTCAGCTGCTTTTTCATCTGTGTGAGTAAGAAAAGTCAGATGGAGCCAAATCAGGACTGTAGGCGGGGTGCAGCAACGCGGAAATGTCGATTCGGGCCAACAGTTGTCTCATGACGGCGCGCATGGGCACGGCGCATTGTCGTGATGCAGTGTCCAGTTGGCGGAGATGACTGGTCGGACGCGATTCACTCGGTCTCGCAGGCGGGCTGGCACTTGCACGCAAAAGTTCGAACTGACAGTGTCCCCAGGGGAAACGAACTCCTTATGAATCACCCCACGATGGTCAGAAAACTCGATCAGCATTGTCTTGATCTTTGATTTGCTCATGCGGGCCTCGTTGGACGGGAGGACGTGGAAGGAAACTGTTGGCCCGATTCGGCGTCGCAACGTTGCTGCACCCCACCTACAGTCCCAATCTGGCTCCAACTGACTTTTTTTTTATTCCCACGGATGAAAAAGCAGCTGAAGGAACAGCGGTTTGACTCAATCCAGGACGTTCAAGCAGCATCGACGAGGTCTCTCAACAGCGTCCCCGAATCTGACTTCCAGAAGGCGTACGGCCAATGGCAGCAGCGTAATTTTTGGTGTGTAGCTGCCTAAGGGTGCTATTTCGAAGAGGATTAAGGAATTGTAAAGATATCTTCAATAAATAAAAAATTAAAAAATCAGTCCTACTACTTTTGGTATATTTATTTGATTTCTAAATTGCCTGTACTGCTCTCTTCCTGCTTCATCCTGATAATTTTTGTACCTTCTCCTCTGATCCGGCCCCCGGACCCAATCAGTACGGCCCGCTATTGCAATGTGACACAGAAAGAAGAATCATGTTTTTAGAGCTTTTATACTTCACTCGATTCCTCTATGGAAGTTTTAAAATGCGCACACTACATTTATAAGTAATTTCAAGGGCAGCACGTGCCTAGACAAGCTAGAGAGATAGACAGTAACGCCATTTCTTAGCAACAAGCGGAATCTTCCACGCGCTTCGAGCCTAGACTAGAACCTTCCTTATTGATATAAAAGGAGTGTGTCGGCGCGACGTGAGTCAGTTGAATCGATTGTGAAGGTATTGTGCATTTAATTGTGACGTGCGCGTGCGATATCCATAATTGTTGTGTCGATTTCCATAATTGTTACGATTTTGGCATAATGTCACAAAAACGTAAAGTTGATAGTGATTGCAGAGTTTTTCAGTCTAAATGGGAAATTGCATATTTTTTCATAGAATGGAAAGGTAAACCACTGTGTTTGATTTGCAATCAAACAGTTGCTGTTTGTAAGGAGTTTAACTTGAAGAGATACTATGATACGAATCATGAATCAAAATTCGATTGTTACACTGAAAAAATAAGAATGGACACATTGTCATCTTTAAAATCTAAACTTCAAGGTCAACAATCGATGTTTACTAAAGCTAATACTGAGAGCGAAGATGCCCTGAAATCAAGTTTTATTATTGCATTAGAAATCGCGAAGAGATCAGAACCTTTCACTGATGGTGATTTTATTAAAAACTGTATGTTGAAATTTGCCGATGTTTCATTTCCATCTGAAAAGTCAATAATTCAAAATATTTTGCTGTCAAGAAACACTGTTGCTTCAAGAATAAATGATTTATCTCATAATTTGGTTCTCCAATTGAAGAAGAAAATTAAGGAATTTACAAACTTTTCACTGGCTGTTGACTAGAGCACTGATACTGTTGATACAGCTCAACTTGCTGTTTTTATACGAGGTATTAACAGTAACTTTGAAATAACTGAAGAACTATTAAAGTGAGTTCCATTGACAGGTACTACAACAGAAAATGATATTTATTCTTCAATTGAGCATTTTATAGCAGAATATGAACTCGGCTGGAATATACGTAGCAGCACCACTACGGATGGCGCTCCTGCCATGGCTGGCAAACATTCGGGCGTTGTAACTAAATTAAAACAGAAAACATCAGGGAATTTTATGGGATTTCACTGTATAATTCATGAGGAATCATTGGCATCCAAACATTTAAAAATTGACCATACCATGCAACCTATAATTAAAATAATAAATTTTATAAGGAGCAGAGGACTAAATCACCGACAGTTCAGGCAGGTTTTACAAGATTTTGATGAAAAGTTTTCTGATGTCCCTTATTTCAACGAGGTTCGTTGGCTCAGTCGAGGAGTAGTTTTAGAAAGATTTTTTGCATTACGTGACCCTATTCAAGCATTCATATTAGAAAAAGGCAACCCAATTGATTATAACAATGACTGGTGGGTTGATTGTGCCTTTTTGGTAGATATGAATAAACACTTGACTGGTCTGAATATAAAGTTACAGGGTAAAAATCTGACTGTCACTCAAATGTATACATGTATTTAAAAGTTGAGGCTGTGGGAAAATCAGGTAAAAAATCAAACTTTGGATCATTTCCCTCATTTAAAATCATTTGGCACAGTAAACCAAAAAAAAATTGGATCGATATTGTCAACTTCTGCAAAATCTGACCACGGAATTCAACAATCGTTTCGAAGACTTCCACAAAATGAATGAAATGGAATTCCCAATTTTCAACAAACCATTCAATTTTGAAGCTTCACAGGCACCAGTTCATTTGCAAATGGAGTTGATAGATCATCAATCGGACAGTATTTTGAAAGAAAAATTTAAAGAGGTTAACTCTCTTACATTTTATACACAATATTTCAAGAGTTTGGATAACTACCCGGAATTAAAAAGCATGCAGCACTCATTCTGAGCATGATTGGTAGCACCTATTTATGTGAGCAGATGTTTTCCGTCATGAAAATAAATAAGAACAAACATCGCACAAGACTTACGAATGAACATCTCCAATCAATTCTTAAAATAATTACAACAAATATGATACCTGACATCAATGAGCTTGTCAAAAACAAGAGAAATCAGGTATCTGGATCCTCGAGCTCAAAATAATTACCCTCTTTTATAACTTTGATATAATTTTTAATAACCGTATATTATATACTATACAATTAAATAAATAAAATGTTATAATAATTCAGTACATTTTTTTATTTGAATCTGGCCCTCCTACACATTCTAAATTTTATATACGGCCCTCTGCAAAACTGAGTTTGACACCTATGTCTTAGACCTAAGTATACCATTTCTGCAAATTTTTCTCTCGTGCTAGATTGTTTCAGTTTATTCACTTCCAGTCTGTTCTGCTTATACTGCTTCCTTATTCCCTTAAATTTCAGCCTGCACTCCATTATTATCAAATTATGGTGAGAGTTTATGTCTGCTCCTGGGTACGCTTTACAGTATAGAACTTGATTCCTGAATCTCTGTTTGACCATGATATAATCTAGCTGAAATATGTCTGTATCCCCAGGACGTTTCCAGGTGTATATTCTTCTTGCATGGTTCTTAAACAGTATGTTTGCAACTACTAGCTTATATCTTTCACTAAATTCTAGCAACCCGCTTCCTCACTCATTTCTTTCACCTAGACCAAACATTCCTACAATATTTGGGAGTAACAGTACAAAGGAACATGAAATGGGACTTACACATTAATTCGTTGGTAGGTAGAGCTAATTCTAGGCTGCGATTCATAGGTCGAATATTGAAAAATTGTAATGAACAAACAAAGGAGATAGCGTACAAATCTCTTGTGCGTCCACATTTGGACTATTGTTGTGCCGTTTGGGATCCGTTTCGTAAGGGGTTGATCGAAAGTATGGAGAGAGTACAGAGAAGAGCCGCTCGATTTGTGACCGCTTGCTACAGTCCTTATGAAAGCGTCACAGAACTGATTAGTAGACTAGGCTGGGAGTCTCTGGTAGATAGACGACGCACGTTTCGTTTAAACTTATTGGTAAACATGCGTACTCCCACTTTCACTCACGAGTGTAGTGAAATACTTCGTCCACCAACCTATTTGAGCCGGAATGACAGGATAGATAAGATTAGAGAAATAAGGTGCCGCAATGATTCTTATATGAATTCTTTTTTCCCTCGTACCATTAGGGATTGGAATGCACAACAAAGAGATTAGCTTTGGTGCTGAGCACCCTCTGCCACCCACAATTTTGTGAATTGCAGAGTATATATGTAGATGTAGACGTAGATTCCCCTCTTTTCCTTCTCCCACTATTGCATTCCAATCACCCATGATTATTAGATTTTCCTCTCCCTTCACATATTGGATTAATTCTTCGATTTCAGCATAGATTTTTTCTATTTCTTCGTCATCTTCCTGTGAAGTTGGCATACACACTTGTACTAATGTCGTTGGGACGGACTTAGTTTCTAACCTCATCAAAATAATTCTGTCACTAAACTGTTCATAATAACTCACCCGTTTCCCTACTTTCTTGTTTATTACAAATCCTACACCAGTGACTCCATTGACAGCTTGTGTGTTAATTATCCTGTGTTCGCTAGACCAGAAATCCTGTGCATCCTTCCATTTAATCTCACTAATCCCAACAACATCTAACTTAAGTTGTTCCATCTCCCTTTTTAAGTTTTCTAACCTAACTGCCCTATTCAGACTTCTAACATTCCACGCTCCAACTCGTAGAATGTTTCTATCCATTCTGATGACTCCTCCCTGAGCAGTCCCCACCCGGAGATCGGATTGGGGGACTATTTTACCTCCGGAATATTTTACCCAGGAAGAAGCCATCATGATATATGTAATTTGAGAGGATTACATGTCTTTAATGCAGTTGTTTCCCATTGCCTTCTGCATCCCATGCCGTTGATCATTTCTGGTTCTTCCGCCTTTAGGGGCCGTTTCCAACTCCAAGGGCAAGAGGGTGCCCTGAACCGCTCTCCGCTCTTCCGCCCTCCTTTCGGAGGCCGTTGGCAAGCAGTGGGTGATTCCTTATACCGTGAATTTTTCAGTCGCCAGAGCCTCGTCCGTGCAAACAGGGTGCACCACGTGAAGGAGAGGTTGACATTTGGCTGGAAAAGGCTAGTACAGCCTTTCCGAAACCCTTACACCCGCATCAATCATTACTTTTGTACAAAAAATAAATAAAAAAATAAATTGCAATTATTTTTATTCCTTCATGCTGACTAGGAGAGGTCTTCAGTGTGGAAATCGCTATCATAGAACGAACATGTATAAAAAATATTACGTTACCTCCGATTTCTTGCCCTAGAGCAGTTCTGTCTGCTGGGCCTCCATTTAGGATTAAAATGTATAAAAGTTGTGTCTAAATTACTTATACCTGTACGGATGACCGTTTGTTAATAAGATTGGTTTAGACGTTCGTGTTCAGGCGATGTGTTCCTAGGCGGAGGTCCTAAGAGAATTGTTTTTTTTCTGCATCTATTTTTTATTGCTATTTGATCTTGTAGCATTACAAATTTGATTTGATACAAATTCTCGAAATTATTTATTTTCCTTTGGATGATGTAAATCATAAAAACATTTGAAACAAAAATTACGTGCACATCAGGAACATTTTATAAAGTATATCCTTCCACAGCCACATACAGTATTTATTACTGATATAGGAAAGCAGGTGACGTTACATTTGCCTTCATTCCAGCCTTTATTTCGACCATCTCGTCAATTTGTAACAATTAATTTATCAGAAAATGTATGGGAGCACGTTGATATGAACAAAGAAAATGGAAGCATTTATATTTCCCGTTCTTTGAATAAATATCAGCAACTACCAATGGAATTTGAAAATATGTCTTTGCATGAATTTTTACAAAAATGTTTAAAAGAGGTGCAAATAATTTTACTAAAAAGTACCTTTTATTCTTAGAGTTATGCCAAAATTTGAATGTAATCCTGGTGTTGAAAACAATGAAATTTTTTACGAGCAACAAGATTTGTTGAATGTTTCTTGGCGACAATTAGATGATCTAAATCTACAAAATAGCACCTGGAAAGTTATATATGAGCAGCGTTTTACAAATGAAGATATTTTGAGGAAAAATGATTTAGATTATATGCTACAAAATTTAGAAGACGATGAAGATTTTGAAGAAATATACCAAGTAGAAGTAAATCAACTATACGACTGGATGAATGTAGCCGCTGGACCAAATAATAATCAGTCAGAAGTGGATCAAGGTAGAAGAGAAATCGAAATTAAATATAATTAACATACTGTTTCTAATGGACAAGTATTGAATATATCAAAACATTTGATTAAAAATGAAAAATTAGTCGAAAAACAGAGAAATGTTTATACTCAATACAATTTACCAAAGAATATTCTGTTTTTCAAATGAACAACAAGAACTGAGAAATATACATGAAAAACAACTTAATTATCTACAAGGTTAAGAAGAAGAACTTCCAATTAGAAGAATTTTTGTTCAAGGCAAAGTTGGATCTGGAAAAAGTACATTAATTAATTATTTTACCATTCGATTGAATCAAACATTGGGTCTATCTTCTTATCCTTTGCTTGCACCAACTGGTGTGCTGCTGTCAACATAAATGGTTCAACGATACATTTTAAACTTTTAATAGAAGTAAATAAAATGTTTAGAGAGCTCAGTTTACATTCCCTTGCTCAATTTGAAGAGGAAATGTATGAGTGTAAATTTCTGTTCCTAGATGAAAATAGTATTATTGGATGCAGTCTTTTGAAGAAAATTGATTTACTATTACGAAGAGCTATTCCTTCAAGACAAGTTAAACCATTCGGTGGATTGGCTATGAATTTTTTAGGGATATCAAACAACTACCGCCTGTTAATGACAGATCACTTTACAGTGATAAAATAGAAGGAAATGCATTCCTCTTAAAAGGAAAATTGTTATTCAGATCAATTATTTTTATCAGTACCATTCTGACAAAATGAATCTCAACAAATATATTGAGATATACTTGATCGTATTGGGAATGGCGAGAGTATAATTTAAGACTATAAAAAATTGATGACACGTTGTCTACAAATTTCCATTACAAGAATATAAGTTTTTGAACGATGATATACGACTATTTGCAACAAATAAATATGTAAAAGAATTTAATCATCAAAAATTAAAAGAATTGCTTCAACTTGTTGCTTATATTCCAGCTGTTCATAATTGTTCTGCAGCGAAATCAGCAAGTGCTGAGTTATTAGGTAGACTGGATCCATTTATAACTTTGTCTAATGCATCTAAAGTTATGTTACGCTCTAATTTATGGGTCGAAAAAGGATTAGTGAATGGAGCTTTAGGTTATGTTCAGGATATTATTTATGAAGAAAATCTAAGTCCGCCTGATGATATGCCACGAGTGATAATGGTTCCTTTTGAAAATTATTTTCATTTAACTTATCAAAATATTGGTTATGTTCCAATTCCACCCACAACAAAATTTTGTAAAAGAGGGAATATCACTTTATCAAGAAAACAATTTCCATTACAATTAGCTTTTGCAATAGCAATTCATAAAGCTCAATGTTTAACATTGAGCTTTATTTTTGTAGATATTGGAGACAAAGAAACTTCTGTAGGTTTAACATGTGATGCGTTATCGATGGTAAAAACTTTAGAAAGCCTAGCATTAAATAGAAGATTTTCTTATGACAGAATTAGTAGAGGAGAAGGTGGTAATATGGCCCCTGCATATTATATGGCCCCCCCCTCCGTATTTTAATAACAATGTGCTGAAATCTAGTGGAGTACAATGGAACTCGTCCACTAGTATACTAATTGGCTGGTAGGAACGCTGGAAGCCATTCGGCGTAGTCGCTGAGTAGTTGTGAGGTGAATTGTGTTTTTATGATTTTCAAAACTTTGAAATTTCTTGATTTTAACCTACCATGACTGATAAATACTTAGCTCTAGGTACCATGCATATGATTTAGAGGCTATTGCCAACAGTTTAACACAGACTAGAAAGTTCTGAGGATTTTAGTTTTTATCCTATAACTACTTTTTTCTAATACGTTCATATATGCAATATGGCCCACTTAGGTGATGGTAATATGGACTCCAGGGTCCATATTACAAGCAGTTTCAATATTTGTGGTTAATTTATTTTTCTGATGCCTAGAGCCATCTTGACACCAAAACTGATCGGTAGAAGGCAATTATGGGACTAGGATAAGATGAAAGAAGCAGAAAGATGAAAAAGAAATGGGTGTCAAAAAGACTTCGAAACATTTTGAGGTGCCGAAGACAACCTTGCGAAGATGTAAAACATGCTAGTATATTTCAGGGAGCTGAGGTCACCACAAAAAAACTAGGAAGAAAACCTGAAGCACTAGAAAATGAAGTAGTAGGGTATATGGAAGCAAAATATTACGGTTTCACTCGCTTGGATGTTTGCTGGCAGTTAAAAATGGCATTAAAACCAACTCTAGAAATGAAGTTGCTGACAGGGCGAGTTGTCAATCCGAAAACCAAATGGATTATCATATGCTCGTGCGAAAGGTTTTACTCCCGTATTTGCAGTATAGTTCAGACCAAGATACCACAGGTAATTGCCAGTAAAGGTAAACATCAAATATATTCTCTGACTTCGGCAGAACGTGGATCTTTGATAACAGTCATCTGTTCAATCAGTGCTGGAGGATCTTCTGTCCCTCCGATGTTGATTTTCCTGAGAACAAACATATAGAATGTCCCTATAATAGGAGCCCCTCCTGGGTCTATTGGAAGAGCTCACCCATCTGGATGGGTTCAAGCAAATTTGTTCAAAGACTGGTTGGCTCATTTTGTTGATAATACTCGCGTATATTACTTATCCTTGACGGCCAGTTTTCTCACACATTGAAGTGAGGAAGAATTACATCACGATTTTGTGCTTACCATCCCACACAATGCATAAATTGCAACCGTTAGAACGAAATTTCATGGGAGCCCTGAAGACCCATTACAGTGAAAACATCAGACAATGGATGCTCCATGAAAAAAGACCTGTTGGACCTTACGATATAGCGTCCCTTAGTAGAAAGGTGTGCCTATGATGTACCGTAGGATTAAACGCCGTGAATGGATTCTGGGTCATGAGTGTGGGAAATCAAAGTAGATCAATCCTAAACACCAACCCCCAGATGACGATGATGCTGGGATGCAGCTCTCCACTTGCTCCAGTGAATCTCTTTTTGACATCCCAATTGGAAAGCCTCAACCAAATCAAGAAGGCGCATCATGTCTTTTTTTATGTTAACTTCTCCAATAATATCCGCGGGGAATTATGAGTCCAGTGCCTAATGTGTTCTCTTATGACTTACAACAAATGTGCAGGGGCAGAGAAGGAGGCGTATGTCTCCGATTTCTGTGGTTAATTTTTTCCAAATTGTGATCTATATTTCATTTTTTATATCCCCTTATATCTACTTTAATATTTACTTATGTCTAATAAACATGGTTTTTTGTCACAAAGCAGTTGTAATAATTTATTCTCCAATATTTCCTTACATTAATAAGGGGGTCCATATTACAAACACTATGGGGGCCATATTAACTGCACATCCTGTTTTCTGAAGAATGTGTCGACTTTTGAAAATCGAATTTTTTAAAATATAAAATGATGTTTCAAACGCCTCTACCTATTATAATATGTTCAGTAACTAACATCAGATTGTAACTGTGCTAATCACCCCTATTTTTGATTAACAATATTCATTTTATAATAAAAAAACAAAAAGGGGGTCCATATTACCACCTTCTCCTCTAACATTAAAAATTCAAGTATGTTAAAATGTAGAAAACGGAAGAAACACGAATAAGAAATTTTCTATCTGAATAAAACCAAATTAAATAAATTGTTTGTTAAATATTTAATGATTGCGTCTTATTACAAATCTGCGTAATTATTTTTTGTCAACAAACTAAAACCCCAGTTTTTAATGATAGTTTGCAAAGTTTAAATATTAACATTCTTATGATTATTTGTTAATTTCTTTAGTTGTATATAATATTTCTTTTAACAAAAGCGTTGCTTTTAGCTAGTTTATTCTCGGACGCGTCTCGCCTCTCGTCGAGGTATCTTCAGCGTACACTTCTTTCTGTAATAGCTTATCAGTATTTATCTTTTGTACAGAAAGATTTTTGTTTTATATATACTACAACTAAGCTTACATACACCGTGTTTTGTTCAGTCCATTCTACAAATTAAGACTTTTTGAAGCCTTTTTTTTTTATTTACTCAAGGATGTTTGAGTCGTTTAAAACAATGTTCTTTTTTTCTAAAAAGGTTAAAAAAAACTTTAAATAATATCGTGTAGAAAGTGTATACAGATTTATTCAAACGGCGGAGTTTGACAGCCTGTGGTGTAAAAACAAAAAAATGTAGTAAGCGGATCGTGCCAATTAAATTAAAAACTTGCTTCGTTATTGCAAATTTTAAAATGATATAATTGTTTATCATTCCTTTTATAATTTGTTTTTATGGTAGTTCTAAAGCATGAAGGTTGGTATTTTCGACTTTATTAAAATCCCTTGAATTTTTTTATTGGGGCTGCCTAAAAGATTTAGTTTACACGACGAAGGTAACTTCGAATACACAGCTGCGTGAGAAAATAAAAACAGCAGCGAAACACATTAACTGCAAAGGTTTTGCGCGCTGAATTAGAAAAAATCGTGTATCAAAAGATTTAGGGCGTGCATAAGAGCAAATGGCGGCCATTTTTAACAATTTTTATAATTAATGAAATAAAAAATATTACTTGCATTTATTCTTTCTATTATTTGTATGCACACCATAGCAAAAACCTTTTTTTAAATCATTATTATTTTTTTACTCATGTTTAAAATGCAGAATGGTCTCTTTAGCAGATTGAAATATCATAAAACAATCATTTTTAATTAAGTATAAAATAATCATACCATTTAAGATTTTTTATAAGGTTTTTAACGTTTTAAGAAAAAAAGAACTTTGTTTTAGATTACTCAAATATCTTTGAGTAAATTAAAATAAAAAACAGGTTTCAAAAAATCTTGATTTGTAGAAATGGCATGGGATAAAGTGAACAAAGCCACATGTTTCGAAAAAATATTTAAAAACTCAATATCTGGAAAATGGTGAGTCTTTTACTAAAATAAAAATCTGTCAAATAGTAGGAAATGATGTGACCTATCTGCGGTTGCAGGATTATCCTTTCGATACTGGACATCCTATATATGAATCATAATGTATATTAAATTTGCATGAATATATCGGTTTGAGTTTCGTGTAGAAGGTTTTGTTTACATTTCATAAAACTGGGAAACGTACTGTAACTTACATTTACGTTTCTCTTTCCAGGTGTAGCTGTTTACAACTTTGTTTCTAATTGCGCTAATTTGATTATGTTAAGATCTAATTACTTCTCTGATAGCGTCGATCTTGATGCAGTGTTTTGGTATTCTCAAACTATAATTTACTTGTGCGCGCTGCTGTTGTTCAGTTGTTTCTCTCGGCGGTGTTCTGTAGGGAGTTTTTGACGGGACAGTTTCAATTTCGTAATTGTTTCGTAAAATACGGTAATCAATCCACATTTGCTGAACACCTCGTAGACAATGATCATGTTTCCAATAAACATAAATACAGACATGAAAATCCTGACAAGAAATAACACAAAATACAATATTCAAACATTAAAAGAAAATTATAAAAAAAAGCAAGAGTATCAGGAAAATACGTACTTAACTAGTATGTTGTGAGGTATCCTTTTTAACTGCTATCTTCTCTATATTTTTAGCGTCTACAATTAAAGAAATCCTGGTTGGTCTTACCACTTCTTCCAGGTTCTTTGCAATCTCTTCTGTGTTTGATAGCACAATCTGGACGATAAATGTGTGGCCCCAGAATATCGTCACATGCGTTTTTTGGCTATCACCTTGCATATTACATTTAATTATATACTTGTGTATGAAATCAAAGTATCTGTTGTTAACAACTACTGTTTACTAACACTTAGAATCATCTAAAATAATTACACTTCTCGTATTCATGAAGTCAAATACAAACCAATGCGCTTTAAAACATTAATTAATTTCACCACCATTCTTCTTATATTAATACACATCTCTTTGGCTAAACTAACAATACAAATCCAGCCTACTAACTTCAACACAACAAAAGATATTATGAAAACTAAAATTTACCCCTTTTTACACATACTACCTCACTGTACGACCTTGTAGTAAAAAAAAAAAAAAATACATTCATATATTGCATAAAAACGAAGTCGTATTATTATTATTATTATTATTATTATTATTATTTCAATGTCTGATGAAGTGGGACCTCACAATGTATACTTAACTGCCCAAACCCTATTCAGATTAATGAGCAAAACTTCACACAAAACACCACTAAGCGCACAAATTACGCCAAAACAGTAAGTTAACAGCAATCTTGCTTCTGCACCATCCATACACATTTTAATAAAACAAAGCAAATTACACACACACTCAAATAATTACTATAGTGAAACCACTCATTCAAAAACTTCCTACTGAGCACCTCAGAGAAAAAGCAGTTTATGTGTAAGATTTACATTTCAGCAACTGGTAAAATGAGCCGTAGTTCTTTTGTTTGTAGTGACCTGACCGCCACCCCTTTGGGATGACCCTCGAGATCACTCTGTCCAGCCGAGCGGTGAGACAAGGACAGATTGCCATATGGAGGCATGGATAAGCGTGTACATAGTAATCGACGATTGTTCAGATATGAGTCTTGTGATAGGATTATTACTTGGAAATCAGGGCTAATAATTTCTGAATATTTACATATTTATTTACATCAGGTTCTGAAGGCATGATACTGTACCTATATTTGCAAAAAAATGGAAATAGCTGTGAGTAACATTTACTATTAATATTATTGTCTGAAACTGATAAAATGGTGCAGTGGCCCCTTGCTAACCACCACCAACATTATGGGAAAGAGGAGAGACAGGACGAGCTTTGCAACAATGGGTACCTCTAACCCAAAATGACGGGACAATTCCAATACCTTGAACTTCTGCCTAACTGACCTTATCCGTTTCCATATCATACTCTTTCTCAGCAGAGCCTACCTTCTGGTTTGCTGCAGAACATCTCTTGTGGCTGCAGTGGCTCCGTTCCGAGGACGGAGCCTGGTGGCTTCTCCATCGACTCCCGGCTGCACAATGCGACAATCAGATCGACCGACAGTCAGCTAGCTATGCTGACAACCCCCACTCCACTCCAGCTCTTTGGAGAGGGAAAACCCTGCCATCACCTAACTGAATTCGGTCATAATGCCAGCTTGCGTTCTCTTTTCGGCACCTGACAATTGCCGAACCGCTGACTCGTGTTCTACTTGCAGGTTGTGGCTCTCGTAACGTTGCTTAATTTTGCTTGCTCGTCTGTCCTCTATCCCAACCCCAAACAAATGTATAAATTTCACAAGTAAAACCTCTGGTTTTACTACATGTCAACAGTTCGATTTATTGGATTACTCCGAAAGTTATAGTGTGAATTGGACTTCCGGTACTTGAATTTTTCTCTGTTATTGGTTTTACCCACATCCGCAGCTTGTATTTTAGAAGCATTAGAAGTTGTTTCTGGTTGCATTACGTGTTTTATACGCCTATAATACGGTCTTACCCGATTCATATGCATAATTATTTCACCATACATAAGTTTCAGCTTGAAGTTCACAAAGTAGGTTTGTTCAAGCACAAAATGTGGCTTGACCAATTGTTTTTTTTTTTTTTACAATCACGGTTTCGAGTGAGGTTTATTCAATATAACATGAGATCAGACTGCTATAGTTTGCGTTTACGCCCTCCTGTTGTAGTGTTCTATTTGTGTTATTCTCCAGATCGCTTTAGCTTATATGACAAGCTCCTGAATTCAGAATGTTGGTTATCTTTTCTTACATAAAAAATTGTGAATGATGATACCATTTCTCGGTCATAGAAAATTTCAAACGGTATTCCACCAGTGCTGGCGTGAATTTTGGTATTGCATGCAACCACTATTTAAGCTAATATCTCTGACCAATCAGTCTGTAACTTGTTCAGATTCCAACTCACAGTTCTAATGATAGTTTTATGCACACATTCTTCCCTTCTATTTCTTGTGGTGGAAAAAAGATGGCTCTTAATTTTTCGATCTGTAATAAGTTACAGGTTTCTGTGAATAGCTGAGATATAAACTTCGATTCTTGGTATATCTGACCAGAGGTTGTTGCACTCCAAAAAGCAGTATCCAGTTAGCTACTGTTTCTGCAAGTTGATCGGGTTATAGCGTCATTAGAAGGATCCGTGGAAAGGCATCAATGATGTTAAGACTATAACAGTGCAATGTCTCAGCCCGATTAACGGACCTATCACATCTAGATCAACCCTTTCAAATTGCGAAGTGACTGGAGTTTTTCTCTCTTTCCACATTGTGGCATTCGTTAATTACAGATCAAACAACTGCGTACGAAATTTCGTATGTCCGATTTCCCGGAATTTCACCAATATTGATTAGCTTTATTACAATTTATCATCTGCCAATTTACATTTCCCGCAGTAAGTGTCGTGTTTCAGTTTCATAACAATTCCCTAAAATAGCTCGGCCTGTAGTTCGGACAGTGATTGTTAATTGTTTCAAGGGAGACGACTATTTCCCGGTTCAAAACAATTCCACTGTAGGAAGCTTATGCGAAAGGCCAGTGCAATCTTACATTATCAGTTTGTTGACACTTGGGGCATATTGTGACGGATCACGGGATTCTTTTCCTACAAATTGGTTTAATATACCCATTGCCATTTTGAATATTTTGTTTACGAATACATCAGCTGTGATTGAGTTCTGAATAGTATTATTTGGCTAGGAAGGGTGTGAATTGCAGTCAATTGATATTAGTATTATAAGGGGTTCAATAGTTTCTGTATACCAAATGTCTTGTGTTGCATACTGCTCTATTATTAACCGACTTCAAAAAAGGAGGAGTTTCTTAATTCGTCTGTATTTTCTTTTATGTATGTTCAGCGATATCTTTGCCATTTTTAAACGATTTAAATGAATTTTTTTTAGTGCAAATGGTATACCTCCAAAGTGGTCCCATTTGAATTTCATTGAGAAACCACCCCTTTATACCCCTTAATTTTTATACAAACACACATTTTTTATCCGATTTCGATGAACTTTGGACATGTATAGTCAAAAATAAATAGAAAAATGCTGTCGACTTTTGGTTTGAAAAAAAACTAAGCCCTCTCCCTCTTCCAACTCCCTTAATTTTTTGTCAATGTTCTTTATACAAATTCTACAGTCGACACCATTTAAATCATCTCCATAAAAGTTGGAATATACATGTAATTTTCATGGAGAAGGTTTCTGACCAAAAAAATAAAAATAAAAAACTACCCTATGTATCCCTTTAGACCCATTAATTTTAGAGAAACCTATATTTCTTATCTAATTTTGATTGAACTTTGCACTTGTATACTTTAAAACAAAGAGAAAAATCCTGACAACATTGATCTTCCTAAGCTCAACCCCTCTCCCTCCTTCCATATCCTTAATTTTTGTCAATGTTTTTTATAAAAACCTATAGTCGCCACCGTTTGACTGAATTCCATGAAAGTTGGTGCTTATGTGTAATTTTTTCACGAAGAAGGTTTCAGACCAAAAAATACAATAAACAACCTCTCTTCCCATCAAACCGCTTAATTTACATACAAACCCACAGTTTCTATCCGGTTTAGAAAGAACTTAGCAAATTTTTACTATAAAACAAAGAGAAAAATAATGTTGTCAACTTTTGATTTGCATAAACTGAACACCTCTTCCTGTTTCCACCCCCTAGTTTTTTGTCCATTTTCTTTTTAAAAATCTACAGTCGACACCATTTGACGATCTTCATGAAAATTGGCACATATTTGCATTTATTTTATAGAGAAGATTTCTGACCAAGACATCCATAAACTACCCTAGCTCCCCTTTTACACCCCTTAATTTTTGTACAAACCCACATTTTAATCCAATTCGGTGGAACTTCGCATGCGTATGCTTTAAAACAAATAGAAAAAAAAAAATACTGTCCACATAACTTTCACAAAAAAGCAAACCTTATCCCCCTTTCAACCTATTTAATTACTGTCAATGTTCTTTATATCTATCTGATTTTGAAGGAAGTATGCACATGTATACTTCAAAACAAACAGAAAAATACAGTCTACATTTGGTTTCTAGAAGCCAAACCTCTCTCCCCCTTTCCACCCCCTTAAGCCTACAGTTTCTATCCGATTCTGAAGGAAATTTCCACGCATATACTTTAAAACATACAGAATAATTGTGTTTAAATTAGGTTACAAAAGCCCAACCCCTCTTCCCTTCTACTCCCACCCCATTTCCAATGTTCTTTATAGATTCACACAGTTTTTATCAGATTTCGATGGAACATTGCACATGTATACTTAAAAACAAAGAGAAATATAGTGCCTACAGTCTGTTTACAATACCCAACCGCTCACTTCCTTATCCCATTTAATTTTTGCAAATGTTCTTTACACAAAGCTACAGTTTTTATCTGGTTTCGATGGAACTTTGTACATGTATACTTTAAAACAAAGACAAAAATACTGTATACACTAGCTTTACAAAAACCAAACTACTCTTCGTCTCCACACCCCTTAATAGTTTTTTATTCATACATCTAGTTTTTATCTGATATCAACACACACACGTATACTTTAAATCAATCAGAAAAGGTAGTCTACATTTGGTATACAAAAGCCCAATCCCCTTTCCCCTCTACACCCACCCATTTTAATTTCAAGTTTCTTTACAAAAATTCACAGTTTTAAATCCCGTCAAAATCAATTAAGCTATTTTTAAGTCATGACAGAATATTTATAAAATAAGTGTGTCCCAATGTCTCAACATGTACTTCAGATTTCAACTTTGACGCCAAGCTTTCACGTTGTGAAAACCAATTAAAAATCTATATTTTATGTGTGATGCCGGAAGAAACAGATGTATTGCAGAGACAGATTGTGTATGTGGTATGTATTAATGCCCAGATGTTATATATTTCGATTATCGAGCAGCAGCTTTAACAGATGTTCTGATTAGATCGAAACACAGCCTGGAACAAAATGTAAACTGACATTCCTTGAAAGCAAGAACTTTAACCACTGCGCTACCAGGAAGTTCGGAAAATGAGATCTGCTGCGGCATATTTAAAAGAAAAAAACAAACTATAATACTACAAAAAATTTAAAAATAAAATAATTGTTTAAAAAAACGTAAAAACCGCCTTCAAAAAGAGCACACTAAAAATCTTAAAATAATTTTGTATCTTGCTTAGAAGAAAGTAAATTTAAATGAACAATATTTTACATTACTGTCATTAAAATTTTTACATTAATTAGTTATTTTTGGAGTCAGTGCCAGTCAAAGCAAGAAAAACAGAAAGATAAAAGCAATAATACATAAAAAAATCATGTTACTACTTACCTACAATTAATGCCAGAAACATGTCTCAACAAATCTGAAACATACAGATGATACGCCGATATTACACTAACTGAACAGTGTTTACTGTATGATGCAGCCTACCAACTGACACTGTAGCGCCTGGATGACCAACAACGCAGAGCCACAGATTAAAATGCTGTAAATTTGTTTCCCTAAGCTGTCTCCCGCAATAACACTATCTGCCTCACGACATGCTGTAAAATATTTGGAATTTTTGTTCGTACTCCCTGTTTCGTCTCGAACACCAAATAAAGTTCAGTAATTCGATCTTCGCCATGTGACAGCTTGGACCGATTCCAAAAATAACTAATTAATGTAAAAATTTCAATAACATTAATGTAAAATATTGTCCATTTCGATTTACTTTCTTTTAAGCAAGGTATAAAGTTATTTTAAAATTTTTAGTGTGCTTTTTTTGAAGGCGGTTTTAAGTTTTTTTAAACAATTATTTTTCCCTTTGTCTTTGGATGTTGGGAATAGTTCGAGTGGATATTTGATGGCGGCAGTACTTGTGGTGTGCTCGTCATGTTGGGTTGCCCTGGTATGGGGGTTCAGGCTGTGCTAGCTACAACTTCGGCACATGTGAGAGAACTGATGTTTCTAAAGGTTTTTCATTGTTTAATTTCTCCTGCGCCATTCCCTGGTTGACTTCTTTTGTCTGTAGTTTTCGGAACACTGTTATTCAATAATAATGGGCTGTTTTGTTTTGCCGCGTTCTTTTTCATCATGCAGACCTGCACAGAAAGCGCATAGCTTTTTGCATTTACATTGGATACTATCGATGAGAAAACATTTGATACATTGCATAACATCCTTTTTGTAAATTTAAGGTTCAAGAAAACAGTGAACACCGCGAATATAATGTAAACGCAGATTGAATGATCAAATAAACAAGGATCGTAATTAGTTGTATGTTTTTCGAATGCTTTGAAACGGTACGGTATACCACCGTATAATTATTATTTGAATTTACCAAAATGCATATGATTATTTAAATTGTGGATTGGTAATGGTGCTCGAAATGATTTACTAATCAGAAGTAGGAATAAAAAGTAATAATATATTCTTTTGACAGATGGCCTACAGACATAAGGTGTATTTAAATTTTTTAATAATAAACAATCAAAAATTATACACAAACAATACCTTTGTACTATATTAATGGCCACTAAAATTAAATTACTAAGTAATACAAGACAAAAACCCGTTCTGATTTTCCTTTACAAAAATAATAATTTACAGTTTCCAGCAAGACATGTAATGAAATGGTAAAAGTTAATGTCCTCTGTTTCATTCACAGAAGCCACCGAAGCAAACTTGTACCAATGCCACTGCCTGCTAATTTCTCAATTCCTATAGCTCAGAGCCAAGTGCAAACTCCATATTAACATTAATAAATAAATTACGCCAAAGCAATTGACTTTTTTGTATTTATTGGTCTCCCGTACGCGTTTCACTTCTTTTACATCTTCAGCGGTTTTTTTTTTCTGTTAATTATGTACAAAAGTTGTAAGCAGGTTACAATTTATGCAAAGTTTGTCTTTTATCGTCTTGGTTGCACTGACGTATTCAGCAATCTCCTCCAACCCCACACTGAATTTATTGTCACCTTGTGACTCAAAATTAAATTTATCACTCATAACCGAACTTATGATATGCTGTCCTTTTTGGTCGATCTCGTGTCCAAGCAGAAGTGAAGACACGAACCAGCGAGACCAAAAAGGATCTTCTCTCCACCTTTTAAAACCTCGGATAGCTGCTCCTCCTCCTTGGCGGATTTTTCGTGGTCGAATCGTCGCTGTAGGAGTTCCCGCCTCTCTTCCCATAGGCGGACATAAAACAACATTATACATAAAACAGCGACAATTTTTTTAAACTAAAACGCTATTGCCAAACCATTCACCCCTCCAAACACACTCAGATTCAGCACATCTTTCCTTTGACGGGATTGGATGATTTCTTCTGAAAATGTGGTACTTTTTCCGTGTCCGTGTGGTCTTCCTTCTTTCTCTGTGAGTATTCACAGCATCTCTAATTTGGCGTATTTTGAAGTTATCACGTATCGGCAATTGGTCACGCCAGCTTAGTGCTATAAGAGTTTTACGTGAATCTCACCCGTCGCACTGTCCACGCCGACACCTCTGTGAGTGGTGAAAGGTCGTATATCTGCCCTTTCAAACTAGGACGTCCTATTGTGTATGTTTGTGTCGTCTTTCGTTTCATTCTGAATGGAGAGTTTGCCGTAACAGGTTCAAAGTTCACTGACCTCTGCTCTGCGTAAAATCCTTCTCGCACCTCGGAAATTTCGCTAAGCCAGCGTAATGCACGCCTTGTTGCGTTGCCCTGATTCATTATATTAATGTGGTTATATGTCACACCACAAGATCTTTTTACGTTTAACACGCAATATACGTACCTCGCTGCTGCTTTTTCTTCTTGTGATAATTTGGTCATTACATTTCTGATCAATCCTTGTTGTAACCCGTTCAGCTGCCAGATAGTGCTTTTGTGGGCTGTCACTACAATTTTCATTTCAATTTTCACAGTTACAGTCTTCGTTTCGCGGCAGGGAAAACAATAAGACCAATGAATTCTACAGATATTGCCTTACGTACCTCGCTGCTGCTTTTTCTTCTTGTGATAATTTGGTCATTACATTTCTGATCAATCCTTGTTGTAACCCGTTCAGCTGCCAGATAGTGCTTTTGTGGGCTGTCACTACAATTTTCATTTCAATTTTCACAGTTACAGTCTTCGTTTCGCGGCAGGGAAAACAATAAGACCAATGAATTCTACAGATATTGCCTTATTGTCGATGAAGACATAGCTTTCATACAATACAAAGGTAGTGTTGCATTTGCTCCTGGTTGCCGTCCTGTCTCTTGCTGCCCTGATGTAATTTACTGCTGATTTCTCTGGCGTTGTCCAGCTACGTTGATTTCTCCTCCGACCGTATACAATTGCCGGTGCTTCGACGCATTCCGTACCACACTACACCAAATCCGTTCGAACTACTACCACCAACCGCGACCTTATATACTTCTTCAAGCGGAGTCAAGACTACTCCTGTCCATACTCCTTCCTCTTTTTCATATTCAAACAACCGAACTACCATCAACACAGTCATGATAAACATGGTCGCGCAAATCAAGTTTTTTATTTGTAATTATTATATAAGGAAGTTGTTTAATTTTTTATCTCTATTATGATTTAAACGATTAAAGACTGAAGATTCCTGTATTAAAATGTTTGCAGTTTCTTCCAGTTTACTGTTTTTTTTTTTTCCCTTCACTTTGTGTGTGTAAGTCCCTCGTTCCCTAATGACGTATTGACGGCAGTGAATCTGAAATAAATCCTACTCCTTGAGATCAGAAGCTAGCAACCATGAAAACAGCGCAGGGACCACGGACCAACAACATAAGAGATTATTTGTTTCTGAACACGGGAAGTATCACTGTCACTACGCGGTGTGTAGCTTACCTTGTTATTTTCTTTCTATATCATCCTTCTATTTCACGTGAAACATTCCCACTTTGCTGTTTTACCGAATTAACTAGTTTATATACGTTCAATATTATTTCCCAACATGGTATTCAAATTAGAATTTACCACCTATTTAATTTCGCACATCAAATCAACCGTATCATATTTTAAGTCACACAATTTCAAACCACTATCTCCTTAGAACTCAGAAAATGTAACTTCGAATTTATAATCTAAACATTTAAGTTCAAGTTTTAAATCATTATTTAATCCGTTTTAGTAATGTTAGATTTTAATTCGGAAAAAGTAGCATTGTAATCATTTAAGTTAGTATCTGGACAAGCATTATACTAGAAAATTAAGAACTCTGGCTGTTATTATTTGTGAGAAAGCAAAGCATTTGTATCTACTGCTAGTAACGAGCGCACCTCTAAATAAAAGTCCAAGTTTTACCTATACAACACTCCGAATCTTAAACGAAGGCCTCTACGCACACTTCATCTCCTTAAACTTTCTTCACACTTCCACTGTAACCATTTCAATAAAAATTTACCTATAGAGTTTGAGAAGAACATAAAACAAAAATAAAAGGAATGGACAGGAAAAACCATTGAAATGAATTTTTCAAGCTCAAACAAACAGAAGCAGGAAAGGCACTAGCCTATTGATGTATCGTATAGGCACTCTCCACAGCCACTGTGTTCCCTGGGCTCCAGTTAGATGATGTCACTGTGGGAAATTACCATGATAATGTTTTAACGCAGATGACCTTAAAAAATATATACGGATCCAAATCAAAGTTAAAAATTAAAAATGATTCCAGGATTACAGTTGCGGTGACAAACAAACGAAAACTGCGCGGAACAACTGAAAGAAGACTATCTGTTAACAAACTGGAGAAACAACACAGAGTTGATACTTCACAACAGTATTATTATGAGAAAAGTAATAAAATTTCGGAACTAATTTTAACGAAGAAAAAATAACTCAGTTTTTGCAGAAATGTATCTGTAAATAACACTGTGGTACGGTATTCCCTGCCCGAAGTAGAAACGCTCATGGCAGGAATCGCCTCTCGTCTACCACACTGGAGTAGTTTTAGTAGTAAAGCAAGAAAATACCTGTGACACAGGCCACGAGAAGTAAGGATTATGCTGTACGCGACATCAAACACCAAGTGTAAAAACTGCCTGCAACTCTAGTTTGACACCGGTGAAAGTCAAAACTGACTGTATGAGAAAAGTCATAAGGTCTCAACACCATTGAAAGTAGTGCAGTTACATACAATATTGTAATCAGCATTCTGGTTAAGAACACAGGTAGCCAATAACCACGCCTCAAAATAGAAATGTAAATGAAAGTTACAACCCAGTTTTATTAAATGTAAGCAAAACCTTCTGTACGAAACCCAAAAGCCGATAAATTTACTTGTAAATCAGGTTATGATTCATATATGTAGGATCAGTTTTATTTTTTAAAACAAAAACCGTTCTGTTCAAAAGTTAAAAACGGATATCATATTACAGAAAAAAGTGTACACTGAAGATACCTCGACGAGAGGCAAAACGCGTCCGAAAATAAATA
Organism: Vandiemenella viatica; assembly: GCA_031002005.1. Classification (NCBI taxonomy): domain Eukaryota; kingdom Metazoa; phylum Arthropoda; class Insecta; order Orthoptera; family Morabidae; genus Vandiemenella; species Vandiemenella viatica. The sequence goes on from CM061921.1 coordinate 117,793,209, forward strand.
AAATCCAACAACAGTTAAATTGACGTGCTCATTAAATAATATTTATTATTTCAACAAGTAACTTCTGAAGAAATTGACTGCAATTGTCACGTAATAAGAACTTATACTTCCAGCGCACACTGTCGCACGGTTTACTTCGTGTAAATAAATGTATCGATAGTATTAAAATTTGTGGTGTCGTATCAAATTGAACTGTACATGAAACACCATCTGTTAACGAGGATTTTTTAAATTACATTTCACCATTGTGGAATGGTGCTTGGTCAATGGTGTTCATAAGAAAATTTTATTATATGTTAAAGTATCGTTTGTTTGTATTTATTTGAATTAGAATTACTGCCTTCTAAACTTAATAATATCTCTGTTATAGCATAGTTTGTACTCTGATCAACGTATAAACATAGAGGAAGGAATATATGGAGGCGAAATAACGCTAACTCGGTGAAATTTCATATAAAAACTCGTGTACTACTCCGCATGCGCAGCGGCCATAGAGATTGGCCCAAAACATTGGACTGTTTGCACTGTGTTTGCTAATGAGAATATTTCATTTTCTAATATTCAGAAGTTTTCTATAATGCCAAGTTGTGTTGCATTCGGTTGCACAAACAGACAAGATAGGAAACAACCTGGAATAACGTTTCGTAACTAAATCACATTGTAATTATTGTTCTTGATGTGTTTGATAGATAACTGCAAGATTCGAGCTAATCGCTATAAATTTATTCATTGCTCTCAGTAGGATGATATCGTTCTCAAATGTTTGTTGGTGTAGTGTAGACAATCAGTATACGTTACTACTTTGCACCTAAAAGGCTAGCCTTATTGTAAACAAGTGTTGAAAGTCTAATTTAAGCGGATCAAGTTTACATCGCGATACAGTGAATGTACATGCTTTAGTCCAGTTTCAGTTTACACTGAAAGTGTACAATGAAATTAATTGTGATAATTTGTGCTGTGTGAACTACTAAGCTTGATTGTTGTTACCCGAAATGTAGTTCGCGATGCATTTCATGTGTTTAGATCTGTCTACATAGTTTGGTTTTGTAGCGGCAATATTAATGGAAAATGTGGGTAGGTTGAAATGCAGCCTGTACCAGAAGGGTACAAAAAATTTATTTATTATTAGTTTTTTAGTGATTTCATGTTAGAGACACAACGTGTATCGCGATGTAAACTACTCCCATCTAAGCTTCCGACTTTTGATGTAGCTGTAAGAAGATAAATGCACTGATGTTGCTAGCAAAATTATATAGGCCACTAACAGTACAATATCTTCTGAGTAAGCCCAGAATCTATGAGCTCTTTTGAAGGGTTCAATTTTTTTAAAAAAAAATCTATACATTGACTTAACCTAACCTAACCACCCCAATTTGGAGACAACATATCTCGAGTAGGTGTGAGATATCAAAAAAAAATATTCTTCACTTTCGATTTGTCTTGTCGTGTTACATAAGAATCTATCATCAAATTTGACCTTGGGGAAATTTTTCTTCTGAATTTCAACCCGAAACTCCTCACTTTTGAGACAGTATATCTCGAGAACTAAGCACGATATCAAAAAAAAATTTATCTGTCTCGTAGAATTACATAATAATCCATCCTCAAATTGCGGTGCCACGGTTGTCTTATGATTTAGTTAGGGTTTTTGTGCCTTTTCCCCTTGTTTTTACGGCCAAGCAATATGGCGGTCTCCCCACCCCACTTCTCTCTACCCGGTTTCACTCCATTGCGTGGTGAAGGTCCCTTGCGTCGTCTCCATATATTCCTTCCTCCATGCGTATAAGCCGTTTAAATTGTTATTCTGTGCTCGCTGCTCTCGGCTATATTTCTGTTGTGTCATTATATGCATTTTTCGTACGTAATAAATACTTCTCGTGTTCAATAATTGCTTGTACCATACGTAAAAACTCAACAGGTTATGGACCCAGTACTCAGGTATATGTAAAAGTTATAAATATCTGACGAAAGTAAAAATTACAACCTAGGCTACACGAGGCATTTAATAGTGCGGAAAATATTAGCTCAAGCAATCAGTTTGCTTTAATTGAAAAACTCACTGATCTGCTTTGGTTTTCACAAAACTAAATTATTCTGCTAGTGGATTCAATCAACTACGTCCACATTCAGGAAGCAAAAACAGCGAAAGAAGTTTGGAACAACTTAGCAAACGCATTTGATGATTCTGGATTTACGCGTCAAGTGGTCTTACTTCGTGATCTGTGAAAAACAACACTAGTCAGATGTCAAAATGTAGAAGAGTATGTTATCAAAATAATGACCACAGGACACAGGTTGAGAAATATTGGATTTAAAGTAGACGACGAGTGGCTTGGAACTCTGCTTCTCTCTGGTCTACCAAATGCATACAACCCGATGATAATTGCTATCGAAAGTTCCGGTATGAAAATAAGTGCTGACTCGGTAAAGGCAAAAATTTTACAAGATGTAAAAATAAATGATGAAACATCAGTTTTGCCGTTAATTATATGAACAACAAAGGCTTCAAGAAACAATTTCAAAAGGGACCTCGTTGCTACACCTGTAATAAGCATGGCCACCTAAGTGCACAGTGCGAGTTTAAAGCAAAGAAGAAACACAAAGTTGAAAATCAGGAAAGCTCAAGCTATGCCGCTGCATTCATAGCTCCAGTGAGTAACAGTGATTACCGGTATATGGACTCCGGTGTTTTTAGTACATGACCATGCACAGAAATATATTACAAGAAGAAACAGTACCAATCATCAACTCAATTGAGGTTGCAAATGACAAATGCTTATCGGTAAAAAGTTCAACTAAGCTGAGTTTGAATGCGTGTGACGCTAATGGTCAATGTAAGAAAATTTTGTTTCAAAATGTTCTGTGTGTGCCAGAGTTGTCAACAAATCTACTATCTGTCAGCCAGATAATTAGAAATGGTGGTCAATAGTAAGGACTGTATAATAATGAAATAGTTGGGACAGCCAGTTTAATCAACAATATGTATAGATTAAATGTATATAATCATCAAGCATACATATCTGATGTTGATGAGCAAGACATTTTCCTATGGGACCAACGAATGGGTCATTTGAACTTTAATGATATGCAGAAAATAGTGGAGAATGCAGAAGGTGTAAGACTGTCCAATAAAGCAGACAAATTAGATTGTACAACTTGCTTAGAAGGAAAACAAAAACCTTTAACATACAATGGATCAAAAGCTACAAAGGTACTTGAACTAGTACACTCTGACATTTGTGGTCCAATAGAAACCATGTCATTAGGAGGTGCTAAATATTTCATGACATTCATTGATGAATATTCAAGAAAGATATTTGTTTATTTTCTCCATAAAAAGTCAGAAGCTACTGAAAAATTCAAACATTTTAAAATGCAAGTTGAAAAACCATTAGAATGCAACATAAAATATTTACCTCAGACAATGGCCTTGAATATGTTAACAACAACTTTTCTGAGTTCTTACAAGGTGCCGGAATAATCCATCAAACAACCACACCATACACTCCTGAACAAAATGGTGTTGCTGAACGAATGAACCGGACATTAGTGGAAAGAGCAAAATTTATGTTGATCAATGCTAATCTTCGTAAGCTATATAGGGCTGAAGCTGTACATACTGCTGCTTACCTCATCAACAGAGCTCCAATTCGATCACTGACATTTAAAACACCAGTGGAAATGTGGTCAAGAAGGAAACGAGATGTGAGTAATTTAAGAATATTTGGCTGTGAAGAAAAACGAAGGAAATTGGATCCTAGAACACAGAAAGCTAAATTTATTGGATACTATGAGAATTCAAAAGGTTACAGATTTATAATACCTCCTTCTCAGTTAGTGATTAAAAGAAGAGATGATGGACTTTTGATTTGTAGAAATAAGACTGTTTTGAATGAAGTAATTAATGACATGCAAAAGAATTTTGATTTGAAGATTTACCCTCTTACTAATTTTGTTGGCATGCAAATAGAGAGATTTAAAGACTGTATCTTTATACACCAAATTAAGTATGTAGAACAATTGTTGAGGAAATTTGATATGATTGATGCGAATCCTAACAGTATTCCTGGTGATCCTCATTTGAGACTTTCAAAGGTTAATGGAGTACCTGAGAAAATTCACACCTACAGAAAAGTGGTGGGATTAGTTATCCATGCAGCACACCAGACATTATGTTTGCTGTAAGTAAGGTGAGTCGACTTCTACGTTCTTATGATGACTCTCACTGGATTGCTGTCAAGAAAATACTAAAATTATTGAAAGGAAGCAAGAATTATGGATTGTGCTACTTACCTAACCCAGACACTACTGACTTAGTTGGATAAAGTGATGATGAATTTGCCAGCGACATTGTATTTCTTAAAAATACAGCAGCTATTACTTGAACAACAGTGATATAAACAGGTGTTTCAAGAAGGCTGTAATTCGGTGGGAGTGTTTAAGTATCGTTTGTTTGTATTTATTTGAATTAGAATTACTGCCTTCTAAACTTAATTATATCTCTGTTATAGCATAGTATACACTCTGACCAAGGAATAAACTGTTTCAATTGTTATTCTGGTTTCGCTGCTCTCGGCTACATTTCTGTTGTGTCGTTATACAGTATATATTTTTAATACGTAATAAATACTTCTCGTGTTCAATAATTGCTTGTACTATATTTAAAAACTCAACAATTTGAAAACAAAATCAACTATTATGGAAGTAGACTGCACTTAAGAACTTGGCAGAATCAGTTTCAAGCTGATCCCGAACAACCCTGACTGTGGCTCATTCCTCGAAAGATATTAAATTATTTAAAAAACAATTATTAACAGTACGTGTTTCATTTAAAAACGGAAGAAGAGCAAACAATCAATTTACTATGTATTTTTGTTGCACGAAAGCACAACATGAAATTATTGTAAACGCGATGTATATCATATTTGAAGTTATGAAAGACTTGAAAAGTCTGTTAAATATCCCATGCCTGCAGCAACGCCAGTGGGGAGTACACGTGTTCGTGTCCGGACGGGTATTTCGGTACGAACTGCGAGCATTTCAACCCCTGCTCGCGCTCGCCTTGTCGGCACGGCTCCGTCTGCGTCAACATAGACAACTCGCAGTACAAGTGCAACTGCGTCACGGGCTACACAGGTGAGAAATAAGCCTCATTTCCTTCGTTAAGTAGCGGTATTTGTACAATTTACATCAACTGCTTTCCGCGACGGAAAAATGCATTTCTATTATACTTATTAGGGAGCGTCCATGAAATACGTGATTCCGTCTGGGGGGGGGGGGGAAGGGTTGGCTGGAAATTTACGCTGAGGTATGTGGGGGAGGGGTTCCAAGTCAAGCCACGTAGCTTCTTATTCATAATATTTGTTATTAGTTAAAATAAGGTACAGGACACACAATAGCGTGTGAATATTTATTTATGTCATTTAACTATCTCTGTATGTAATTTACGATAGTGTGACAAGAGAAAAGAGTACAAAATATCTTCTGGAATCAATAGGGAAAAAGCAACGTGATACATAGGGGAGGAGGGTAGAGGCAAAAGCCACGTCAGGCTACGGTGAGAGGGAGGGGGTGTTCACAGGATGCCAAAATGGAGTTACGTGATTTATGGACGCTCCCTTATTGCTGCGATTTTGTCTATCATATAATTGTTTCACTATGTGACTATATCTTAAGGGTAGCAGTGACAGCTACCGCCTCTCTGTTTGGTTTCTCAAAAAACAGCTTAATTCATACTTTCCCAGATTGTTGATTTGTATCGACTGGAACTTAATACCCGCATACTTCGTTTGTACGTAGCTAAACGTAAATAATAGGCTATTCTTCAAGATGGCAATCCGCATAACCAGACCACTCGACACGCTGATTGTTCTGAGTTTACCAAACCCATCTCAGTGTACCCTTCTCTAAACTTTTTTTGGTTAGCTGTAAATATTGAGCACATCAATGTTGCAAATAACATTTCGAGAAACAGCGAATAATGGAACTTCCAGTTAACAGCTATTTAGAAAAACATACGACAAATTAATTTCGAATAAGAATTTCAGTTTTCTGAATCATCACGCTTCAATACAAAATTATCGATGTATGGATAATTATCCACAGATACAATTCCTCCGGTATTTCCTGGCGTAAAAATATCTAAAATTATTTCCTCTTAAAGCAATTTAGGTTTAGAAAACTAGGAGACAGGATGCTTGAAGATCTCTCGGGCATGTGGCCGGACCAACTGATCGTAGTTCAACGACGTTTCGACGGCGTAACGTGCCATCATCTTCAGGTTGCGTCTGCTGACCGGCGTAGAATTATACGCCGACAAAACATCAAGTGCGTTTACCGCCCACCAGCCAAGATTAAAGCACTTCTTGGCTGGGTTAAAGATGATCTGGTACTTAGGAAGCCTGGCGTATATCACTTAACGTGCGAGTGCGGAAAAACATACGTCGGACAGATCATTCGCACTATTGAAGAACGGTGCACAGAACATAAATGTCACACCGAGCTACAGAAGCCGTCAAAATCATAAATTGCTGAACATTGTCTAGAGACCCGGCATACTATTAAATATGAGGACACCGAAGCTCTGAGAAACACATCTCACCCGTCCCTTCCACATTCTAGATCAGGAGGATATAGAATATGTGGTACAGGAAATAGACTCCACCTTGACTACCGCCGCCAAGGAAGCAATTCCCTCCAAAATTATCCACCCCTACAAACCCACTCTCCCGCCAGAGGCTCTATCGCTCATTAAGACCAAAAGACGACTATACAGACAACTAAAACGCGATCCCAATCCCTTGCTTCGAACAGAATGGAATCGACTTAACGCTAAAATCCGCAAGACAATCACCCTACATAGACAACGACAATGGCAACAAACCTGTGACAGACTCGACTACAAACAGGGAGGGCTGTTCTGGAAGAGGTTCAAAATTCTAACAGGACAGTACTCCCGCCCCTCACACCCATTAACCGTTAATAATCTCACCTCCTCCTCCGACGACGAAAAAGCCGCCATGTTTGCCGAGACCCTGCAGGAAATCTATTCATTGCCCACGGACGAACTTTTCGACGAAACCTTCAAACAGACTGTAGACTCCTCCTTTCCTTCACTTCTTGACCCTCCCTCTGCACCCACGGACCTACAAGCCGAACTAATAGATGAAATCACCGAGGAGGAAATAGAAACCTCAATCCTTTCGGGTCGGAACTCCACACCTGGACACGACAAAATCACCCGATTTCTCCTACGCTCCTCCCCCCGCCACGTCATGCTACCTCTCTTCTATCTCCTTTTCAATGCCATTCTCCTCCTCTCACACTTCCCATCCTCTTGGAAGCGAGCAGAGGTCGTCATGATCCCCAAGCCAAACAAACCCGCCAATGACCCCCTCTCCTATAGGCCCATTTCATTGCTACCCGTCATAGGGAAAACATTTGAAAAAAATCATTCAACTCCGCCTCCAAAAATTTGCCAGCTCCTTAAACATCATCCCCTCCATTCAATCCGGCTTCCGCCCTCACCACTCCACCACAGACCCATTACTCCGCCTCACTTCATCCATCACAAAATCATTCAACTCCGGCGCCTGCACCCTAGCCATATTTTTTGATATAAACAGGGCCTTTGACTCTGTGTGGCATAATGGAATAATATATAAACTACACTCTTTCGGCATCCCTCCCGCTTTCTTAAACTAATTCAAAATTTCCTACGTAACCGCACTTGCTATGTTAAGGTCGGGGACTCCCTCTCCCTTCCCTTCTCCCCCCAAGCTGGTGTACCCCAAGGCTCAGTCCTCTCCCCCTTACTATATAGCCTATACACCGCCGACATCCCCATCCCCAGGCCCCTTGCCGGCTTCCTCGCCCTCTATGCGGACGATATTGCCTACTGGCTGTCGTACCACACAACCGCAACTATCAACTCCCGTGCCAAAAAATTCCTTCTCATCCTACAATCCTACCTACAAAAGTGGCGCATCCGGCCGAACCCCACAAAAACACAGGCAGTGCTCTTCCAACATAAACACAAAACCGCGACCCCTTCCCAAGACAAAAATCACATACAGATCCAAATTTGGAACACGCCCATCAACTTCTCCCCCAGCGCTAAATACCTTGGTGTCCACCTCGATCGCACCCTCAATTTCGGCCAACACATTACACTCCTCAAGCAAAAACTCATATCCCGCCTAAATTTAATAAAAGTCCTTCGCCCAAAACTGCCCACCAGCGCCCTTATCCACACCTACAAAATGTTCATGCGCCCCCTGATGGAATACGCCGCCCCTATTACTTCCACTATCTCCCCCTCTTCATTTCAGAAAATTGCATCCCTAGAGCGCCGCCTCCTACGAACAATAATGCGTCTCCTCCACAAACCCCCTCTAATGACGTCTACCTCCTCGCCAGAATTCCACCCCTTCAAAATCGACTGTTTAAACTCCGAATGAATTATGCAAAAAATCTTCTCCTCCACCGACCTGATCTTTTCCACCTGACCACAGAGAAATTGCAAACACGTAGACACCCCAAGATTAAATATATATACCCCCCGCATATACTTGGTATGACCCTCTCTACGGATGATACAATAGACCAAGAAATGCGGGAATTACTGTTAACTATCAATGCAATACCTCCCCCAGCACATCTCCTCCCTGTTCCCGATGCCGCCGCTCAATAACTCTAAAACCAGAGAGAGATACCCACACACCCCCCCACTCTTTCCCCTAACGTCCCAAACAATAAAAAGTCACACTATGTAAATATTCATCATCTCATTTGGCATTGTACATCCATCACATCACCTCATAAATACTAGGATATAAGTCTACTGTTAGTATTAAGTAATCTCCATTTATAGAACAAATGTACCTTGTAACATAAATTCATTAACTTATCTATATACAACCTATTTTTATAATATTCATTACTGTAGTTAGCTATGTAATATAATTTATCTTAATAATCCCTGTAAATATTTTATGTCATGTTCCTATGTACAAAATTAAATAAAGCATTGTAAATATGTGTAAACCCATTGGCTGAAAAGGGCCCTTCCGGCCCTACAACAGCCCGCCTCCTGGGAGGAAGGAAAAAAAAAAAAAAAAAAAAAAGACTGGCAGACCTAGTCGGAACTTCAAGAAGACACGCCGCTAAGGCCTCCAGACAAACAACATCGAAACGACATCGAGATGCTACAAGACGGTGGCATCCTCTATCAACGAAGGCTACCAGAAAAGACAAAGCCCCAGGTCAACAAAGTACAGAGGAAGAAGACAACAGCCAAGGCCTACCAATGTCAAGCCTTGGGCCACCGAGCCATCACTGCGCTGCTGACAAACGCGGGGGTGAACACAGCGAAAGAGACACCGACCTGCGTGAACTACTCAGGTCCCAAAGCCGCGTGCAGCTCTCGGTGTGCAACAAGACGCGAAGGAAGCAACGCCCGACAGCCGCCAAGAAGAAGTCTGCGGTAAAGACGGAAAGTCGCGCCGAGACAGTGGAAGCAACCAGCGGTCGTCGACAGGACCCTCCTCCCAATCTGGATAACCACCACACAATCCCCAGCCGGGCCACACCAAGAGACCAGGCTGGACGAGCACCACCGAAGATAACATCTGTCAGTATCAACAAGATAGGGATGGTAACAAGAATCAACTAGCCCTAACCAAGATAGCAGAATTTCTCACACAACTGATAAGGATTAAGTAGCAAATACTAAGGAATAAACGTCCACAGGACCACAAAAAGAAATAAATCCCAAGAACAAAAAAAGAAATTTGTAAGCCAAGAGGAGTCAAATAAAGAATAAATTTTAAAAAATTTGTAAGCCTACTGGCTGAAAAGAGTTATCGCTCTATAGCAGTCAGCCCCTGGCCTTCAGCCAGCGAATAAAAGATAAAAAAAAGTCCGTCCCGGCAGTCACGTCCTGGACTGCGCTCCTCACGCCGGTCAGCAGACGCAACCTGAAATGATGGCACGTTACGCTTTCCAAATTTCGTTCCGTCGACATGCTCGATAAATCTTCAAGCATCAGATTCGCCGGTAAAACCTACGATTAAATAGGAGGCAGGATATTAACCGTTAATGTCGAGCCGAAATAAGTGAAAGTTCCTTCCAATTTACTATGCTTGTGTAATTTTTTTCAGGGAAACACTGCGAAACAGTTTTCGATGAATGTGAATCATCACCTTGTCACAACGGTGGCACGTGCGTCGACGAATACGGCTCATTCGTGTGTTCGTGTGTCGTCGGCTTCACAGGTAGGTATCACAACACCGTGACGCTTGCTGGCTGTGTGTGTGTGTGTTTACGCTAGTGTTGTTTGCAGGCAAGTTGTGTGAGGTGGACGTGGACGAGTGCGCTGTGATGCCCTGCGCCAACGGCGGCAGCTGTTCCAACGCTGTGGGCAGCTTCTCGTGCACCTGTCCCCCGGGCTTCCAAGGTACACAGTATTCTCTTATTATCCACTACAACTAATTTTAACAACTTTTTTAGTATAACTGAATCCCCAATTCCCTTTTGACTTTTACGTATTCCCTCGACGCAAAGTGTTGCTGTATATTTAAGGTGACCAGATGTCCCGCTTTTGGCGGGACAGTCACGATTTTTAACAATTTGTCCCGCGTTCCGCGGCGTTTTAGTTAAGTCCCGATTTTCGGAAAGAATGCATGACAAGCTAGGGAACGGTGGGAGAACGGGAAGGGAATAAGTGGCTTTCGGCGGCCATGTGGTTATTTCGCCAGGATATGAGTTTTATATTATTTTTGGTTAATTTTACAGTGCTAAAGTTTAATAACAACAAATAATTGTTGAGAGCTGACTATCGAGAAGTGCTTATCAAGAACTGCTTATCAAAGGTCGCATTATTTATCAATTGTTAGCATTTGACCATCATTGTTTAGACTTTATGGCATTTTTCGACACTGGCAACGACGAAATCATTTTGTAAATTCCTTTCAGACGATACACATCGTACTGCGTGCTAGTTAAACAATTGATGTCAACAAATCAGCTATTCTGATAATTTAGGTAAGTCATTTATTTCATAAATACATAAATGTTCTTGAATTTACCAAAAAGTACTTGTATTATTTATACTGTATTTTATAGAGGCGAATTAGGCCGGAAAAACACCACACGTCATTAATGGTCGGCCCCTTATCAGGAACTAATGCTGCGACTGAACGCGTTTTTTCTACAGTAAATAAAGTGTGGACCACGGAATATTCACAATTAAGTGCTGAGACTTTAAAAGTCATATTATGTGTGAAATATAATTTAACAAAGTCTTGCGAAAAATGTCACGAGCTTTTAAACAATGACAGCAATCTACTGAAAAAATTTCACTCAAATGAGATATATGCCAAAGAAGAGAATAATACTATGCATAAATTTTTAATGTGTTATATTTAAAATTGTACTTATGTTGAAATTAAAAAAATGTATTACAATACTATTTTTGCGTTCTATAAAAAAAAATTTGCTCCATTTAGACCAACTTTTTAATCAATACCTCCCCCCCACCCCTCCCTCCGTCAATGGTGTCCCGCTTTACCTATTTTAAAATCTGGTCACTTTATGTATATTGCAACATATATAACTAGGGTTCGGTTGTTTAGGCAAGTCATATTTTTTACCTGCCTTCTTCTTGAACTGTAATGCTGAATTAAACACTGATTGAACGTTTCTGATTGTATTACACCATATTTCATATAGCATATAAATGCATAGTCATGCCATTTTCCTAGTTTTGGTTATATTACCATGATATTTACGCTCATATAGTCATATTTTGAAGAAAAATCTGGTAATTTTTAATAATACCGTGAATACACCAGAAGTTATATATGAGAAGAAATTAAAATAATTATTCGCAGAACTGTACTCCTATAAACAAAATTAATTGTCACCGAATTGGTCAGAATTCACCTGTCAGGAATTATAGTTATACTTTATTGTCACTTTCTAAACGTTAATGCTCCGCTGGCCTTTTAATCTCGACAATGCAACAGCAGCATGCCTGTGTCGAGCCGCGTCAATCAATGTCTCATTGTCTCCAATACTTTTGAAAATAATTCCTCATTCAGTGTTTAATCTGCAGTGGATCAGTGAGTACCACCATGCTGAAATTTTTTTCTGAAAGTACGAGATTACGGAGTTTCCTAAAATAATTTGGAGAGGAGTATTTTAGTACAGACAAAATAGTTATTATCTGTAAATTATGTGAAATTAAAGTCACTTCAACAAAGCGATTTCAAATTTAATTTACCAATGATGCAGCGGTTGCACGAAAGTATATTAAGCTGTCTACTTGAAAGCGACAAAATAAAATAAGATAAAATAAATGATGTATAACTGAGCATGTTTTGATGTATAGTAAATTTAAACGTTTGGTCATATTTTGTCATTTTTAGGTCATATTTGCATTCATATTTCTTTTTTTTTTCATGAAGATCCGAAACCTAGATAAAACTTACGTAAAGGGAGGCCGGCAACTGTAAAATTCAGATTCGATTCATACTGTGTGTAATAAAAGCTCGTGGATAGGGATGTAATGGCCAAGCAGTAACATACGCTTCTTCAACGTAGGAAGCACGTTGTCGCCAGATCAAATCTTGATGCTGGCAAATTTTTATCTATTCAAATGTGTACACAGATAATTCCCGGCAATACGTTTCACCGATTATGCATATAATAAGTTTTTAAATGCAATTTGTTGCGGAAAAAAAAAACAACACTTTCCAACTTCATTATAATGTTTACAAATGAAATTATATTTTACTAGCTGATACCCGCGACTTCGTACACGAGGATTAAGAATTTTTGTGTCAGAATTGAATATAGAAAATTGTTGGTAACGAAGGATTGGTCCCAAACAACACCGAGTCGGCTTAATATGACAGGAAAGCTATCACTATATCATTCTACCGTCGAACTCCTGAAGAGAATCAATTTCCAACATATTTCTGTCAACATTCGATAAGTTCTCAAAATTTCCTGACTACAACTGTTAATCGTACCAGAAAAAATGTCCCTTGCCCTTCCTACAGATTTTCTTGTCAAATTCCATCAATATCGATATAGCCATTTAGTCATCAAAATGTAACAAAAAGACAGAGACTTACTTCCCCATTTGTAATATTATAACTGCACATCACACACACACACACACACACACACACACACACACACACACACACACTGACTGCGAACAACCCCTAAGGGATCATTATAACGTAAAAAAGTGTACACCTACAGCATTGCAAGACTACCTACGATTTGCCTCGGATTGAACCCATAAATTTGTGATATCTACAATTTAACATTCAATCCGAATAACCGACGGTTCAGGCGTGACTCTTACGATCAAAAACAACTTTTAAAAATCTTAACCTTCACTGAGATTTGAACCGGATATCACGATCCAATAGTAGTAAGCAAGCGCTTTAAGCACTGAGCTACCAGACCGCTATATGGAAAGGCAGTACAGAGACCTACACATCCTACTCGTCTGTCTATCACCGTTCAGTAATTTTTCGAAATTATAAGGCAACATGTATTATTTATACAGAAAATTTTTCAACCTAGACAGTACCTTTCTCCTTGTTTCAAAGGATAAGTGTGCAAACTTTCATCGAAATCTGATGAAAACTGTAGATTTGTATGAAGAACACACAAAGAAACATACATACGTTCATCTATATATATATATCATGCAAATAACATTAGAAAGAAAACACAATATCACAAATAACATTCACGTGGGTACAATTTGTTGAAAAGTTTCCTATATATTGGAGATAATTTATGGTTAGTGAGATGAAGTAGCTGCAGTGTCGTACGAATCAGAGAGATAGTTACCATAAAAACGTGGAAAGCAAAAAACAGCACGACATCTAGCACATTTGTTAAACGATGCGTTTTCACATGAACAATCGTTTTTTAAAGAATCTTTTGGGAAATACACCTGATTTACATTTTAAAAAATTGTTCTATTTTCTGTCAGGTGTGATAGAAACCACACGTATCTTAGAATATCGTATAAAATCGGAGATCACAGCTGGTGGTGGACGATCGATTGGATTTCTAAACAGTCTTCTCTGGAACTGATCTCACGCTCTTGATCGATTTAAATAAGCACAATTTTGAAGGCGCTTGATCAGATTTTTCACCTACCGGTAAAAGTACACGTCACAAGGCTGGACGAGAGGAGTGAACTTTGGAGGAATGACTTTAATTGTGCACGTTGGTAACTTTTTATCTTTCTGAAACATTTAATCATAAAAATATGCCAGCAAATAGATTTAATCCGGCGACGACGGGCTGAGGAAGCAGAGAGCTTGCGCCCCTTGATCCGAACGTAGGAAGCATTTGAACCTTTTGAACGCAACGGAATATTTCAATGCCGATTTTTTTCGACAACGACGAAGAAGTGCGTGTTACTGCTTTGCCTCGTTACAAATTTGGCCATGAGCTTTTATAACACAAAGTATGAATCGAATCTGAATTTTACAGTTGGCGGTCTCCCCTTGTTTGAGAGCGAGACAAAAATAAACCCCGTTTGTGACAGCATAAGCGGCACCATTTTCACATAACGTGAATGTGATTTGGTGTCGACAGGAGACGCGTGCGAGACGAATGTTGACGAGTGTCTGTCCAGCCCGTGCAGCAGCAACGGCATCTGCGTCGATGGGAACGACCATTTCAGCTGCAGCTGCTTCGACGGCTTCCATGGTGAGAGGCAACGCTCTTAAGTAGTTAATTCATTGCTAGGGAATATTGCTCGAATAATAATAATAATTCATACATTAGTATAGAAAATCTGTGTGGCTTTGCTGCTTTTATACTCACTGAAACATAGTTGAGTGATTTTGGTGGAAACAGGTCCCCGCTGCATATTAATCTTAGTGAATTAGATTTCTATCGAAACAAAATCTATTGTGATAGCCAATGCCGTCCTACGTACGGGAATTGCTGCTTTGTCTGGATTTAATATTTGTTGATTAAAAATGGTGTTGCAGGATAATTTCCTATCGGAATGAGCTTCAGAATTTCCAGAGTACATTTTTAGACAGTGATGTGAGTTTCCGTTCGTGCTTTAGTAATCTAATTTCCTCTGACGTAAGTGTGAGCCGAAACTGAGGATGAATAAACTTTTAAAATAGCATAAGCTAGTGACATTATTAAAGAAATCTAATCTTTCTCTTTGTCCCACAATAACCATATCTGTGAGCTAATAAATCAGGTATGAACAAAGACCATCCTGATAACAAGCCGCTACACTTTGATTTGAGAATTTCAAACAATTTTTTAACTTGCGTCGAGGTCATTAGATCGGGCAATGGCTTTATAAAGGAACTATTTTCGTATTCGCCTCGAGTGACTAAATCTAGATGATCGGATGGGAATTTGAACCCAAACAGTGCTCGCGCACCTTGCTCGGTATTGTAAAGCAGCTGTTTTACAACTGAAGTTGGCACCATGAAACACGTCTGTTGCATTTTGCTGTACTTATTGCTAAACAAACCTATTTCTAGCGCCATAGTTGTGCCATTCCTACTACTTTTCATACTTATTAAAGTTTTTGTTCATCTATAATAGCTCAAACGTCAGGCGGTTTATTGACCTCCTTAGGGAAATGGCGGGTGGGTCGAGGATGAAATCCAGTGTCAATTCCGGGAGGTCTGAACAGGCCATCTCGGTGCATCCAACTGCCCTAGGGCAGGTGAAAGGGGGCCATGAGGAAGACAGAGAACTTGAGATACAGTAACGGGTAACCCAAATAAGAATCACACCGCGTGTTAAGAGAATCTCGATGGTTAAATGTTCTCGTAAATAACTGTAGAAGTGGACTAGGAAGCGTTATCAGTACTACAGCAGCGGATATCGAACAGGTACAGAAAGCTAGTAAAATCCAGATATAAGTGTCCCAGAAATTTTTAATAACAGCTTCAAAGTTTCTCGTAAGGATAGATAGAAGTGAAGTATTAATTAGCGGTTGGTAAATGCCTCCCATTTAACCAAATATATGTGTATACGTTATGCGAAATCAAATGGATTATGCTCAACGTAGCTAGGATAGCTTCTTCTATCATCCACCAGATGCACACGTAACTATTGCCGAGGAGTTAAGAAACAATGTATATAATATAGGCCATTAATTTCCAGATCATTTAACAATATTAGGAGGCAGTGGCGGCTCTAGACGTAGTGCCACTGTGACATGTCACTACCTCTAATAATGAATAAATAAATTAAAAAATAAATGCAGTGAAAGAAAAATAAATATTTATAATTGCGGCATTCTCTACTCTACAGCTATGAAAAGTAATGAACTCCATCTGTTGGCCACATCAGCGAACTGTTTCGCTGTCGTGGAGACAAATCTTGGTTGGCACAGATCGCGCATGCGCTCTAGCGTTTTCGTGGAAATATTCAAGGTCGGGGGTTCGCTTTGTTAATGGGGAATGGAGACAACTTCGTTCTGTCACACGCTGCAGCTCGATAAAGTTAGTAATACTGCCGGCAGAGTGCAGCAGCTGCCATTTTTGTAGCATTCAACTAAATATACACTGGAACAGTGCTTCAACCTGTTCGCTGATTACTGGTGGTCCGCGAACATAGTTCAGGAGTTCCACAGGCATAATATCATAAATTGTGGTACCATATTCGTACTGTATAAGGCTGTATGCCCAACATTTAAAAGTCTTGAATATTTAAATGACCCGGCAAAAATGTGGCATTTCCAGGATGAAATAGAACAGCATTGTTTCTACAACAGTCTATTCACTTCCATGTGGCGTCTAGAGATTAAGTAAATGAGGGTTTACTGAGGGTTTTAAATGGGTATGAGGAACCGCAGTAGTTGATAAGATTGGTAACGCGAGTGGTGAAGTAAATAAAAATAAAAGGCATACGGTCTAGCGTCTTTTATTTTGGTTTATGTATGTAGACCGGTGGTATAGTGTAGCGCCCATCCTGTAGTAACATTATTATTTATCTGGTATGGTCTGATTAACATGTAATTAACTTTTAATAAGTCACATCCACTTTTATATCTGCGTTTTCATAGGATTCAAAACATGGTTTTTGATTTATTCTATTATAATGGTATATTTTAATAACAACAAAATAAATTAGGCCCAGGGTGGAAGACATTAAAAAAGACAGAGGAAAAATTGCGGAGGTGACTGGCGACGGAGGAAGGAAACTCAGAAGAGGAAAATGAAGTTGCGCAATCGTCGTCCATAGTCGGCTGAAACGAAAAGGAGAAAAAATAAAAGAAATAGGCCTGTGTGAGTTAGTGGCCTATAGCATTATTTTTGAAAATTTACTAGTCCTCGGGTTGAAAAAGGTTTGGATACGCTGCCCTAGAAGCTTTGTCAATGCGAGCAGGCAATATTGTTTCTTTTCTTAGATTCTCTGAAGGAGAATTACATAAGTTTATGAATGCACGTAACAGGAAACGATTCTCAAGAGAAATGTGTTCCACTGCCGTCGTGGTCATCGAAGACAGTGCCGGATAAGAAAGTATGGGGTCCTAAGCACTCTCAAAAATTTTGATTCCCTCTGTTTTTTAAATTAATTATATGTATTTTATAAGTTCAAAGAAAAGGTTTTGTAGATGACTAATAGAATTTATCGTATATTTATTCAATTAACAAACGAATTTTACAATTTATCATATTTTGAAAATTACTTTTATTTATCGTTCACTACTATGAAACAAAAAAATTAATTTCTATGCTTTTAATATAATTTTGATTGTTTTATTCTGGATGATTTTATTTTTTATTATTTTTATTTAGTGAAAAAAGTGAACTTTCAGGGAGCCTTCAAAAATCAGGGGCTCCAGGCTACTGCCTAGTCGTGCCTAGTCCTACCTTTTGGGTAATCCAACACTGCTTGTAGATCAACTTGTCGGTTTTTGGTTAATCACTAAATGTTTACCGTTTGGTCAATTTTAAAACATTTATCATTGATTAATTTCAAAATCATTTAATTAATCCGGCAGTAATTGCAGGAAATGACACTTTCACACGTTACAAATCTTTATATAGCGAGATTCTTACTCTGAGCTGTTTTTCACCATTCACTTCAATGATGATCAGTAAGCCGCGGAAACATTCAGTGGCGGATCCAGGGAAGGAGAGGGCTAGGGGGCTTAGACGTCCCCCCCCCCCCACCAAAAGCACCAAGGTCACCCCCGACGACATGGAATTTGGGAACCTTTTTTTTATTCTGTTCTTATAAGGGCGGCATTCTGGAGTAATGAGCCCCCCAAACCAAATCCTAGCCCCCCTCCCCAATCAAACCAAAATCCTTGATCAGCCACTAGAAACATTTTGTTGTTGTCACTACCTGAGGAAATCACTTCGGCCGCCACTGTTTTGAAGTATACATTGTAAATTCAAAATCAGATAGATATAAAGAACATTGATAGTAATTAAAGGGGTAGAAAGGGGTTTTGCGTTTTTGTGAACGTTATGTGAACGTATTTTCTATTTCTATTTACTCATGCGAATTTCCAACTAATCGAATTAAGATATGGGTTTGTACAAAAATTAAGGAATGTAAAAGGGGAGATAGTTTAGTTTTTGGATGTTTTTGGTCAGAAATCGTCTCCATAAATATATATATATATATATATATATGTGCCAATTTTCATGAAGATCGGTCAAACGGTGGCGACTGTAGCTTTGTATAAAGAACATTGACAAAAATTAAGGGGGTGGAAGGAGGAACAGGGGTTGAGCTTTGGCATATGAAATGTTGACAGGATTTCTCTCTTTGTTTTAAAGTATACATGTGCAAAGTTCAATAAAAATCAGATAAGAAATGTAGA
Organism: Vandiemenella viatica; assembly: GCA_031002005.1. NCBI lineage: Eukaryota > Metazoa > Arthropoda > Insecta > Orthoptera > Morabidae > Vandiemenella > Vandiemenella viatica. Next base: position 117,812,068 of record CM061921.1, read on the forward strand.
TTTCTATAAAATTAAGGGGTCTGAAGGGGGACATGAGGTGGTCTTTTTATTTTTATTTTTTGTTAGAAACCACCTCCATGAAAATTACATGCATATACCAACTTTAATGGAGATCATTTAGATGGTGTCAACTGTAGCTTTGTATAAAGAAATTGAAAAAAATTATGGAAGGAGGAAGAGGGCTTCAGTTTTTTCAAACCAAAAGTTGACAGTATTTTTCTCTTTATTTTTGACTATACATGTTCAAATTTCCATCAAAAATGTGGGTTTGTATAAAAATTAAATGGTGTAAAGGCAGAGGGGTGTTTTTTTAAATTTTTGGTGAGAAACCTTCTCCATGAAAAAATACATGTATATGCCAACTTTGTTGATAATCGATAAAATGGTATCGACTGTAGCTTTGTATAAAGAACATTGAGAAAAATTAATGGGTTGGAAGGAGGGAGCGGGGTTGAGCTTTGGCAGACCAAATGTTGACAGGATTTTTCTCTTTGTTTTAAAGTATACATGTGCAAAGTTCAATCAAAATCAGATGAGAAATGTAGGTTTCTATAAAACTAAAGGGTGTAAAGGATTTTTTCTTTTATTTTGATTTTTTTGCTCAGAAATCTTCTCCTTAAAAAATTTCATGTTTATGCCTACTTTAATGGAGATCAGTTAAATGGTATAATTTGTATAAAGAAAATTGGCAAAAATTAAGGGTGTGGATATATTGTATGCATGTATGTATGAACACGTTAAATCATTGTTTGGCTTGAATTTGCTTTTGATGTGTTACAACCAGGGTTGCTAGCCACAGACGGGACCTACGGTTTAACGTGGAATCCATACCATGGAAGCGTTCTGGCGTACGTCACATTACACAGCAAGCTGTGCCAGAGCTGAAGGTCGGGCTCAGGGCCTTTGAAAATCCCAGCCAGACCGTGATTCGAACCGGGAACCTTTCGATCTCCAGTCAGACGCCTTATAATGTTATTATAAGTATAGTTTATTACGATGTGCACATGTTTGATTTTATGATTATATAAAGTAACAAAGTTTCTTTTGTAATTTCAGGTACGTTTTGTGAAAAAGAAATAGACGAATGCTCATCGAATCCTTGTGTCAATGGTGGTACTTGTCAAGACGGCATAAACAACTACCGTTGTTCCTGTCCAAATGGTTATTCAGGGCAAAGATGCGAGATTGATATAGGTATTGTTATTCTGTAATAACTCGTTTATTTTTAGCTACTGTTAGTTTCGCTGCTTCCATTTTGTTTTATTGGAGGCGTGCCTACTGTTAGTGTAATCAAAAATGCCTAGTGTTCTGGGCAACTAATGTTGCTTTGCACATACATTTCATCTCATAGTTAGTAAAAATTTCTCCAATATGTGAAAGGGGAGGAAAATCTAATAATCATGGGTGATTGGAATGCAATAGTGGGAGAAGGAAAAGAGGGGAATACTGTAGGAAGTTTTGGTCTGGGAGAAAGAAATGAGCGAGGAAGCAGGTTGCTAGAATTTTGTGAAAGATATAAGCTAGTAGTGGCGAACACACTGTTTAAGAACCATGCAAGAAGAATATACAGTACACCTGGAAACGTCCTGGGGATACAGGCAGATATCAGCTAGATTATATCATGGTCAAACAGAGATTCAGGAATCAAGTTCTAGACTGTAAGGCGTACCCAGGAGCAGACATAGACTCGGACCACAATTTGATAGTAATGAAGTGCAGGCTAAAATTCAAGCGAATAAGGAAGCAGTATAAGCAGAACAGACTAGAAGTGAATAAACTGAAGCAATCTAGCACAAGAGAAAAATTTGCAGAAATGGTAGACTTGGGTCTAAGAATTAACTGTGAAAGGAGCTCAACCGAGGACGAATGGAATGCATTAAAGACTGAAATAATGAAAGCTGGCAAAGAAACCTTAGGCTTTAGGGAACAAGCTGCCCGAAAACCTTGGATCACAGAAGAAATTTTGCAGCTGATGGATCAGAGAAGAAGGTACAAACATGCTCAGGATGAAGCAGGAAGAGAGCAGTACAGGCAATTTAGAAATCAAATAAATAGGAAATGCAAAATAGCAAAAGAAAAATGGCTACAAGAAAAGTGTGAAGAAGTAGAAAAGGAAATGGTCGTAGGAAAAGTAGATGTTGCGTATAGAAAGATCAAACAGAATTTTGGAGAAATGAAGAAAAGATGTATGAACATTAAAACTGCAGAAGGGAAACCTCTTTTAAGCTCAGAAGATAGAGCTAACCGATGGAAGGAATACATTGAGAAACTGTATGATGGGGACGACTTGAACAATAGTGTATTGGAAAAGGAAGGCGATATCGACATTGATGACTTAGGAAATCCTGTTTTGAGGACAGAATTTAATAAAGCTCTGAATGATTTGAAAGCAAATAAGGCAGTTGGAATTGATGAGATCCCTGCAGAACTTCTTAAATCTCTAGGAGACGAAGGAATCGAAAGATTATTCAAGCTGATATCAAAAAGTTATGAAACAGGAGAAATTCCTACTGATTTTAATAAAAATATCATCTTCACACTTCCAAAGAAAGCACAAGCCGACAAATGTGAGAATTATCGCACCATTAGTCTAACATCACATGCTTCAAAATTACTGACCAGAATAATATACAGAAGGATGGAAAGGGTAGTAGAAGAGATAGTAGGTGAAGATCAGTTTGGGTTTAGGAAAAATCGCGGTACAAGGGAAGCAATTCTGTCTTTAAGATTAATACTTGAAGGGCGGATCAAGAAAAACAAAGATACTTTTATGGCATTTGTTGATTTAGAAAAAGCTTTTGATAATGTTAGGTGGGACAAGATGTTCAAAATTTTAAAGAAGTCAGGCCTAAAGTATCGAGATAGAAGAATACTCTATAAACTATATAAGAATCAAGTGGCTGTAATAAAAGTAGAGAATTACGAGAGACATGCATCAGTTAAAAAGGGTGTGAGACAAGGTTGTAGTCTATCCCCATTAATATTCAACTTGTATGTAGAAGAAGCAATGAAGAAAGTCAAAGAAAAATTTCCATGTGGCATAAGTTTTCAGGGAGAAAAAATCAGTATGCTACGATTTGCTGACTACATTGTCTTATTAGCAGAGAGGGCTGAGGATATTGAGAAGTTATTGAATGGCATGAACAAAATACTGAAGGAAGACTTTGGACTGAATATAAATCAAAGTAAAACAAAAGTGATGAAATGTAGCAGAAATGATACCAATACTAGCAGATTAAATATAAAAATAGGATCTGATGCAATAGGAGAAGTGAGTGAGTTCTGTTACTTGGGAAGCAAAATTACAACCGATGGCCGAAGCAGGAATGATGTTAAAAGCAGAATAGCACTAGCAAAAAGAGCCTTCATGAAAAAGAGAAACCTTTTAGTTTCAAATATTGATCAAGGAATTAGAAAGAATTTCTTAAAACTCTATGTGTGGAGCACAGCACTTTACGGTAGCGAAACATGGACTTTAGGAATACCGGAAAGAAAGAAACTTGAAGCATTTGAAATGTGGTGCTACAGTAGAATGCTGAAAATTAGGTGGACAGACAAAGTAAGAAATGAAAGAGTTTTGGAAATGATGGGTGAGAAAAGAAGCTTATGGAAGAAGCTTACGGAAAGAAGAGACAGGCTGGTAGGTCATATTTTGAGACATGCTGGATTGGTTAATTTGTTAGTGGAGGGAACAGTTGAAGGTAAGAACTGTAGAGGTAGACAGAGATTAGAATATATGAAGCAGATAATTGAGGACGTGGGTTGTAACGGGTATGTTGAAATGAAGAGGTTAGCACAGGATAGGAAGGGATGGAGGATTGCATCAAACCAATCTAAAGACTGACGACAGCAAAAAAAAAACAGACATATTGCACAGCTTTTTTGTTTGTTTCCACGCAGAACAATTCTAATTAAGTAATGAATACTCCTGTATAAGGTCTACAAAAAATTTGTAATTTTTAACACATTTTCAGATTTTTGTGCCTCATTCCCGTGCAGAAATGGTGGTACTTGCCACGATGAAGACGAGTTTTTCAAATGTTCCTGCAATATAGGATATCGAGGAGAAAGGTGTGAAATAAAAGGTGAGTCCTCATTGCTGTCACTAGTTCCTCAACTAAACAAACCATGTGGTACCGGTACCCTGCATTTCGATTCTGAACAGACACCAGATGTATAGAATTATTTCCTCTTCGAATCTAGGCCCAAAAATGTAAACACGTCACAGAGTCTAGGTCATTAGGTTTATTTATTTTCACAACTGTATTGTCTGTAAATGTGATCTCAAATCGTTCCTCTAAGATCCGGAGTTAAAATTTGGCAGTGATGCATATAAACTTACACTGCTTTCAGACGATTGGCTCCTCTCTATTGTTTCCACAGAGAGAAATGAATCTTGTAGGTTCCATATTTACGGCGACAGCTTAAATAACAAAGGTTGCTTATACAGGGTGTCCAGGAATGAAAGGATAATCCTGCAACCACCGATAGGTCACATCATTTCCTACTATATGATAAAATTTTATTTTGGCAAAAGTCTCACCATTTTCAAGATATTGATTTTTTTAAATATTTTATCGAAACATGTTACTTTGTTTATTTTATTCCATGCCATTTCTACAAATTAAGACCTTGTGAAATCTATTTTTTTTTTTTAATTTGCTCAAAGATAATTAAGTCATCTAAAACAATATTCTTTCTTTTCTTAAATTCTTAAAAAGAACTTATAAAAAAATCTTAAATGGTATAATTATTTTATACTTCTTTTAAAATGATTGTTTTATGGTAATTCAGTCTGCTAAAGAGGCCATTGCGCATTTTAAATATGTTGGAAAACAAATTGAAGATATTGATTTTTAAAAAGAAGGTTTTTTTCAACGTTTTAAGAAAAAAAGAATATTTTTTTAGATGACTCAAACATAATTGAGTAAATTAAAAAAAAACAAGGTTCAAAAATCAAAATTTGTAGTAATGTCATGGAATAAACCAAACTAAGTTACATGTTTCGAAAAAAATCAATTTCTCGAAAATGGTGAGACTTTTACTAAAATAAAATTTTGTCATATAGTAGGACGTGATGCCACCTACCTGCGGTTGCAGGATTATCCTTTCATTCCTGGACTGTGTTAATTGTTGTGTTTGTTAATATCTGACTGGCACTTTTATAGCTTGACAGACATTTAGTTGTTTTAAAGTTTGTTTAATCTGCTTGCCTTTTACAGCCAACCAGTTTTTGTTTGTAACCTTTTACATTATTTTGATGTGTTTGTCGGCTATTCACACGGCATGTGGTCATAACAGATTCAAGTTATGGTGCTAATGACATCCCTGTCTACGCGTCATAACAACAATGATAACTACGAAAAGTTGTAAACAAATTCTCAATCAAGCGTACATATGTATTAATGTTCTCTCAAGTTCTGGATTTTTAAAATCCACCTCACTTGTGTGTTTATATCATACTCTGTCACCTCACTTGTGCCGTGTATTTATATCATACTCTGTCACCTCACTTGTGTTGTCTATTTATATCATACTCTGTCACCTCACTTGCGTTGTGTGTTTATATCGTACTCTGTCTCCTCACTTGTGTTGTGTGTTTATATCATACTCTGTCTCCTCACTTGCGTTACTCTGTCTCCTCACTTGCATTGATTGTTTATATCATACTCTGTCACTTCACTTGTGTGTTTATATCATACTCTGTCTCCTCACTTGCATTGTTTGTTTATATCATACTCTGTCACCTCACTTGCGTTGTGTGTTTATATCATACTCTGTCTCCTCACTTGCGTTGTGTTTTTATATCGTACTCTGTCTCCTCACTTGTGTTGTGTGTTTATATCATACTCTGTCTCCTCACTTGTATTGTTTGTTTATATCATACTCTGTCACCTCACTTGTCTGTTTATATCATACTCTGTATCCTCACTTGCGTTGTTTGTTTATATCATACTCTGTCTCCTCACTTGCATTGTTTGTTTATACCATACTCTGTCACCTCACTTGCGTTGAGTGTTTATATAATACTCTGTCTCCTCACTTGCGTTGTGTGTTTATATTATACTCTGTCTCCTCACTTGCGTTGTGTATTTATATCATACTCTGTCTCCTCACTTGCGTTGTGTTTTTATATCATACTCTGTCTCCTCACTTGTGTGTTTATATTATACTCTGTCTCCTCACTTGCGTTGTGTGTTTATATTATACTCTGTCTCCTCACTTGCGTTGTGTATTTATATCATACTCTGTCTCCTCACTTGCGTTGTGTGTTTATATTATACTCTGTCTCCTCACTTGCGTTGTGTATTTATATCATACTCTGTCTCCTCACTTGCGTTGTGTATTTATATCATACTCTGTCTCCTCACTTGCGTTGTGTGTTTATATTATACTCTGTCTCCTCACTTGCGTTGTGTATTTATATCATACTCTGTCTCCTCACTTGCGTTGTGTTTTTATATCATACTCTGTCATCTCACTTGTGTGTTTATATCATATTCTGTCACCTCACTTGCGTTACTCTGTCTCCTCACTTGCGTTGTTTGTTTATATCATACTCTGTCACCTTACTTGTGTTGTGTTTTTATATCATACTCTGTCACCTCACTTGCATTGTATTTTTATATCGTACTCTGTCACCACACTTGTGTCATGTGTTTATATCATACTCTGTCACCTCACTTGTGTGTTTATATCATACTCTGTCACCTCACTTGCGTTGTGTGTTTATATCATACTCTGTCTCCTCACTTGCGTTGTGTGTTTATATCATACTCTGTCTCCTCACTTGCGTTGTGTGATTATATCATACTCTGTCACCTCACTTTTGTTGTGTGTTTATATCGTACTCTGTCAGCGAATTGCAGTCTTGTGATTTGAGGATATTGTGGCTTTTTACAACTTTTCCAACGAATCCCTGTATTTGTGTGGGAAGACTGTATTCTGTATGGCAAACTGAAACTTTATATATTCTTGAAATATGGTCTGGCTATGCGCATATCTTTAAAGGGCCCAATTAATTTATCCAAGGAATGTTGCATAAAGTTAATAGAGTCTGGCAACCATTACGTGATAAACATATTTTGGATTTTTTCTAAAAGAAAATATAACTTTGAATATTTACGGGATGGGCATCCATCTCATCGTCATCAGGATCATCTAATGCTCTAACAGTGAATTGCACGTCATGCCCAGATAATTTGTGAAAGGATATGGGTGTGGGGGGAGTAAAGAGGTATATATGGTATGCGTCAACCTCTCCTCCATGTGGTGCACCCTGGTTGCACTGACGAGGCTCTGTCGATGGACTAATTCCTCTGCTTTCCAACAGCCTCCTAAAGGGAGGGTGGAAGGGCGGGGAGTGGTCCAGGGCACCATCTTACCTTGGGGTCGGAAACAGCCACTACTACGGATGAATCAGAAATAATCAACATCAGGGGGATGCAGAAAGCAACGGAAAGTCGCTACATTAAAGACCTCAAGGGTATCCGAGGACATATAAAAATAGGATCGAATGCAATAGGAGTAATTGAATTATGCTTCTTGGTAAGTAAAATTAGATCTGATGGCCGAAGCCGGAATGATGTTAAAAGCAGAATAGCACAAGCAAAAAAAGTGCTTTGGTTTCAAATATTGATCTAGGAATAAGAAAGAACATTTTAAAATTCTATGTATTGTATTAGACAGGATAGTTCGGAGAGGGGGGGAGTGGAAATCATCACGTCCAACTTTTTATTGTTAATATGAATATTAATTTTCTAATTTGTTAATTGGTGAACTAGAACCTTGAATGCTGCAAGAATTCAAGTTACACAAAATAATTCAATTTATTCTGTCTTCTGGCTTATACAAGGCCGGGAATATTTAACTTTACGTGAAACACAATATATTCAAAGAAAATAAACAAGCAATACCCGGCGTTTACAATCTGCCGGATAAATGCAAACATAAACAGATTTTTAATATTTCAAAGATTTTGCAATGTCAGTATACTCGTACAATAAAGTGGCGTCACAGGCCAACAAATTAAAGTTAACATTTACAAAAATCCCAGGGGAGCCATTTTAAAGTGAAAATCATCATTTGAATTAGTTATATTGAGCAAGATGCTTAAAATTTGAAGTTAATAAACATGGAAGGTTGGTTAGCTCAGTAAATATTGTCGTGATGAGAGCGGAGAGTCTAATCTCAGAAGTCGCTTACGGGTTTGTAAGCCTCGTTAAAATCCTATGGAACCATGAACCTTTGCATTGGTTCTTTACCGTTTTCACATCTGCTCGACGAAGTGTGACACGCTGTGTGACTGTTGAATGCAAATTCGCGTACCCATCCGCGCTAGTGCATCTGCTGAAGGCCTCTAGCAGGTGAAACTCTCAGTTTCCGGCCACATGTGAGCCAGAAAGCGTCTATCTTCAGCCGCGGACCAACAGCTAGGAGAGTGTGTCGGACGACACGTCTACACTTCAGCTCGTCTGAACAGCAAGTCCTCTCTCATGGCGACCTCTTCTCCCGCCACGGAAAGCCAGTTTCCCTCTCTCCGTACATGGAACAGAAGCCTTTGATTAACAAATGTGAACCCAGTAGCCATGCACGATTTGTGAAACGACGTAGCCCACAATCACGTGTTTCGTGCCGTTTCTAGTATTCGTCACTCGTTTCGCGCACATTTCCCTGACCTTGCACCCCTCAAGCGGAGAGCGGGGCCATCGTCCTCACAACCTAACGGCATTTGAGCGTCCTCCACTGCCCGATGCATTGTGTACTGGCGCCTGGTTGTCACCAAGCGCTCGGCATTGTCCGAATATCTGAACGCTCAAAACTGCAGTTCCAACAATTTTCCACATTTAATACTTTCTTAACAGCAATTTTGCAATGAATTAAATTACATAATAATAAATTTGGCCGCCCAGGCTTAATAAATAATTATTTACGTATCAACTAACCCTACAATTTACATTTTAAATAAACAAATATAATAAAATTTGAATATTAATTATGATTATTTATTAATATTCATTGGGGGATGACTCTGTCATACCACAGTATGGAGCACAGTATGTTGTGGTAGCGACGCATGGACTGTATGAATACGAGAAAGAAGGAAAATTGAAGCATTTGAAATGTAATACTAAAGGAGGATGCTGAAAATTAAATTAAGTAAGAAATGAACGTGTTGAAAGAAATTTGTGGAAGAGACAGGATGATTGAACACATTTTAAGAGATGCGGAATTGGTAAAAAAAAAAAAAAAAAAAAAAAAAGTATGTATTTTTCTGTTTGTAATTGTATTCATTGTATACCGCACTCTAACTGCTAACCATGTAACTATAAATTTAATTTAAAGGATCTCCAAAGGAATTTAATTCCAATTCGAGTATTGTTTGATGACACAACACTCATTAATCACGACATCAATCCTCATTAACACCATCCGTGAACAATACAAAAATTTAATGGAATTTGTAAATGTTTAAACTGCTGAAAAAACTATTTCACTGTTCATCGGGCTTGCAGCTATGCAATCAACTCGGCAATTTGAATGCCTTCCAACTCGATGAACATGTTTCTGATACACTAACGAAATTTATTGAAACGTCTATTCGCAATTAGAAGAGTTTGACGTGATTTGATCGTTGTCACGCTGCATATGGCGGGTTGGATGTCGGTGGGATTAGGGGAGGTCACTGTGAGTTATTCCGGGAGCTGGGGAATAAATGATAACTTCCTTTATGCAACCGGAAATCATTATTTGGGAACTGGGTAGCAGGTGTGGGGAGGGTTCAACATCGAAAGCCGAGAAAGGTGTAGAAACCGGTCAGATTATGTAATAATGTGAAATAACAAGACCGAATCCTTTGTTCTAGTTGTGTTGACGCTATCCCATTTGTGGTGTTTGCATATCACACTATAACTGTTTTTCTGATTTCTTTTACAGCTCAGTGCCCCAATGAGACGCAGAGAACCGAAAAAGGAATATTCACTTGGCCATCCGTCGACCACGGAATGTTAACAAGACAGGAGTGTCCTTACAGTACAGACGATAAATATTCCTTCAAAACAGGTTTATTGAAACCGTCGACGCAATTTAAATGGGTATCCGGAGTAGCTAACGGAATCCAGATCACAGAATACAACTCAACTGATATAGATTCCTCCGACTTCTCCCTGCACTTCGATGCGAATGGATCGTCGTACGCAGTTCGCCAGTGTGTCCTAACAAACAACGGAAGTGCTCAGTGGGGTGCCACCTCGGACATTGTCTGCCAAAAGGAGGTAATTCATATTTCGTGACGGAAAATTATCATATTCTGGTTACTAGGTATCTCAAAGCATCCCTTATGTAATGATGCAAGATAGGTGGTGCACATACATTTTTAAGCTATAGTTGTATGGTATTATCACGTTTACACAGTCTTTTAATATTCTTGGAACAATAATTTTAATGCAATTTTATTATAGGCCATTTTTCCACAGTTGCTCAGTAAATTAAATGGTAAAATAACGCCAATGAAACTGTTATTGTAGCTTTAATGCCTTACGCGTTTCGCCTCTCATCGAGGCATCATCAGCGATGAATCTATTTTAAAATCTTACATTGATTTTACAAACTTATTATATGATGTTTCATATAATTCTAAATTGAAACATTTTGTGATTATTTACAACTATTAATATAAATAGTAAGTTGTAAAGAATCAGAAAATGTTTCAATTTAGAATTATGTCAAACATCATATAATAAGTTCGTAAAATCAATGTAAAATTTTAAAATAGATTCATCGCTGATGATGCCTCGATGAGAGGCGAAACGTGTAGGGCATTAAAGCTACAATAACAGTTGCATCGGCGTTATTTTACCATTTAATCATTTATTTTTCAAGTGAAAGAAATATTTGTATATCATTTTATAGACTTTTTCTACCGAATAATTTGTATTTAATTAATAAATATGAATTAATGCTATTTTTATACAATTTATGTTGGGTTCGGCCAGGGTAGCTGATGAATCGTCACTTTTACAGGAGATCACGGCAGCTCAATCAATAGTGGACCATCTTCAGAATATTACAAAGGATGTAAGTCACATTGACGCTGAACTGTTTCGAAAAGCAGCTGTTGATATCCAGAAGTTGCTAATTTATGCGATTAGAAACGCAAGGGTAAGTTGCAAAAGTTGTTTCATTTGCTGAAAGTGATAATATTTTATATTCATAGTAAAGGTTTGTTTCTTGTTTTTCCAGATAGCTGAAGGTATGATAACGGTAATAAGCAATTTGATGAATGTAAATGACAGCGTACTGGAAACGATCGACGGCACAGGGACTATTTCTCACAGTATCGTACAAGTGATTGACAAGTACACAAACATGGCGAAGATGAGTGCGCATGACAAACTGACCATAAGTACTGAGAACATTCTACTTGAAATCCATGAATTCCAAATGAAAGATTCTGAAGTATCTCAGAACACCACTTTTATATTTCAAGATGCATCAGCCTCAGATTCCAAGGATTCATCAAACCTAGTTAGTATGGTAAAAGTTGAAGTAGCGATTTAACTAACAGAAGATTTATTTATACTTAAAAAATACATAAAACCGCTTTTCTGGTGTGTATTGGTCGTGTTGTTTGAATGCAGGTATTATTGATTCAACACTAGATCTCTGAAAATTTAGTTCTTAGAGATATTTAAGACAAAGAATGAGATTTGATTAAAGCTGCGGAAAAGTATTAGCAAATCATGCTCTCTATCAAACCAATATTGGGAACGTGTTGATATGATAAAATTGCATATAAGTATGCTAAAGCACTGACGTTATCAGCAACAGACCCAGACGTCTTTACTACTGTCTTACATAGTTGAATGACATGTTTGCAATAGTTCCACAGTTCAGGAATCAATTTAAATGTTAACATTAGTAATTTTTCTTTTCAATCAATGAACTACAAAAAGCATTACTATACTTCAGCCATTTTGTGTAATCTGTATCTCCAGGTATTGACCTAAAAAACGCAAGTTTTTAGTCCTTACATTCAACTGACCAAAAATAACAAAAGCATATAAGAATGTAAAATATAATGATAGTTCGGATTTCGCTGTAGTTAAATTCAAATGAATAGAGTCTACCGTATACGTATTCAGAAACTAACTAACATTTTTAAGTGATGTTCTATCCACACGTCTAAATTAATCATATAGCATCACACCAACAAAACTGTCTAGTTATGTACTGCAGGTTACTGTTACAAAGGAATAAGGTAAGAATATGCCCAGAAATGGCATAGCGTACAATTTGAAAAAGTAATAAACATTTGGGTTAGTAAATGAAGAAGGGTGCTACTACGAAATTATTCCATATGCTTTTTTGCTGATACAAAAACTTTCTACTTATGTTCAGACTCAAAACTTGTTCTTTTGATAAAATTGTTGTACAGTAAGTGTATTCGTAGCGAGATTTGTGTTATAGCTCTCTTCATTGTAAATGTTTTTATAAGTAAAAATTTTTTAATTCATATGTATTACTTTCGGAAAAAGCACATCAGTAATAGTTGCATGGCTGGGAGTACTTTTTCCAACTAATATTATTAAAAGTATCAAATACGGAGATTCAGTCTGATTATTTATTAATATTAAAAAATGTTTCGCCTTAGATCAGTAAACCTCAATATATTTTACCCAATTAAACAATATTCACATTAATAAATGAATATGTTTTCATTAAACTCCGAAATTATTTTCGAATCTAAAGTCTTCAGGGATTGCAGGCCAAGTGCACTAATGCTGAGCTTACTTCTACAGGCCGTAAGCTGTAGAATTCTTCGCTGGAGTTCTTGCCAGGTTGGAATTCCCTCCATCTTTACTGTTGGTAGTTTTTGACATTTTTTTTTTTTTTTTGATGGTCCATTATGTTTGCAACCACAGCAGCCTGGAGGGTGACGCTAAAAGCGCAGGTTTGCGGCTAGGCCACCAGGTCCTCTCCCGTGTCGTGGAGACGGTTGCGGCCCTTGTCTGCTCCCCTTCGCTTGTTTCCGCTGACTTGAGGCGTCTTAGCTCTTGTGTAGTGCAGCCACTAAAGCAGGCTGCGTGATTTGATCTGAGGCTGGAGCAAGTCGGCTATGCATCCTTTGGTATGATGCACTTGCTGAAATTGTGCTTTGCCCGCATCGCTCGTTTCCAGATGCACTGAGCGAGGGCTAGTGACGGCTTCCTCTTCGTTTCGATTCAGACCTTGTGGCTGATTGCACTTGCTTCTGCTTCTGCTTCCGCTTGTCTACCTCGATGAAGAAGTGACGCAAAACAACGGAACCAACAGACGTCTTGGCCTAGCCTCAGAGAAGTTTGATATTCCCAATAGTAGATAAAGAGAGTTATTAGACCGTTTTTGTAGCTACTCAGGTGCAAGGAGAATTCGTAAACGGTTTTCTTAGCTAATCAGTTGAAAGTTGAGTTCATAGGCAGTATCTGTGACAGCTGAAAGGGCTGGTGATGGTTGTGTGTCCTTAACGAACCTTGGACTCAATCAGTTTGCGGCGCTGGTTTACAGTCAGGTTTCGTAGCCACAGCAACCGCGACAGTCGATTCTAATGATGTTTCCACATCATTCGTGCATGAAACTGGGTCGTATCCAATCAACTGGTATCAGCTTCTGTAGCCATTACCACAACAAGAGGCGCTGGTAGTGGTGTTTCTATATCAATCTTGTACGAACCATTGTCGGAATAACTGATGCCTGTGAATCTCTGTCTATCCCACAACTGTTCTGTCCTGACCTTCCATTGGGATTTTATTACGAGAAGAATGGGACAGTCAATCCATGGAAACATCCTCTAGATCATTTTCACAGCGACACTTTGTTTCTTTCCGTATGTATAAAAACGTTTCAAAGACTTTTAACTACATCAAGGACATTTTTTTATAGTTACTGCTCTGCTGCAGTCGAATTTCGGCACTTTGAAGAATTGACTAAATAAGCTGTGCACTGTTAGTATCTGGTGATCATCGAAGTAGCTTCATCTTTTTTCAAACGGAAGGATCATGATACTTAGACACAGAGGGTAGTGATAGGTAATTAATTATAATAATACCAGCAGATATACTGAACCTCTAGTAACACAACAAGTACAAAGATCAAGACTTTTTGAGCAGAATAAAGTGGTTCAAACGATGTGATATTTGAAAACCTACCTGATAAGTATCATTCCGGACAAATCTTCCTAACCAGGCCACAGTCTTGTCTGGGATTTTTAAAGACCCTTTACTGCCATTCACGTCTTGAATAAGTTGCTTTGTGTATGTGAAGTACGCCAGAGGTATTTTGATTCCATGTTAAACGTTAAGCACACTACAAACGGGTACGATATGGGTGGATCGCACAGCCCGTAAGGATTTCTGTCACACGCAAATTCAGGATGAAACCTCTGGCTTAATTTGTTGTATCGACGACTGGGGTGGAGAGTAATTTTTTAATAACTTCACGTCTTGTCGGCAGAAAGGTCATTCATTAGAGCTGATGTAGATTCCTGTGAATGAAGAAAAATCGCAATATTCACAAGGAGCTGTCTGGGAAAAATATCGAAATCTTGTATTGCCAGATGTTGGATAAAAACGGAATCCTGTCAACTACAACGCACGCCAATAATCCACCAGACTCGGTACCACGAAACTGAGAAATTCGAAAGTTTCGTTTCACTTCCATCACACAACACAGTACACAACACGGGTTTGATGCAATCCTCCATCCCTTCCTCTCTTGTGCTAACCTCGCCATCTCTACATACCCCTTAAAACCCACATCCTCAATTATCTGCTTCATATATTCTAATCTCTGTCTTTTTCTACATTTCTTACCTTCGACTGTTCCCTCCACTAACAAATTAACCAATCCAGCATGTCTCAACATATGACCTACCAGCCTGTCTCTTCTTTCTGTAAGCTGCTTCCACAAACTTCTTTCCTCATCCATTATTTCCAAAACTCGTTCGTTTCGTACTTTGTCTGTCCACTTAATTTTCAATAGTCTTCTATAGCACCACATTTCAAATGCTTCAATTTTCTTTCTTTCTGGTATTCCTGAAGTCCATGCTTCACTACCATAAAGTGCTGTGCTCCATAAATAGGGTTTCAAAAAGTTCTTTGTGAGTCCTATATCAATATTTGTAACTAGAAAGTTTCTCTTTTTCATGAAGGATCTTTTTGCTAGGGCTATTCTGCTTTTAATATGATTGCTGCTTCGGCCATCTGTTGTAATTTTGCTCCTCAAGTAGCAGAATTCACTTACTTCTCCTATTGCATCCGATCCAATTTTTATATTTAATCTACTGTGATTGGTATGATTTCTGTTAAATTTCATCACTTTTGTCTTTCTTTGATTTATATTCAGTCAAAAATCTTCCTTCAGTATTTTGATCATGCCATTCAGTAACTTCTCAATATCCTCAGCCTGTTCTGCTAACAAGACAATGTCATCAGCAAATCGTAGCATACTGTTTTTTTCTCCCTGAACACTTATGACACATGGAATTTTTTCTTTTAGTTCCTTTATTGCTTCTTCTGCATACAAGTTGAATATTAGTTGGGATAGACTGCATCCTTGTCTCACACCCTTTTTAACTGATACATGTCTCTCATGATTCTCCACTTTCATCATAACCACTTGATTCTTATATTGTTTATAATGTATTCTTCTGTCTCACTATTTTAGACCTGACTTCTTTAAAAAATTTACAACTTGTACCACCTAACATTATCAAAACCTTTTTCTAAATCAACAGACGCCGTAAAAGTATCTTTGTTTTAATTGATCCGCCCTTCAAGTATTATTAATCTTGAAGCCAGAGTTGCTTCCCTCGTACCACGATTTTTCCTAAACCCAAACTGATCTTCACCTACTATCTCTTCTGATAACCTTTACATTCTTCTTGTATATTATTCCTGTCAGTAATTTTGAAGCATGTGATGTTAAACTAATGATATGATAATTCTCACATTTGTCAGCTTGCGCTTTCTTCGGGAGTGTGAAAATGATATTTTTATTAATATCCGTTAGAATTTCTCCTGCTTCATAACTTTTTGATATCGGTTTGAAAAATATTTTGATTCCTTCTTCTCCTAGAGATTTAAGAAGTTCTGCAGGGTTCTCATCAATTCCTACTGCCTTATTTGCTTTCAAGTCATTAGAACTCTATCAAATTCTGTCCACAAAACAGAATCACCTAAGTCATCAATGTAGACATCGACTTCCTTTTCCAATACGCTATTGTTGAAATTGTCGCCATCATACATTTTCTCAATGTATTCCTTCCATCAGTTAGCTCTATCGTCCGAGCTTAAAAGTTTCCCATTGGCAGCTTTAATGCTTACACCTCTTTTCTTCATTTCTCCAAAATTTTGTTTCATCTTCCTCTATGCAATATCTATTTTACCTATGACCATTTCTTTTTCTCCGTCTCCACACTTTTCTTGTAGCCGCTTTTTTTTGTTGTATTTCCTGGTTATTTCATTTCTAAATTGCCTGTATTGGTTTCTTCCTGCTTCATCCTGAGCATTTTTGTGCCTTCTCCTCTGATCCATCAGCTCCAAAATCTCTTCTGTGATCCAAGGTTTTCGGGCGGCTTGTTTCCTAAAGCCTAATGTTTCTTTACCAGCTTTCATTATTTATCTCTAGAATGCATTCCATTCGTCCTCGCTGTTTCTATGATAGAATGTGTTGATATTAGTTGGTAGAATTGTGTAATACTGAATGCTCTTTTGTTCAGGAAATACGCATTCACGTGCCTGGTGAAGCTGTCCTCCAGGCTTCACGGACGGCTAAGCGCCTCAGAGTGCAGTTGGCTTGTTATAAGAACGCAAAGTTCTTCCGCCCGCTCGGTTTCAACAAGACAACTAATCAGCCTGTAATATCAGCGACTGTATCAAACGTGAGCATCGGAAACTTAACTGACCCAATAATGTACAGCATACCTAACGTTTACAGAAAAATCAAGCAGAAATGTGCTTACTGGGACCCTAACAGTAAGTATACATACTTATCATTTTATTGCTAGAGTAATCATTAGAATAACATTAGTCATATTTTACTTAAATCTCTCACTTTAGATGAAACTTTAATTTTTGATGTTTTTGCGCTGTAATCAGTTAATTTTGCCTGTCATATGTGAGTGGTACTTCATTCTTTAAAAAAATGAAATCCGAGTTGAATTGTGATGAAACACAATGACATACGTGTATTATATGTAAATGGTTTGAAATAAGCAGTTTGAACTACTAGCAAACACCGTGAAATATTAAGTAGCCGTTGTAGTTAATAAAGTATGTACGTGTGCAAAGCTGGAAAAACATACACCACGTGCTCCGACGCCATGGAAAGCCTCGACTACAGAACACAGTCTACAACATGAAAGAATTTAGGCTTTCTCGGTGAGTCAATTGCGTAATATCTTCTCGAGCTTTCCACCGGGATAGCTTCCACCGGGACGCTAATAAGCCTGGAATCTTCCGAAATCCGACATTTCGCCGGAAGATGGAGCCAGAGGCAGGCTCCGAATCGTAGCCTCTTACTGACGAGCTATCACGGTGGAAAGCTTCACACCAAGCGTGGTGGGTGCACGGTTAGCGTTCCGACCTCGCATTCGGGAGGACGCGGGTTCGAATCCCCGTCCGGGCATCAAGATTTGGGTTTTCCATGGTTTCCCCAAATCACTCCAGGCGAATGCCGGGATGCTTCCGTCAAAAAGGCCACGTCCAAATTCCTTCCCGTTCCTTGTTCCCAGTCCCATCCCGCCTCTAATGACCTTAGCCATCGACGAGGCGTAAAGCAATAAGTAAAAAAAAGTTAAAAAAAAGAATCCTTCGGAAGATTTTACGCAATCTAAAACACGGCTTGAATTTCAAATTGGCGTCCCTAGTATCTAGAGTTCTCAGGAATTCCCTGATGGTCAGATCTGGAACCCACTGTTCACTCACATATCCGGATGGTGACGCCCACCGGTGAGAAATTCAAAATGGTGTCCACTCATGTTTTTTGTCCTTGTACTAAATAACGGTAATCACACACAAGGTGAGGACAGGTTACCCCCACCAGAAGATCATCAGTTCCCTACATGATCATGGAGCGTCAACGAATTTTGGATATCTACGCGCAACAAACCTCAGTACCTACACTCAGATCACGGTTCACCGGTTTGATTACCGATGATGAAATTTAAATGAATTTTTGACATATATGTTCCACAACATGCAAAGCTGTTTCCGCAACATGTACAGCTGTTTCCACAACAACCATAGTTCGAGCTCACGAAGGTTTTGTCACCGGTTCAAAGTAAATTCGTGGCAGTAATATTGGTTTTTATACCATAAATCTTGGGCTACACCAGTTATGTTCAAAGAGCAAAATTTCACATTTAACTGGTATTAAATCCCTTGTCCAAACATACTACAATCCAGGTTCGAGCCGCAGATACGTACAGAATCACCATTTACGTTCCGTAGACTAGCCTTCCACCACAAAGAGTCTCGGATCGATATTTTATTTATTTTCGACTTACAAGGACTCGGGTATCAGACTCCTATAGTTAAAAGTTCACCACTTATATCTTTGTACCGCAGGACATCGGCTTCAAGGTTACAGAAAAAAAAGGCAACTTGGCGTCGAGTACAGAACGTCTGGGAGATTAAAAAATTCATTTCCACAGTAATACTAGATTTGCTGTTTAAACTTTTTAAAGGTTGTTTTATTACCACAAACACAATTGTACTGCCGATATATAAAAACATCATACCGTATTTTTACTTAAATCTGTAAATTTAGGCATTGAATAAATTGTAGAAGGAACTGATAAATAAAAAAAAAACAGATATATCATTTTTTTTCATTTATTTTACCCAATATTGGGAAGTATTAAATTTTCAGCATAGATATCTCCAACCTTGTTAATGTCTTACAAACCACGTGTCTGGATATTCTATTGGGTCCCAATTGAAATTAATGTAGAGCGGATTATTACTCCCCACAGCTTTCTCTCTGTCATCCACACGCTCATCCTTTTCTGACTGTACAACTTAAAGATTGGAGGAATAGTACTTAGTTAAGTGTTAATCGTTTCACAGTTGTCTGATTGTGTGGTTAGCGCTCTACCATATGGTGCACCCATTGTAGCAGTCTCCGAGAAATGAACTCACCATTTCTCCGTCCCTATATATAACTTATTTCTCCATGATAGGCCGATAGATGACATTAGCTGGTACTTCCACACTTTTGAACACTGAGAGAGGTACTGTTGAGAAAAACTTGCAAAGTGTATAACCAAATTTATCGTTGACGTAGTTTTTCATTTATATTAAGTGCTCTAATGTAGGGTAAATGTGAGATACCGATACAAGATCCTGAAAAAGAACAAGGAACTCAAGCTTGAAGAAAAACAGTAAACGACAGTTGTTTTCGATCTTGTTGAGGGTGAGGTAGAGTGCTTTTTTTTCGTAGCGGCTTGAATAGTTTTAGGTATCAACACTGAAATATTTACTCCACTTACAGTGCAAGTATTATATAATTTGTTTCTCAGTCTTTTTTATGTATGTTATGTAGGCTAATTGCACTGGTAACAAACACAAGAAAGAGCTTCCAAATAAACGTCAGGGATTTGCTTAATATGGAATACTTGCCTGATCCTAGTATTGAATAATACATATTAATTTATCTCTTTAAAAATAAAAAGGGCATTGTTAATTGCTATTCACTAACTGCCTTCTTGTTGGATTACTATCGTCTATTCTATTAGATAATGTTACGACACAATCCACTTCTGTCCAAGAGGATGAATATTTCAGGTATAGTATATTCTGAAAAAAAACTTCTTGTAACTATGCCTATTATTTAATAAGATTTTTTAATTTTCAGTAGGACGTGAATAAAATAAATTTGTCGTATGTTCGCATGTGATGTCTGTCAACCTTCCCCGCCTCCGGCTCTCACTTCTGGTTTATCGCCTACACCCACACATAGAGAGATCTCAGGTAAAGAGTATCATACAAAACTGTTATCATGTCTTGTATATTTTATTTTTGGTATGAAAGTGTACGAACTCATTTTATGATATGTTCACAGGTGACGCTTGTTAACTAACTCCAACCCGGCAAATAGGACGCCGCCTCCAGCGTTAGCCAGCCAATCCAAAAGGATGATTTCATATGTAGTCTATTATGAAAAAATCTGGTAGTCATTGTTATGACGTCATGTACAACCTAAGGGGGCATCCATAAATTACGTGAGATGTTTTTCTGGATTTCCGGACTCCCCCCCACTCCCCCCCACTCCCCCCCCCACTCCCCCCCCCACCCCCCCACTCCCCCCACTCCCCCCACTCCCCCCACTCCCCCCCACTCCCCCCCCACTCTCCCTTGTGGTGAGACTTCGTGAGATCTGTTCCGACCCCCCCCCCCTCTACTGAGGTCTGGTCCGCGACACCCCCCCCCCCCCTAGAAATCGCCCTCACAACTGTTTGAGGTCTCACCCTTCCAAAGCCGATTACATTTCGACGAAATACCCATCTAAAATCGACTTTCGTGTCATTTGTAGACCTCTTTTTTTTTTTAATTCTACACTCCAACAAAAATTTCCAAAACCTCACGTGAGGTTTCCATTGACCCCCCTCCCCCTTGGTGATATTTCGCCGAACCCCCCCCCCCCTATTTCACCTCACGTAATTAATGGACGCCACCTACGTAGCGTCGGCTGACCCATCAGGTATTGATTTTATTGGTGCTCGCTTGTGATACTACGAATTCGTGTTATATTTTTATTGTTTTTTGTGTGTGGGTTTCTCGTTGCCCATGCTTTCCGGCGTTAACCACAATGTCATCGCAAGCCGTCTCCCGCCAGCTGCATCTCGCTGCTGGGTCTGCTTACGCCTGTGACATCCAACTATCCATCCATCCATAATTAGTGCAGTCTTCTGTTTGCTGTGATGTCTTTAGCACCAGGATTTTTTCCTATGGCTAATGTCTGAGTCTAGCCTTTGAAAATGGCTTTTTGTCTTGATCATAATTTGAAATATGGTCCGACTGTGAAAAATTTACTAACTAGGATTTTCTTTTTTTCCTAAACCTACTTTTGGAGGTGGACAGGCATGCCCTATCAGTGCAGAGGGGATGAGGTTTGCTGGGTGACGCTGGATGTATACCTTATCATGGCTGTCTGGTGCTCGATAGTGCTGCTATTATTGCGGCAGCTACCTAGACCGGTACCTCGCGAATGGCGCGCAGGAGCGCGTCTCTGTCGGCTGTTTCGTCGCAACAGTTGGCCTGGCGCGGTGGAAGGGGCTCGTGGCGCCCTCTTCTTCCGGTGGTTTGGCGCCTTGTGCTCTGGTTGACCTCCTTGGGCTGGCCAGCCGCAGTTGACCGCTTGCGCGGTCCTCTGTCCCCGAGGTCGCAGGTGGTGTGGACTCGGCCTGGCGGAGAAGCAGTAGGGCCGGGCATCCAACCCAGCTGGCTCCGTGAGTTGTTGCCTCGCAATTGCAGCAACAAGGAGAGTCGCGCGGTCGTGGGCAGTTTGCCAGCCGGTGATCGTCACCGTATCGCACACATCTCTGTGGCCAGGTACAGTCCCGGGCGAGATGCCCGAAGAAGTTGCACCGGAAGCATTGGGAAAGGGCGAGCGGCAGCTTCTTCTTGGTTTCCACTTGGACCTTGTGCCCAAGCAGCGTAGTAGAACGCTTCGCCAGTCAAACCCGTTCTGCCGGTTGGACGGTGAAGAGCGGGAGACGCTCCTCTGTCCTCAGATGCCTCATCTGGTGGACCTCGTTGGTGGTGATCCCATAGTGGTTAAGCGCTGCGGCGATCACTTGCTCGGGTGTGTCGCCGGGCAGGTCACGGACCACCAGCTTGGCGGGCTTCCTTGGTAGTTGAGAGGCGTGGTGAATGATGTTAGCCTCCAGGAATTTCTGTAGTCATTGCAGCTCAACTGGGTGCTGTGGCAGGAATCTCAGGCCGTCCATCGTTGGGAAGGCGAGAATAAGGTCCATGGTTTCCGCGTGGAGCCTTGCCATCAGCTCCACGAAGGTGCCATCGAACTGCGCTGTCAGTGGCAGAACTGGTCCTTGTTCCGGCACCTCCTCCGGCAGTTGCATCTCTTCCTCCGCGCAGTTGGTAGCCATCTCTGCCGTCTCCGAGGGCGCAGCTGGCGGCAGCGGGTCTGGCGATTTTGGTGAGTCCGTCTGCGTCACTGGTGACCACAGGTGCTATAGAAGTCTCCGTGACGCTTGGTACTTTGGTTCGAGCCTCTTTCCTTCATTGGCGCTTTCTCGTCCGTTTATCTTCCCGAAGAACTTCTTTCTACAGAATTTCTCAGCGAAGACAAACGGTATGTTGGACAGCTCTTCAGGTCGAGTCTGTCCGACGGCCGCTGCTCCATCCTCGAAACAGTAGATCCTGTTCATCGGTTGGTCCCCTCAGAACCACCGTGAGACCCCGGGAATCCTCAGGAAGACTCCATTCGTATAGTAGACCAGCATAGCGGACGACAAGATACTTGTTTTCATACAACGCCAGTTGGTTGCCATTGACGATTTCCTTGAGTATGTCGTCTGGAGACCTGGACTATTATTATTATTACCCCGCGATTCACTAAATGTGTGTGGCGGAGGGTGCATTGCACCTATCCGAAAGGGTAATAGTTTGGAACGGATATAAAGGATATGGCAGGAGGCGCCCGTGGGCTAATATGAGGAACCATCAAAGCATTCGCCTGGAATGATCCGGGAAAACCATGGAAAACAAAGATCAGAGTGGCCGGAGTGCTTTATCGAAAGCTACTCCTGTCGGATTTTAAGTTTATACGCTCGGTAAATCCTTACTATACCATTCTCTAATTGCTCGTGGGAAAAATGAGAACAGTAATGAATCGGTTCTGGCCCTGATTTCTCTTATCTTATTTTCGCGGTCATTCCGAAATATAAATGTTGCTGGTAGTAATATTTGCTTGCTGTCATTCCAAAATACATCAGTCGTGAATTTTTCATTTAGCTCCTGTCGAGAGCAACGCCTTCAGTGTTCGAGGTCTTCCCAACCTAACTCCTCCAACATCGCACTTACGCTTTCCCTCCAAATATATATACCTGTCACAATCGGCCGGCTCTTCTTTGGATCTTCTCTAATGCTTCCATTAACCCCTTTTGATTGGGACCCTTTAGAGAACAACAATATCCAAGGTGAGGATGCACTAGTGAATTGTATGCAATCGATTTAACTTCCGGAGTGCATTGATTTAAATTCCGACCTAGAAATCGGAGCAAACGATTTGCTTTCCCAATTACATTCTTAATATGCTGATTCCACGACAAATTATTTCGAATTGTTACCCCTAGGTATTTAGCGGAATCTACCGTTCTAAGTACATTACCATTAATTGTATATTCAGAGCTAAATGGTGTCACCTTTTTACTTATACGCATGACTTGGCACTTTTAAGCGTTTAACTCCAACTGCCAATCTTTACACGAAGTAATTATTTTCATAATATGGTCTTGTAACAAAGCGCAGTCGTCCTGAGTTTTGATTTCACGATAAATAATAGCATCATCGGCAAATAATCTTTTCATGCCCCTTAGTACGTCGCACAAATCATTAATGTATATGAGAAACAATAGGGGCCCATCTGTCCCTTCTTTCAAGTAATCAAAATGATAGCCCTATCACGCTTCCCTGGGGTACCCTGGACCTCACCTCGGTAAGTGATGAACTCTCACCGTCCAGAACTACTCACTGTGATCTGCCCTTCAGAAAGTCTGCAACCCAGTCGCATATTTGTCTAGACATGTCGTAACCACGAAGTTTACTAAGTAACCTAGTGTGAGGCACAGCGTCGAAAGCTTTTTAAAAAAATCTAATAAAACTTAATCAACCTCATCTATAATACAGCACAAGTCGTGAATTAGAAGTGCAAGTTGTGTCTCGAAGCATCGGCCTTTTCTGAATCCATGTTGATTTGGATTTAAAAGCTCACCTTGATCCAAGAACGGCATGACATTTGAATAGATTATATGTTCTAAAATCTTGCAAAATATTGATGTTAACGAGATCGGCCTATAATTTGAGGATCATTAACATTCCCATTTTTAAACACTGTACTTACGATAGCGGTCTTCCATTCGGGTGGTATTTTTCCTTGATCCGCGGAGACGGTATATAATTTCATCAAATACGGCGCAATTTCTTTTGCCTACCTAGAGTAGAATCTTATAGGAATACCGTCTGGTCCTGGAGCCTTATTGGTTTTTAAATTCATAAGCAGTTTAGTTATTTCCTCAACATCAAGAACGAGATTATTCATAATTTTGTTGGTACGATTGTTAAATATCGGAATCTCCTCCGAGTTTTCTATCGTGAAAGCTTATTTAAATATATTATTCAGAATTTCTGCTTTCTCTACGCTTGTTTCTGATAATTCCCCATTTTCCTTAATCAGCGACAGCATAACCTTACGAGAACCTCTTATTACTTTGATATACGACCTGAACTTTTTTGGACTAGTAATCAGATCTTCGGATAAATTCCGGGCTTGGAATTCTTTAAAAGCATAGCGCATTGCCTTACGCACTTCCGCTCGCAACTGGACTAATTTAGCGCGATTAGATGGGTCCCCTGATTTCTTCACCGTGGCATGTAAACGCCTTTGCCTCCTATGCAAATGTTCCACTTCCTTGTTAAACCAAGGGAAGTTCTTACTAACCTAAATACACTTCTTAGGAACAAATTGATTTAAACCGGTCCATATTAGTTCTTTTAAATTAAACAAAGTTCCTCAATATTTGTATTTAGCGTGTACGTTTCAAAATTTTTCGCAAAGTTATCAACCATACCCGCATCGTTTGCGTTATCGAAGCAATATACAAGTTTGTCTTTGTCATGCTTCAGATTCAGACTAGATTTTAAAGTTACCACAACCGCCTTGTGATGTCTTATACCGTCTTCTGTACAAACTGTATCTACAATATCAGGATTGCTAATAAGAAAAAGACCTAGAATGGACGAGGAATCTTTGTCGCACCGCGTTGGCTCTTCGACCATCTGTTCAAGAGATCTTTCTGCAAATGATTCTAGGAACGTTTCGGTTATTAACCTATCTCTTCCGCTCAACCTGAACATGTATGTGTCTCACTTAACCAACGGTAGTTTAAAGTCACCACCCGCGATCAATATATGTCCTTGAAATGTTTTTTAAATATTATAAAGCGACTCTCTGACGTATTCTGCGTTAGCCAAATCAGAATCCGGATGTCGATAAAATGCCCCCATTATAACTCGCAAAAATTATCCGTTTCAGTTACGACATAGTAATTAACAGTTTTGTTTACGGTCACGAACACACCCCCGCCCAATGAGACAGTTCTGCCCTTCCGAAAAACATTGAAATGAGGGTCAAATACTTCGCTAGATTCAACCTCTGGCGTCAATCAGCTCTCAGTTCCTAGTATTATATCGACATCATTAGTCGCAACTACGGCGTGAAAACCTGCTACTTTTTCCTCTGATACTCCGACAATTTAGGACCATTATCCTTAGCTGCTTCGTATTGTTATTTGTGGAGTCTAAATTCGCATTTTTCATATTCGCATTCTGACAGGAAATGGATGAAATATTTGGAGCTGTAATATTAAAATTATTCGCGCCATCACTACCAGGACCAGCGTCTAGGTTATCAGCACATCCTCTTCGATGAACTGAAGGATCCTCGGGCCTCACGCTGTTCCTAAAAAATAATTCATATCAAGACGGTTCCATATTTTAGCAGCCACCTTGGTCGCCATTCTCGGTGTGTAGTGGACGCTCAACCTGTCAAATGCCGTCCCAGCTGGCAGCTATCATCGGTCGAAGGTCGACGAAGCATCAGTTGTTTCTGCGACTCAGCTCCTGCAAATTACAATTCAAATTAAAGATCTTCCACCATACGGTCTCCCCCACAATCGATGCGCGTCACGACACTACAAATTGAGAACTGCAATGAATCCGAATTTTCCCGCGCGGCTTCATACGCCTTCTGGCCCAACATGTCCATGGATTTAACAATATCTGGAACAGAAACACGACACGAGTCATTAGTACCGACGTGTGCAGCTACTCTTAACTGACGGCAGTTTGATTCTCTAATCGCTTTTGGAATAGCTTCCATGAAACGTGGTACTGTTGCTCCTGAAAGACAAACAGAATGCACGTTAGAATGAGGATCTGCACCGTTCTTCGTGGCTATTTCCCGTAGCGGTTTCTCCAGACGTCGGCCGTTGGAGCTGCCAATGACCAGTAAACCTTTTCCTGGCGTCGCTAGGTGTATGCGAGTAAATCTTCCCTGCTGCTCTTGAATTTTCAGCCTCCTGCAACACGGAAAACGTATTACTTAGTGGCAAGATATCATTTTCTCGTCAGCTAATTGCGACTTTCGACGCCTTTCTCCGATCCACACGATGTCAGACGTTTTCTGCAACAGGTACTTGAAAATCCAGACTTGCCGGTTCTACTACAGTTGCCTGCTGATTTCTTCGACGCACTGCCGCTCCTCGTCTAGGATGCTCCATACCTGCGCTTGAAGAGATGGATCGCTTCGTTCAGTATATGTTCCATGGTTCCATATTCTGAAGTTATATCGTCGCGCTTCGCTTCTTCACCGGACTGGAAGCTGGCCACAGTAAACAGAAAGTCTCCTGACCCCTTCCACAAGTGGTTTCGTCGTCGACTAATCGCAGCAAAGCAGCGAACCAGACTGCTAGGATGGCTCGCGATTGACCTGGCCTGCAACAGCGATCTCACTTGGATAGCTCACAATTGGTCTGTGGCTGGGGACCATGGAGTGGCTACCATTGTACGTGTTGCAAACGGTCAGACCACTAAGGCGGGTGGACAAGCCTTCGCAGAACCTTGGACACCCCTTCCGGATAGAGAGGAAGAAGAGATCGCCCCTAGCGTATTACTTAGTGGCAAGATATCATTTTCTCGTCGGCTAATTGCGACTTTCGACGCCTTTCTCCTATCCACACGATGTCAGACGTTTTCTGCAATAGGTACTTGAAAATCCACACTTGCCGGTTCTACTACAGTTGGCTGCTGATTTCTTCGACGCACTGCCGCTCCTCGTCTAGGATGCTCCATACCGGCGCTTGAAGAGATGGATCGCTTCGTTCAGTATATGTTCCGTGGTTCCATATATGCCGGTGCCAGCGATTAGGCGGGCACTTGGCCCGCGAATGCACTGAGGGAGAGCGCTACGTGAAGTGTGGGGGAGGCCATAGGATCACCAACTGCACCGTTCCTCGCGACGCCCAGCCCACCTGATGCAATTGTGGTGGTAGCCACGCCACGTCTTTTAGTGGGTGCGTCGTGAGGAAGAACCCACGCGTCGCTAAGTGGACGCAACACCAAGAGCCGGGAGTCGCCAGCAGTGGGTCCCAGGAGCGGGCGATGACAGCAGCCAATCGGCCAGGGGCCGGCAGGCAGAGCACACGGGGTGGCAAGCGTCCCCCCACCACAGCGCGACCGGTTACCACCAACAATCTCCCGGCAGTACCCGAGGCGAGAAGACAACGGCGCACCGCCGCGCCGGAAGTGCCTCTTGCCACACACGCATCGGCCACTGCACTGGTCCAACTGGTGCAATATTTGGTCGATGTATTAAATAAAATACCCGAAATGGTCGGCAATGCTACCGCAAAGGCAGTAGCAATGGCATTATCTCCAAAAACAACCGAAGGGGCATCAGAAAAGACACCATCAACCAGCAACGACAATATCACCAACAAATAGCAACAGAAGGGGTAGATGTCGCTGTAGAGCGACAGGCACCCCTCCACGCGACCAGCCAACGCCTACGGCGTTGGCAGGGCAGCAAACTGCTCGAGTCATCATACCCCGACACCAGAGATTGCAGTTCAGTCAAGTGCGAAATTTAAAATTTACCCCAAGCCCATCATAAATCCAATATTTAAAAGTGGGAATGTTAATGATCCTCAAATTATACACCAATCTCGATAATTTCAATATTTTGCAGGATTTTAGAAGATTATATCTATTCAAAAGTTATGCGGTTTTTGAATGAAGAGGACCTTTTAAACTGAAACCAATATAGAGTCAGAAAAGACCGATGCTGCGAGATACAACTTGACTTTTAATTCACGACTTGTGTCGGGTTATAGACAAGCAATCCCAGGTTGACTTGGTTGTATTAGATTTCCAAACTGTGCCTCACACAAGATTGCTTACGAAACTTCGTAGTTATGGTATATCTAGACAAATATGTGACTGGGTTGCTAGCTTTTTGAAGGGTAGAACACAGTGTGTAGTGATCGACGCCCGACGGTGAGCGTTCATCACTGACCGAAGTAAGGTCCGGAGTTCCCCAGGGAAGTTTGATAGGGTCTGTGTTGCTTCTCATATACATTAATGAATTATGCGTCATAATAAGGGGGAAAAAAGATTATTTTCCGATGTTGCCATTATTTATCGTGAAATAAAAACCCAGGACGACTGCGCTTTGTTATGAAAATAATCGCTTGATGCAAAGACTGGCAGCTGGAGTACGAAGCGTACCACTTCGTGTAAGAGGAAATTTGACCTCTTTAAGAATTAGTTTTGTTGAAAAAAAGGGATTTTAATTGGGCGTCAGTGAAATATTTCACAAAATTAAATATAATTTTAGCAAGTTTAGTATAATTTATCTCTTCTAAATAAGAAATGGGAGGAGCGATTATTGTCATATAAGCCAGTTATTTTGACTTCAAATTACAACTGAAACCGAATCATAATTAATTTACTTTATATTGACTGATTGCCAACTTTGATCCAGATGAAATTAATGATTGAAAATGAGTCATTTACATTAAATGAGTATAGACAAGTCATACGTAATTCACATAAAAAAAAGTTCAAAAACTGTTTGCAATTGATTGTGGCTTCTATAATTGTCTCTGATACATCATATCCCAAGGGCCGTTAGTAGGTTCCACATTCGAACTGTAGTACGGTCTATGCAATTAAGTACAGTTCATTTTTACCGTGGTGACGAGTGGTGGTGGCTTGGTTGCAGGTTTTTGTGTCCTGGCGGCGGTGTCTCGTTGTGTCACTTCCAACACACCCTTTGATAATCGCCTTGGTGCGCTGGAATCAAAGGCTTTTCACATGCGGCAGCGTCCGCAGCTCATACACATGGAGAAAACAAATATATGGAGACGACGCAAGGGACCTTCACCACGCATTGAAGTGACGCCGGGCGGAGGAGGAGTGGGGAGGGGGGCGTGGCCGATATATCACCTGTGCATACAGACACGGGGAATATGTACAAAAACGCCAAGGGGACTCTAGGATAAACGTGACGCCGCAATCTGATGATGGATCATTATGTAACTCGATGGGAGAAATAAAAAATGAAGAATAAACTTTTTTAATATCCTTCTTAGTTTTCAAGATATTCTGTCACAAATGTGAGATGTTTTTGGTTGAAATTCAGAAGAAAAAATTGGTCAAAGTCAAATTTGATGATGGATTCTTATTTAAATAGACGAGACAAATAAAAAATAAATGTTTTCGATATCTCGCCTAGTTCTCTAGATATACTGTCTCAAAAGTGAGGTATCTTTAGTTGAAATACAGAAGAAAAATTTCGCAAAACTCAAATTTGATGATGGATTCTTATGTAACACGATGAGTAAAATCGAAAATAAAGAATAAAATTTTTTGATATCTTGCTTAGTTTCCGCGATATACTGTCTTAAAATTAAGGAGATGTAGCCTGGACCAAAATTAATTCCGCCAAAGCCACAATGAATTACATGGTGGACATGCAGAATGGATATTTCAGTTTTATTACTACCACTTGTAGTTAGGTTGAAATGCGGCCTAGACCAGATTAAAAATAGGGAATAGCTGGAAGTAGTTTTGTCACTGACATGGTTCTCATGAAATTACTAACAATAATAGATAAATTCTTTGTCCCTTATGGAACAACAAAACGTTTAGACCTAACCACAATCTCCATTAAATTGCAGCTACAGAATCAAACTATTTAGACACACCCACACTAGCGTATCTGAGTCGCAAACTGCATTCGGGGTAACAACATCGATTGCTTCATCAAGATTCGTAGATTGCATAGCATAATTTAACACACTTAATATCATCATACACTTTCAGTATAAACTGCAACGTGACGAAAGAAAGCGCAATACTAAATTCACTGAATCGCGATGTAAATATCACCCATTTCAATGTCATTTTCAACACTCGTTAAAAAGTAATGCTAGTCTATTATGTGCAAAATAGCAAGATATGATGATTTTCTATAATACACCAACAAAAATTTGAGAACAAAGTCATCCTATTGAGAGCTATGACTAAATATTTATAGACAGGCACCAAACTTGCCAATACCCACTGCATACTTCAAGAACAATAATTACAATACAACTTACTTATGAAATGATATTCCCGGTTATTTACTATTTGGCCTCTTTGTGCAACCGTATGCAGCACAAGATGGCATTATAAAAAACTTAGCACATTAGAAAATGAAATAATCACAGCATCAAACACAATGAGAACTTGGCAATTGTAGAGATACGTAATACGGCCGCCACCTCTGACGCGCATGCGCAGTATCAGCCGAGAATGTAGAGGCGTCGGCACAGATTTAGCGTTATTTCGTCTCCATATATTTCTTTCCACCATGATTATACTCTCTCTACTGTCCCGTTTTCTCTGTGGAATGCAGGAGGGTGGCTACCTGCCAGTCGCTCCAGCTACAGACCAGACCACAGAAACTTAGTTCTAACTACTCACTACCTCGTCCGCACATATATCCATCTTTAAAACAACAGATGCACTGTCCCTGTCGCTGTGTTACATTACAAGTTAAACGCTAAAAAAATGCCAAATTATGCATATAAGTAAAATACCGACACCATTAAGCTCTGCATATAAATTAATGGCACTGTTCTTAGAACAGTAGATTCCGCTAAATGGTTAGGTGTAACAATTCGTAATAACTTGTTGTGGAATTAACATATTGAGAAGGTAATTTGGAAAGCACATAATATGCTTCGAATTCTAGCTCGTAATTTAAAACAATGTACACCAGAAGTTAAATCGATTGCATACAAAGCTCTGGTGCACCCTCACTTAGAATATTGTTGTTCTGTATAGGTTCCCTATCAAAAGGGGTAAATGGATGCATTGGAGAAGGTCCAAAGAATAGCCGCCCGATTCGTGAAAGCTATATATCTGGAGGGAAAGCATAAGTGTGATATTGAATTAGTTGCATTGGGAAAACCTGGAACACCGAAGGCGTTGCTCTCGGCAGAAGCTGATTGAAAAATTCATTACTGACCTATTTCAGGGTGACAGCAAACACATATTACTCCCAGCTACATTCCTATCTAGGAATGACCGAGAGAATAAGAGATATAGTGGCCAGAACCGATTTATTTCTATACTTTTTTTTCCACGGGCGATTAGGGAATGGAACAGGAAGGAGTTATCGAGCGAGAGAACTTAGATTCAGATAGGAACTTAGATTCAGATAGGAACTAGATTCAGATAGGAGCAGGTACCTATAAACCCCTACGGCCATCCTGATCTGGGTTTTCCATGGTTTTCCCAGATCGGTCCGGGCAAATGCCGGGACGGTTCCTCACAATAGCCCATAGGCGCCTCCTACCATATCCCATATATCCCTTCCTATGCACAAATGAATTGGTTTAATGCAACCTTCGCCACCCACTTTTAGTGAATCGCGGAGAATAATAACAATAATATATCTAAAAAACGGTGGGGAAATCTGCCAAAGTGGATGCTGGTAGAGAGGTTTATTACAATCCGATCAAATCGGATAAACCATCAGAACTTTCAGATCCAGCCTCCAAGGAACGCTGGGTACTCTGCTTTTGCAGAAGACAGAGAGATAATAAGTATTTTAAGTAGTAGGGGAAGGACAGAACAATGATTTTTACCGTTACGTGGCGTCACTGGGCTGGTGTTGGTGGGCCTCCCATCCCTTCCGTCCCCTCCGGTTGCGGGCGGCCAATGGCGGTCTGGCGGGTGATCGAATGAGCCAATAAGGGCATGGCCAGGTGGCAGAACAAACCTCAATCTGAGCAGACATTCCATGGCTCGCTTGACGTCACAGCCCCAGACAAGTTTCTACAGGAACCCTAGCACATAAATGGCATCACACAAGGTAGCTCACCCTCAGTTCCCGGTCGACGCTCGTCTAGTACAGTTCACTATGGCTAGTGAGGTTCTCCTGTTTTCAACATGCTACAAGTTAAACAGCAGAGACACCAAGCAGCTCACTGCTGGTTTGTCACCTAAACTGGAATTTAATCCAGTAGTTGTACTCGAAAAAGTTGGGTACAATAAAGTCACTCTCACACATGAAGAGTGGAATGTACTGATACAACTGGTCTATACTATTGGTGGCATTTTCAACAACACTGAGCATCTGCAAACGAGTGTCTCACTTCGCAACCACACCATCTATTCCAGAGCAGTGGCTGGACCGAAAACTAAATGGTTTTACAACAATGCTGTTCCTGTCTATGGTGTGTTTCTTGGCGAATCAACTTGGAGCAACATGGTCGACGCCCTGCCAGCAGTGACCAGCACCATCAACACCATCAAGCCTTATAGATTTGCGTTTTGATAATGTAGATGTAAATGAAGTGCCATACAACCCCATTTCAACAGTAGTCCACGTACGTTTAAAGTTAGAAATTAAAGCATATAAAAAAACTGTTAGTGTATGACGATGTTAAGCGCAAAATTGAGCAAGATGTATGTGGTAATATGTAAATAAAATCATGTTACCCGATTTGTTTTCTTTTGTTTATGTCACCTATCCTAATTAGATAATAAGATAGCATACATTTTTAAAAAGTCTTTTATTTCGCTCACCAATTGGTGATTAAAAATACATTTTCAACTGTACACATATTATTACAAAATAAATGTAAGTTACAAATGTTTCTCAAATTATTTTTCTTGAGCTCACGCAGTGGTGGACATCCTAAATCTTCAATGTTGGAGCATACTTTCTTCCTGATAATTTTCTGCAGCCATCTTGCTTTCTCCCGTCCTTTAACGTAATTGATTGAATCGTCCTCATTGGTTAAGGGATTCCATGGTAATTATGTGTAAGCCATCTAACTTCTGGCTCATTACCTCCACACGATGGTGACGATACAGAAATACAGTGTGTAGCGATAATTTTGTCTGAGCGCACTATGCATATAGCAACTTCTTTGAAAATAAAACCACCATCCTTCTTCGTGAAGCCCTGTGCGTCCAGGAAGATGGTCGGCATGGTAATGGTTGGCAAAAATGGGTGCTACTTCGTTTTATTTTAGCCTACACACAACACTGGTTAGAGGTACATATTCTACTACATGATCGTCCAAGATCAGACAGTATGAAGTGGTGTAGGTAGGAAAATTCTCACTGCTATCAAACTCCATACAAATATCTACAGGTCCTCTTTTAACAGATTCATTTTGATGTGAACAGTCTATTACGGCGATAGGGATATTTCCGATAAAGTATTCACGTTTTAGTAGCGGCGAAGGATGGTCTCGCTCGTATTAAGACTGTTGGCATCTTTCATACATGTCATACAACACTGTTGTTCGGTTTTTCTTAATGTCTAGATTCATGTTCTCATATGGATACGCCACATCCTTTAGGAACACTTTGGACACTGGCGAGATTGCAATCGTCAAAGATGGCTGCACTGAATTCCGCATTCCGTTCTTGTTTGTTTTGTAATCTCACAACCATGAACCTAGGTTTCTCCAGTTGCGTTGATGTTTTCAATGACCAAATTTGAGTCTTCCTGATTGGAAGCAACGGGTACTCCAACAGATCCCAACTTCTGAAATTAATCCGAAGTGGTTTCCCACTATAAACTATCTTGAGCAACGCTAGTTTTTCTCTTTCATCTACTGCAAATGAGGCATCACCCATGCCAGTTTGCTCATGATGAATTTACTTTCCTGAGGATTTAGATTGGCTTGTACATATGAATTTGTATTGGCCCTAGCTCGAATCAGTATTAGTTCTTGTTTTACATTTGCAAGTATCTTTTTAAAGTCTTCGCAAAACCCCAAGAGCATACTCAACGGTATACATACATCAAAGTAACCATTTCCAGTATCGCGTTGACCCCATCCTGCATTGATCAAAACACCCATTTGTGGGGCCCTTGCAGAAATAAGCGTTTTCAATATGCTTGTGATACCGACGTCTCTATTTCGGTCAATTTATGTTCCATTAAGTTCATATGGAATTTCCTCAAACACAAAAGCGAATGCATTGGATGTGATAAGTGAATTTGTTACTGTTCCATCTATTTCAAGAATCATCCTTCAATATGCAAAGTAGCTTTCGCATGGTAGTGTATATGTATCCTGGTTCTGAATCGGTATATGAAATTCATCATTGTTATTAAATGTGGCTGGCTAATGTGGCTGGTGACTCAAATATTGTTTGCGCATCACCGACTCGTCAAACTCCACACAGGGAGTTATGTCTAATACCTCATCCATGAGTTTTAACTGTATATCCCAATGACTGTAGGAATAGCACGTTCTTAGGTGTTAACCGCTTCACTGTCGGTTCACAAACTGACAGCCGTATGAGGATGGCTCTTCTTGTTATAACGAGCACCCATTCTTCTTTATATGCAGCCTAAGGGCAATGGTTTTGCCTCTAAAATCCACTAAATTACCGTCCTGGTCGACAACCTCTAACTTTATGTTGTTGAGAGATTTACTGTGATCAGATAGATGACATTAGCGGGTACTTCCACAATCTTGTACCCTGGTGGAACTGTTGGAAAAAAGCTCGTGTAGTGTATGGCCAAGCTTACCGTTGACGTAATTTTCTGTACATATTGCTACACTCTATTTCTTATTGCGTTAATTTTGAAGATCTGCACAGTGTAGTGTGAGATGTGAAATCCAGGTTTTAACACACGTTTCGAAAATCCAAGGAGAGATCCAATTGAGTTTTGGTTTAGCGAAGTCAATTTCCACAGGTGTTTCAATCTCGCACTTGAGTGAATTGCTGTTTGCTCGAATTACTAGCTTGTCGTTTTTAGTGTGCCGAATAAAGTAATTTGACAAATCGTCAATATCATAAGATCCTGTGGTTATGTCTATTACTTTATTCTTCGAGTAATGAAATTGACAATTTGTTTTGTCTATATTCGTAATCGAATTGTAAGCCTGAAAATCAACCAAACCGAATGTGTATTCACCGTGGCTCAAATCTGTCGGTGGAAAGTAATAACAGCCCAAGACTGAACTGTTGTCCGACAAGCAGAGTGTCACAAACTTGTGTTTCTCTGACCAAGCTTCATTCAAGACTGATGTAATACATTTTCATATAGGAATTTTAAACACAAATGACCACATATATGTGTGCCAAATTTCTGGTACCGTTGCACATTGTAATGTATTATGTTCCCTGAAAAGTACCGCTGCAACTCCAATGGAGGAGGCAAGTCAACGAAACTGTCAAAAATACTTAACTATACCGTCTTTGTACTTGATGTAAGCAACCCAGTGTGATCCAGCATTATCAGCACTGTCAAAGTTCACGACACCACATTCACGTTCACGAATTTTGTGAGGTAGTTTGTCACGCATGAAAACACCGTGAAAATATGGTATGCCCATACGCTTTACATGTCTACGTATGTCGTCGTCCGTCAGTGGTTTAACCGACTATTTTTTTTTTTTTTAGTTCAGACCCTTCTTTTCTTTATGGTTTCAAATATAATCCTTTAACCATCATTGGCATTGCCTCCATCGTTTCGTTGTGTCGTTTCTCCTCAGCCAACTGCTTATTCGCCTCTTTTGCTGCTTTGACATCATTGAAGACATTTGCAATCCCACCTGCCAAAGAACCAGCTGCTGACAAGCCGGCAAATAATGGTATTAATAGAAAGATTACCACCCTTTTTCTTCTTTTTGTTTTTCTTAACACCCCCACCAAACATTAACTTGGCAAGCATGGCTCTGTTAACCACAAATGCAGCTGCACGTTCACAAAACTTTGCATCTTTAGCCTTAATTCTTTCTGCTGCCCTCCCGGCGAGTATACGATCTGCTTCAGCTCCATCTGCCTCCTGTGCATAAGCAATGTCGTGTTCCCTGCAGGCTGCATCTAGTGGGCTGATACCATTCTGCCCAAGAGCCAATCGTTTTTGCATTTAGTACGGGGGCCACAAAACTGGTATGTAGGTATATGCGCCTCAAAAGACATCTTGTCGATGAGCTTGTTTACAAAGCCACGACCTTTCTTCTTCCTTGTAAGAGGCATTGTTACCGACTGACTTACTTTACTTATTCGCGTGACTACATATAGCCACAGACACCACCAATCCTTGTCAATATGAAGTTCGTCATTTTTTTTTTACCTGCTTAACGTCTCTTAATTTTTAGAAATAATATGACTGATCCAGATAAACATTAGTTGGTATTATAAGCATACCCTCTGCCACCCACAATTTTGTGAATTGCAGAGTATATATGTAGATTAGGTTTAACTGTAATTAAGCATTAAGTAAGTTTGAAATAGGTGGAAATTGTAATAGAACATAAATGAGAATTGGCATTAATTCCATGCTTGTGGCAGAATGGTGTAAAATTAAATGCATCATGCAGTTCAAGAATTATTTAGATGCTTTAGTAACAATTGTATAATTTTGACCATTGCGAGGCACTGTACGGATATGTCAGAAAATGTGAAATAGTAGTAACGATGTTGTAATAAATCTTTCCAAGAATGTCTCATGATGTAGATGCAGAATGTTGGTGGCGATTGAGTCAGCTAAGTTGGTCTGGCTGACTTGAGCGAGTAAATACAGATCACTGTCACACGGAAGTAGACGTCCAGCATCAGTGGTTGTATGTAAACATATAGGAATGGTAGCTTCTGGCTTTCCTAATGACCGCACTGAAATACCTTTTGTATTCTGTTGTTCAAACTAGCCAGAAATATGTATTTAAAAATAAGTTCGGGAGCATATCTCGTCACTTACCACAGATGAAGGCAGGAGGGCCGGATAAAAACACATTTTACAATAATTCGGTTAATAGCCTTACACATGAAGGATGTGAGATATATCGCATGGAAAAATGTGTACACATCTAGATGTACCTAACCTTTGGTCACCATTATCGAAGAAATATTTATTGTAACAATAAGACATTAACAAAAAAGCAGTTATGAAATCAGTCCACATAATAACAATGTATTTCTATTTGAATATGAAAGTGTTTGAGTTGCCAAGTAAGTGGTGTGTGAGCTGTTCTTTTTTTAATTTTTTTTTAGCTGTTTAACGTCTCTTAACAGCGAGGTCTTTAGAGACGGGAAAGGATGGGGGGCAAGGAATGGGAAGGAATTCGGCCATGGCCTTTTGAAGGAAGCATCCCGGCATTTGCCTGGAGTGATTAGGGAAACCATGGAAAACCCAAATCTGGATGCCCGGACGGGGATTCGAACCGCCGTCCTCCCAAATGAGAGGCCAGAACGCTAACCGTGACACCACAAGTTCGTCAAACATTGATACACATTGCCCGTGAGTAATGTCGATGCTGCCGGCACCAATACTAGGCGGAAGAACGGACCTCTGTTCCCTGAGACAGTGAAGGCAATAGTGTGTGGTCCATCAAATTTTGGGAAAACTAATCTTGTGCTGTCCCTGCTGGAACACCCAAATGGACTTAGATTTGTAAATGTATACGTGTTTTCCAAGTCGTTGTACCAGCCAAAGTATCAATTACTGGGGAAAATATTAGAACCCATTAAAGAAGTTAAGGATTTGACATTTAGTGATAATCAAAGTGTACCTCCTCCAAGTGAAACTCTACATAATTCTGTGTTTGTGTTTGACGATGTTTCGTGTGAGAAGCAGAATAATACACGAGAATATTTTTACTTGGAAGGCACTGATTCTTTTTACTTGTGTCAGACAAATAGTCGGATACCGAAACAGTTTGTCAGAGACAATGCTAACTTCATCGTAATCTTTAAACAGGACGATATGAATCTCAAACACATTTACAACGATCACGTCAACACCGACATGACGTTCAAGGAGTTTAAGAACCTATGTGGGTACCACTGGAATGAGCGTAAACATGGATTTTTGGTTATTGACAAAGACTATGACGTGTACCATGGAAGATACCGCAACGGATTTAATTCGTTTTTGAATAAATAGCCGAACACCCTATGTACACACTTTGACAAAAATTTGGAGCCGCTGAAAAATTCTATCACTCTTATTTGGCACAATCTGATATCAATGTCAGCCTAAGAAACAGTAACACAATACTGGCTTACCAATATTGCATTACTGTTTCCTGGGATGACATTGATGTCAGATTGTGCAAAATAAGAGTGATGGAATTTTTCAGTGGCGGCCAAATTTATTGCCAAAGTGTGTACTTTCATCATTACAAGCATGGACACGTTTGGGAGAACTTCAGTGACTCAGAATAAGATAGTGTTTGTGTACCCACCACAGAAAATAGCTCTTACGAAGGATGGTAACTTGGATTGCAAGGGTAGAATACTGAAACACGTAGCTGACCCCGTCGACGAAGATGATGCTGCTACTAAACGATATGTTGATAAATTTATCGAAGAATTGAAAATTTCAGGATTGACTATGGTTATAACTATCGCAGTAACATATATACTTCAAGATCACGCATACATACTAGAGACAGGTCTAAACTATTATGAAATCCCTGTCAATGGTGTAATCGACTCAATAGTCAAACTCGGTAGGGTTGATGTGAGATTGAATTGAATTAAAGATGCAAGGTTACTCAATGTGAAGTGAGGTGATAAACTTAGTTTTTTTCCAGCAATTGTAAATGGTCAACCCCACAACCCATTTACAGCAACATTAACAATGAGATATAAAATAGTACAGTGAACACCCAAATGGTTAATTCGATGCGTAAACATATACCCAACAACAAGTAAACGTGGTGTGATAAAGAAAAGAAACGCTATTCGACGAAAGTTACTCGAACTGAAGACAGACCAGATTGATTCTGAGAAATTTTTCAAGGATTCATTAAGACCTGTGACAGATACTATGGAAAAAGTTTTCTTACCTCAACGACATATCCAGCAGCAGTCTCCTCTCATGGTTAAAGATTTCTTGAAGTCACTAAGTAGAAGTGAGCGAGATTATGAATCAGTGTATGGTGTCCGAAAGAAGAACGATTCACTAATGATTGGAAATACACCTGTTACCATTGATGAAAATGTTATTTTAATCGATGGTAATGAATATGACAGAACAACAGGGTTAATAGAATTGTTCTTTTTGAAAACCCCAAAACAGAATACTGCCAAGGACTTGAAAAGCGATTCTGAGATATTAAACAACACGAGTGCTCACAGAGTAAATTTTATTCCATCAGGTAAAGTTTTGAAGTCACCTGGGAATATTAAGTATAAAACCATAATCTCTAAAATTCTAAATCAGCCTGGTTCTGGTCTTCTACCCATGAAGGAATATGTGCACTGGGGCGATCCCAATGAACTAGTTCAAAGATTGAAGTTACTTACCTCATCGATATCTGCAAGGCATACAGAACACTCCAACGAAACTTTATTTGTGGTTGAAGAACTTCGTGAAAGAGACATTACATTGTAGCATGGATCAAGTTATTGCAGAACTCCATCGACCAGCAAGAAGAAATTTCCCAAGATGTCACGTAGTCATCAAATGACTCGATGATCTGTGGCAAGCTGATATAGTGGAAATGATCCCATACTCTCGTAAAAACATTGGCTATAAGTATATACTGCTGGTGATTGATACTTATTCAAAGTTTGCATGGGTTCTACCTCTCAAGAACATGACACCGAGCTATTTACAATTAATGACTATCACAGGTGACCAAAACTTATGCTGTCATATATATTTACAAGAGAATATCAACACAATATATTTACATCCCACCCTCCAGTGCACTGTAATATTTATATATATATACGCGAGTTAAGCGCTATATTTATTCTTCATTCACACTTATTTTACAAACTTATTCACTCTCTGGTACAGACTTGTGCCCCCAAGGTAGGGTTCCAATCCCGTCGGGGTAAATATATTACGTTTGTCATCCAATCTAGACAGACCTAGCTTGGATACTTCAACAGTTGTTGCTCTATGGAGATTTGAAGCAAATCGGCGTTGTGTGCGGAGCTTCTCTGGGGCACCAAGAAGACAATCGATGTAGTCGGATATATTGAGTTGTTTGGTTATTGTGCGTGCCAGACACTTGGCCCGTCTTGAGGTCTGGTCGGTCTAAAGCACATACATTTTCGAACGAAGAACCGCAAATTCCACAATCATGGTACCATTCGCCTCATCCTTCATTACCCCAACAAACTTTTCGTTGTAGGGTAGTATATCAAAACAATTGTTGGGTTTATATCCACACGTGTCGAATTCCTCCTTGTTGTGTTTCATTACTTCTTATGGATCACAGCCATTCACCAAATAGATGAAACTGTCTGTGTCCATATAAAGTAATTTCAGGGAGTATAAATTGCGGAATGGTGAATTCATAGTGAAATTGATACATCCGCAGTTTAGACAGGTCGAGAATTCACATCCCGACGTAGACCGGCTTGTTTAAAACTTTCTTCACTTTCAACATCTCCAGAGCCACAAAGTCTTTCTTGAAAATAGTCACTCGCTTGAAGTGGGGCTGAAGCCACATGCTTGCGGGCACCGCGATACCCGTACAACCTGTACAAAATTTCACGTCCCGGTGTTTTCTAAGGTTCTCCATTGTTTTGCCGAAAATTGAATTATTCATTAATTTGAAAAAGTCTCTCTCAAATTCTAATTTTGCCGACTGACGAGAACACGTATTGAGATAGATATACTCTTTCAACCACGATGACTGGTTGAAAGATATTACCCGATGAACCGTGCTCAACTTCAACCGCAAGCCTACACATTGCTGGAGGACTCGGTAATGGAGAACATAGCGAACCTTATCCTCCAACGTAGTCATCAGTTTGGGGTAAGTATATCCAGAAGCAGCTTTGTGGTCTGGACATGGTGGTAGGTCTGCTATAAAGTCGTGTATATCATGGGGAATAGTCACTTCTACCTCTAAAACAAAACCCCTAGGTGAGTCGGCTGCTACGCTCATCATGTCTATGCCTGCAATCTGTTTGGCCGATAACCACTGAAAGCCTCCAGAGGGTAAATACTCTGACATTTCCCAGCCGTACAAATTGTTTACATCAAAATATATAATGAAATTTTCAGGTGAGTTGTGGTTGTACTCTGCCATGTAC
Organism: Vandiemenella viatica; assembly: GCA_031002005.1. NCBI lineage: Eukaryota > Metazoa > Arthropoda > Insecta > Orthoptera > Morabidae > Vandiemenella > Vandiemenella viatica. The sequence continues at coordinate 117,853,437 of CM061921.1, forward strand.
CGGTTATTTGCCTTGGCATACCGATGGACGCACTGGCAAATACCACCACGAGTTCCACATTCGAAAAAGAGAAACATGTCAACATCTGTCAGAAGATCCAGTTCGACACGCGTTCTCTTTAACATAGCCTGCCACGAAAGGTCTGGAGCTGTGTAATAGTGGGCGGGGTCCAGGGTGAACTTCTCCAAACACGCACTCCTACATTTTTCAAACAGATCCGCAAGTAGCCATACATCTCTTCCCATGTACAGACTTGTATATTGTTTCAAGTTTTTGATCTGGAAAATCCGCTACACTTGTGTCGTGTGCTCGTAATCTTCATCAGAAATTTCTGACTCCGACAACGAACTATAAAATTTTGGCTTTGGAGGGAGCGTGGCCTGTTTGAGCTTCTCCATCGAATCCATGTATTCATAAGTGAAGACTCCTTCTTGCTTAACTAGTTGGAACTTCTCAGGGTCCATGAAATATGCACGGGTGATAAGCATGTCACGCTCCTCAAGGGTCCCTACCAGTTTATCTAATGAGGACTTCATGAAACGGTACGAGTCCAGGAACAACAATGTGATTGATGTACGATTAATCTTTTTCGAAAACGAAATGTAACGTTCAGTGTTGATGGGCAGGATATCCATCCCATCATAATCGAGGTGTGCTAAGGCTCTAACAATAAAGTGCCCATCATACTCAGGACTAATTATTGAAAAAGATGGGTATGTACCTTTGATTTTTGTACTGTAAATTACAGTTATTGTGTGCAGCCCCTCTGAATGCACGTGTGATGTGACAATGATCGCGAACTTTATCGGCCCCCGGTGCAAAGCCGTCACCACAGATGTGACATACCATAGCACTCGTAAATTGTGCTTCATCGTCAGCCGACATTACAAGAGGTATGACTTCCTTGTAAATTAAATCAACGTCATGGGCCAGTTTCACGAGTTGTTCCACTAGCCACGTCTCAGGGTTTTCTCCCAAGAATGAGTCGAATCAGTTCAGCTGAGGCTCGTATGCGCAAACGACCTGGTATGCCGTGGCATCCTGGACTGATGTGGAGTGAGAGGCATTAGGGTCGGGTCTGCACGTATCAAAGGGTTTCAACAAACATTCAAAGTCCGCGTAAACTACGAATTGTACACGTTGTTGGTGCACAAAATCCTTAAACTTTAAGGTTTTGTCTTCGTAGCCGGATAGGTCGACTCTTACAGCGTCACCCTTGCGCAATCAATCTCATGGCGCTCGAATAGATCTTTGTGACTGAAATCCTGCAGACATCTATCACATATGAAAATACGCCAATCATGCTTCGATATTGAAAAAACTAACTAATTTCGACAAGTTCTTGAAGAAGCAGTAGTGAAACTTATCTTCACCCTCTGTAATTAACAACATGTTGATATGGAGATCGCGTTTGACTGCAGCATGATGGAGGGGGCCTACAACTCTATGTTTTCCATTTCTGGTTCCAAGCCGTAGACATTGATCGAATATTCAGGATTTTGCCTCTAAAATTTAAAAATGTCTGACAATTTTACAGGAAAGTCAATGCCTGTAAAATCTAAATCGTACTTGGACCGTGCTGGATAATACTTCGTAACTATTTTCCGCTTGAACTTTCACGTTTCCGCGAAATGCCAGAATCGTCCAAATAAAACAACGATCATCACTATTTTGAACATTGACAAGCTTTCTTTGCTTGGATATCAGATGGCAGTACTATAAATGAAGAGCCCCGATACAGCGGTTCGAATTGAGCTACTTGGATATCGATGGCATTAATTTGATCGAGGGTTTTAACCGATCCTGGAATTCACTATATCTCTTCAAAATATCTTGACGCACATAGACATCATACCATTCTTCCAGGTGAGTGCTTAATGTAAGTTCTCGCATCTTTGGCATAAAACAAATACGGCTGATGTTAGTGATATTGTTCTTCTGTATTTTAAGTTGGCAATCCAACCCCACATTGCATTTTATAGCCGGTGTTGATGGATTGAGAATAATCACGGAAATTTGGTCTCTAAAAACTTCAAAACATGCTCTGATAAAATTGCCTGGATCTTTAAAATTTTCTGAATTTATAACTGATACATGGAGTAACTTATTCCCGTAAAGCACTTGCCCTAATAGTTGGCTTCAAGTTCGTAACATCCGGCTTACCTGTTTCCCCACCCGCGTTAACGCCGGACCCGGTTGCTTGCGTGTTGGGCAGCCACTGGGACGATGGCTCATCTGTCGGCCAGAGTGCTTCTACTGGTGGCAGAGTGGTGAGTAGATCGTCATCAATTGGATCTGCCCACGAGCTGGTGCTGGGTTGGGGCACTGCAAAAGCTGGTATGCCCCACAACGCTTCCAGGTCCGGCGGTGACATATAGCCATCTGCAAACAAAAACAGTAGATTTTTAGATTCATATTTATAAGCATGAAAAAAAGCAATCAATAAAAGGAATACATTGCTGACATTTTAATCCTTTTCGAAGGACCGTCATCATGGGTTGCGATCCCTTTTATGTGGATCATTATTGGGTGTAGGTTGCACATCATCATCTGCAACAAAATGAATAACGTTGGTCACACATGAAAAGTTATTTAAAGAGAGAAAATTATTTAAAGTATTAACTACTTACTGGCAAAGTCAGCAGCATCATTACTGTCCATATTGTGCCCATTCACATCATCAGAGGCATCTACAACAAAATAAATAATGTAAGTCACATAGGCATTAAGCATTCACATAAAAAATAATTAAAGTATTAAACACTTGCCACTAGTGAAACACTCCATCAACTCCTGAGTTGAGATCACAGGCAAAACACATCCACTCACATCATCAGAGATATCTACTACAGAATGTATAAAGTAAGTCTCATATCATTAAGCATTCACATGAAAATTAATTGAAGTATTAGTTACTTACTGGTAAATTCAGCAGCATTATTATTGCCCATATTGTGCCCATTCACATCATCGGGGGCAGCTATAACAAAATAAATAATGTCAGTCACATAGGCATTAAGTATTCACATGAAAAATAATTAAAATATTAAACACTTCTCACTAGTAAAACACCCCATCAATTCCTGAGTGGAGATCACAGGCAAAACACATCCACTCACATCTACAACAAAATAAATAATAGTCAGTCACATATGCATTAAGCATTCACATGAAAAATAATTAAAGTTTTAATACACATAATCATCTGAATCAAAATGACTAACGTCGGTTACATATTAAAAGTTATTTAAAGTGTTAAATACTTACTACTGGCGACCACTGGTAAACCGTATCCAATTGATGAGACACCAACAGATTCCACCTGGGAATTATTCTCCAGAGTCGAATATAAAAAAGAAACTATAAATCTATACTATCACACGAGAAAAAAAATAATCTATAGCATAAAATTGTAATAATCACTTACCACTTGAAAGAGTGTATCCCACCTCAAGGTGGTTCATGGTTACCGATCGTGAGTCAACAATAGAAAAAAATAATTAGTAATATCAAAACAAGAAAATTTATCAGCAACAGAAAAGTATAATAAAACTTGCCAGTCAGAAATTCATTACTGAATTGTTGCAAGATGTCAGGAAGACCAGTAAAATAAAATTAAAATCAGAATTACTTGTTTATGCTAATACAGCAAACAAAATTAATAGCAGAATATTAACTTACAGTTTGCCAAAAACTGATCGATGTCTTCAGCAGTCAGTACTGGATAGTCACCTGAACCACGATCCATGTTGTGTCGACGTTTATTCTGCGAGATACTGATGAACAATCAGGGTGGGAAGAAGGTTGACACACAATTTATAAAGTTTCGTACGGTAAATTGTGTTGTGGAAAGTAGCCGGCAGACGTCATCGCTCCACACTGGTGAATCCGTAATGATACGCTCTGAATAGCACCTAATGGAATCCGCTGTTTAACTGCGGCGATATCGTGTCAGAAATACTCAGATTGAAACTGCGCTGTCACGCGTCCTTATTACTAAGTAGCGGAACAGCCCGAAATAGCTGGCCCGCATTGCAGAGCAGAAATAGTCCTAGCCTCAGGCGTGGGATTTCCCCCGCAAGACAAGGATAGATGAACTAGTTCTCTCTCTCTCGTGGCGAAGTGGAATGTCTCTGGCCTCTCTTTGACCGGCGCATGCACAAATTCGGGTGGTGCCATCTACTCATACTGTTTTGGCCGCCATTGGTCGCCTGCAATCGGAGGGGAGGGGAGGGAGGCCTCCACCACCAGCCCAGTGACGTCACGTAACGGTAAAAATCCTTGCTCTATCCATGCACTACTACTATTGTATATCTCAGGGCATTAGAATAAACTTTTCCAGATTTAATTTATGTACAAAAAAATCAGTCATTTATTTTGTACATGTAAATCTGTACCACTTTCAAAGAAAAACAGGCTTTGCAACGCATGCCGGTCGAAGCTTATATCGAATAAAAAGGGTATGATTTCTGTCTGTAATACTATATGGTATAAAAGCAAAATAACCTGTGCCTAGATTTTATTTCATGCTGGATAGCGATGTAAACTTTCATCTCATAAATTTTATTTTTGACTGTGGTAATTTTGTTTTACGGACGCTAAACATATTTAAAGTATTTTATATAAGGTGTTCTAATGGGAAATGTATTAAACAATTACTTTCACTCGGAATTTTTTCGTCTTTGGTTGACGAAGAGATAATTAAATTACGGCTTACATATATGTTAATTATTGCAGTAACCGGGCATCCGAGCAAAAATAGCCGTTCAGTGGATGTGTCGGGAAGGGAAAAAAACTATATTTTTTGCGCTGTGCGTAGTCATCTGAACTACGGAATTGTGCGCCTGCAGCCGCCTCAGTCTTGCTCCATCTGGCTACAGATATCTTAATCCTTTACACTGTTTACTATCTGATATCGAGGCAAGGTGGTTGTTAGGTGTGGCAAAAATAACCCTTTCGTCCGATTCGAGCTTTGGGGTACGTAATGCGACCCCTACCTATTGAACTTTGAACACATCCGGAGCAACCAAGGACTTAAGTGTAAAAACACAAACTAATATCGAACCGGTGACTCCAACACTACCTTAGTGAGCTCGAATTACAGTCTTGTGGACGCAGCTTTGCGTGTTGTAAGTTATTGATGACAAAAAGTTATTGAAATTTCGTCATTGGGCATCAAACCGGTGACCCGAACAATAGTTCCCCGAGGTCAAACTATAGTTACTGATGTTGCAAGTACACCTTTGTGTTTTTTAGAGCACAGATTTAACAAATGCATTGAAATTCAGCGATCTTGTATTGAATTGGTACCCAGAGTGGTGGGTGTATGATTAAAGCTCTAGCCTCGCATTCTGGAGGACGGCGGTTCGAATCCCCATCCGGGCATACAGATTTGGGCTTTTCATGGTTTCCCCAAATCACTCCAGGCGAATTCCGGGATGCTTCCTTCAAACGTCTATGACCGAATTCCTTCCCTTTCTTGTCCCCAGTCCCATCCCGCTTCTAATGATCTCGACGTCGACGAGGCGTAAAGCCATAAGTAAGTAAAATGTATCTGCCGTGTGGGCCCTACTGTCGCATGAGAGGTAATACATGAGGACGCAGTTCGTCCGTGACTTACTGTTGTGACGCTCAAGTACCCTCAGTCACTACCAGCCACGACCTGAGTCATACCCGATCGTCAGCGTCAGCGAGGATGGCGGAGACCTGCGCAGAGGTCCCATTCTTCCAATGTTTTTCAGAGGCACAGCGGTGTTAGTCCCGTAGTCATGGTGTGTGGTTGGTACGTAGCGGATATCCAGCGTCCTCATATGCCACCTGTCAAGCGACAATATCGTGGTGCCTAGTCACTGTAGTAGTATCACACACGCTCTCAACCCGTAAAGTTTCATTTTATTTCCTCCTCCACTTGTTGGTGCTTCACTTTTTTGTCGGTGTACAGCTAGTTCTCGTTATTGGTGAGTCTCCTACCACATTTCACAATCTCTTAATTTTTAGGTACTGCTCATTGAGAATGAGTGGAACGTTTTAAAATCTGTAACTTTGTGATGTCAGCATTTGGTTTCCCTGAAACCGCAGGTAAAATTTGACGGTTTCGTCAGATAGCTTTTAAGGAATACTTAACAAGCGGATATGCCTGTTCTTCTATGATCGATTCCTCCCTGCCACAAGACGTCACATTATAAAATTTAATTGAATGTATCAGAAATATAGAAACTAAACTCCTGAACCCTGCGTTATAGACAATAGAAAGCAATGAAATTTGAGTGGCCTAGGTTTGCCGACAATTTGCAAAACAGGGTAGCTTCATTCAAATGTTAATTGAGCTTCTGTGGCTGTGTGTCCCTTACTAAATGACTCATAAATTATCTGGAGAATTCAGTTTATTGTCTTCTGTATTTGGTAAACAGAATTAATAAGCACATTAATCGAGCACAGAGGATAAAATTTTAATGATGTGGAACTCTTGAACTTGTTACTACGCAAGGCTACGTGAAATAATGCATAGTTATTAAAAATTTCGCAAAAACATGTTTCTTGCGTAAAATTTGCTGTGATGTATAATGCCGGCGATGGAGTTCTAGTTCACCTGAGATCGGTGGAAATAGTGCTCGAATGTAAATGATTCACTGAGCTACCACACTTAGAAATTTAGAATTGCATCACTGGCCCACAAGTTTACAGATAGTGATTTAGTAATTATATTAAATTACACCATTAAAAAAGACGTTTATTGGCGTTTTTTTTAAATTTATGACTTAGTGATTTCTATTTCGGCTTCCTTCGAGAAGATTCACCATAGAAAGTACGCGGCAACAGCAATAGTAAATGAACTAATTAATTAAGGTTTATGAATATTTAACAATATTTGTTTTGATACAGGACAGGTGCTGTGTTTGCAGGTTGTGAGTGGCTGACCCACGGTGTTACGACGACTCAAGCAGAAGCCAGAGTGACCTGCCAGTCGAGCCACATGACGCACTTCTCCGTGCTGCTGGACTCTGAAGCCTTCAACCAGACCCAGCCACTCACGTTTCTCGCTTACATCGGGCCGTGCTGCAGCGTCATCGCTCTGCTGCTCACTATTATTTCCTACACGACTTTTAGGTAATTTGAGACAGTTGGTCCTCAAGCACTAGTGTTATAATCTGATTTTGTTCAAAGATTTGTGTGGAATACTTTAAAAATGGTTGGCACCACAAAGCTTGAGAACGATGGACCATTATGATTCCTACCTGCAGTCTCAAAAACTTTAAAACTCTATGTCAAAACATTAGTACATTTACCAAGTTTGAACAAATATTAAGCTTGCTTGGTAACGATACGGTATAATATAGGTCAGTTTTACTAGCCTTCTCTTCGCTTGGTGCTCTGTAGATATTTTCCCAACCTATTCGAGAAACAATAAATACAGGTCCTTGTGCTTCCTGATCTCGTTTACTGAGACGTTATGTAGCAAAATTTAAGTTCGGCAGCAAGAAGAAAATGTGAATTTATTATGAACTCTTTTTAAAGGTTCATCTACGACTTGCTACTGCCCTTCGTATGATTTCTTACAGTGATAATCTTATGTTCGCTGTTCTTTTCTGTCACCAGGGGACACAAGTCTCATTCTATTTATTCCCTCTTTGATTGTCCCCAAATTAAAGAGAGACTGTAGTCTCGTTTTTATATTTGAATAATACAAAACTTTAACATTGTCTTTGTTTTTTATTCCCACGGCCAATTACATCGGAGAAGTAATCTTTTTGATGTCCGAAGAAATGCAAATTTCTTTTTGGTAGTGACTGCTCATGCACATAACAACCTCAACTCATACGCTTGCGTTATCTTTTTTACTCTGCGTATGTCACCATATAACTAAACTTTTATTTCCTAAGAGTAACCGATATTCATCTGGAGTTATGATTTAAGAATACAAATATAACTGAGTATGGAAAATTCTTAATATTATTTTATATATTAATTTTGGAAACCGTTATGCTACAAGTGGTTGCGATCGACGACGATTCTGTAGTCTGTATCTGCTTCAAAGTCTTCCGTCTACTTTTATTCCAACATCATATATTTAGGACTTTACCGCCTGTATTAACATTAGATCCATGATTTCAAACCTACTATATCTCTGCTCCCATAATTAGGAAGTGCTTCCCAATTCCTTCCCATTTTCAGCGTCTAGATTGTTGAATATTTGAGAAAGTATTACTTCTCCCAGCTTCAGCTGTCCAGCCTCCCATTTCGAATTTCATTTATCATTAGCCTTCACTTATATTAGTAAGGACTTTTCTCACAGTTTTCTTCACCTTTTATTAGCTATTTCACCTGTTGATTCACCTGTTACAAATGAATTTTAATGGGTATTTTACTTAATTTAAGCAAAGTGTTAAATAAGTATTATAATAGTTAATTTATGTAAGTTGTAAATTATGTGCGCTTGACAACCCTGATCATTCCAGGCTAAATCTAACCTTTTGTTAATAAATAAATAAATATTGAGACGAAGACTCTTGAGATACGCTGAAATGGTTACAGTTACCAGCAACCATTGCTTGAATATAGTAGTGTCGTATGGGACCCACATTTTGCGTATGAAATACAGGAGTTGGAGAGGGTGCAAAAAACGGCTGCTCGATTTGTTTCTGGAAATTACCACAGAATGCAATCAGTAACAGATATTATAAAAGAGATGGAATGGGATTCACTGGAAGACAGGAGGAGGGTGAAGAGGTTAATAGGAGTGTACAAGTCGTATATTGGTGATGAGGCATGGAAAGATATTGGTGTAAGAATTAAAAGTAATGCATGGCAGGTAAAATATGACCATGACCACAAGCTGGCACTCGATTTCAGGCACAAGGGTGTAGGAAGATTCTCTTTTTTGGGTAAGGGTGTCAGGTATTGGAATAAGTTACCGAGAGAATAACTTATCAAAAACGTTGAAAGAATTTAAAGTTAAAATTTACAGAGAGCAAATGTAGGTGGGTGCAAGAAAGGGAGAAGATTGGTGTGTAGGGAAATTGCTACCGGAGCCTGTGCTCCATCGCAATTAAATTAAATTTTATTATTATACATAATTACTTAGTCATTCTCGGTGTTGAGAATATGAATATTGCTCTCGGGTGACTAGCCGAATTATAGGAGTGTTATAATTACACAATATTTTGGGGCTCTCAATCGTTGGCGCCATCTTCTGGTGAAGTGAGGTCAGTTCAGATTCAGACACAAATCACCTGGGATTCTTCTCTCCTAGGGTGTGGGGAAGTTCTTACACAGTTGTGTGTATCTCCTTCCATTTTTTGTTTAATTTGTCCTCGGCGTTGTTACTGGTGTCCTTACTGGGCATGTCAGGCTCGGATGGTTTTGTATGAACGTGCGAAGTTGCTGAGATAGACCAGACTCCTGGTGTTGCACTGTGATTGGTAGGCTGTGGAACCAGTAGTAGCAGGGGTCAAATCTCGTCGCGACTTGAATCGATGCCAAGATGGAGTTACGGCTAGATTCGATGTCCTTTTTCACATGACATGTAGCGGACGGGCTGAAAGTCATCGCTTGTTCGAAGATGATATCCGAAAACAAAGCCTTCACCATAAATTGCTTATCCAACTGATGGGTCAACACGGATTCATTGCGGGCCTCATGATGGATCAGAGGAGAAAGTACAAAATGCTCAGGATCTACATCTACATCTACATATATACTCTGCAGTTCACAAAATTGTGGGTGGCACAGAGTCCTCAGCACCAAATCTAATCTCTTTGCTGTGAATTCCAATCCCTAATGGTACGAGGGAAAAAAAGAATTCATATAAGAATCAGTCCGGCACCTTAGTTCTCTAATTTTATCATTCCTGTCATTCCGACTCAAATAGGTTGGTGGAAGAAGTATTTCACTACACTCAAAAGTGAAAGTGGGAGTACGCATGTTTTCCAATAAGTTTAAACGAAACGTGCGTCGTCTATCTACCAGAGACTCCCAGCCTAGTCTACTAAACAGTTCTGTGACGCTTTCATAAGGACTGTAGCAAGCGGTCACGAATCGAGCGGCTCTTCTCTGTACTTTCTCTATACTTTCGATCAACCCCTTACGAAGCGGGTCCCAAATGGCACAACAATAATCCAAATATGGACGCACAAGAGATTTGTACGCTATCTCCTTTGTTTGTTCATTACAATTTTTCAAGATTCGACCTATGAATCGCAGCCTAGAATTTGCTCTATCTACTAACGAATTAATGTGTATGTCCCATTTCATGTTCCTTTGTACTGTTACTCCCAAATATTTCATAGAATTGACCATATCAATAACTGTATTGTTAAACTCGTATTTCTGAACAATCGGATTCTTTTTGTTAGATATGCTCATTGTCTTACACTTTTTACAATTTAGTGTGAGTTGCCACTCAGCGCACCATGCCAAAATAACATCCAGATCACGCTGAATTTCTAAGCAATCGGCCAAATTCCTTAATTCTGTATAAATAACTGCATCATCAGCAAACAATCTAAAATGGCTTTTCACTTAGTCTCCGAGATCTTTTATAAAAATTAAGAAAAGAAGTGGTCCTATTACACTTCCTTGAGGTACACCCGATGTAACATCTAGATCAGAAGAACTTTCTCCTTCAACGGCAACATACTGCGACCTACCAGTTAGAAAATCCTTTATCCATGCACAAAGCTGATCCGATATACCGTACGTTCGAAGCTTCGCTAACAGGAGGTTCTGTGGCACAGAGTCAAAGGCTTTCTGGAAATCTAAAAAAATTGCATCTACTTGTGAACCTGCATCAATAACTTTCATTACGTCGTGTGTAAATAGGGCCAGCTGTGTTTCACATGATCTTTTCTTCCGAAATCCGAGTTGATTTGTTGTAAGCAAATTATTATCATCTAGAAAATTCATAATGTTCAAGCATATGATATGCTCCATAACTCTACTACAAACAGATGTTATAGATATGGGACGGTAGTTTCCAGGATCACTTCGATCACCTTTTTTGAAAATCGGAGTTACTTGCGCAGTTGGAAATGAAGAGATCCCTGCAGAACTTCTTAAATCCTTAGGAGAAGAAGGAATCGAATGATTATTCAAGCTGATATCAAAAAGTTATGAAACAGGAAAAATTCCAACTGATTTTAATAAAAATATCGTCTACACACTTCCGAAGAAATCCCAAGCCGACAAATGTGAGAATTATCGCACCATTAGTCTAACATCACATGCTTCAAAATTAATGACCAGAATAATATACAGAAGAATGGAAAGGGTAGTAGAAGAGATAGTAGGTGAAGATCAGTTTGGGTTAGGAAAAATCGTGGTACAAAGGAAGCAATTCTGGCTTTAATATTAATACTTGAAGGGCGGATCAAGAAAAACAAAGATACTTTTATGGCATTTTTTTAGTTAGAAAAAGCTTTTGATAATTTTAGGTGGGACAAGATGTTCAAAATCTTAAAGAAGTCAGGTCTAAAATATCGAGATAGAAGAATACATTATAAACTATATAGGAATCAAGTGGCTACAATAAAAGTAGAGAATCAGGAAAGACATGCATCAATTATAAATGGTGTGAGACAAGGTTGTATTCTATCCCCGTTAATATTCAACTTGTATATAGAAGAAGCAATGAAGAAATTAAAAGTAAAATTTCCATGTGGCATAAGTGTCCTGGGAGAAAAAAATCAGTATGCTACGATTTGCTGATGACATTGTCTTGTTAGCAGAAAGGGCTGAGGATATTGAGAAATTACTGAATGGCATGAACAAAATACTGAAGGAAGATTTTGAACTGAATATAAATCAAAGCAAGACTAAAGTGATGAAATGTAGCAGAAATGATACCAATACTAGTAGATTAAATAATAAATAAAAATAGGATCGGATGCAGTAGGAGAAGTAAGTGAATTCTGTTACTGGGGAAGCAAAATTACAACCGATGGCCGAAGCAGGAATGATGTTAAAAGCAGAATGGCACTAGCTAAAAGAGCCTTCATGAAAAAGTGAAACATTTTAGTTTCAAATATTGTTCTAGGAATTAGAAAGAACTTTTTAAAACTCTATGTGTGGAGCACAGCACTTTACCGTAGCGAAAAATGGACTTTAGGAATACCGGAAAGAAAGAAAATTGAAGCATTTGAAATGTGGTGCTACAGAAGAATGCTGAAAATTAAGTGGACAGACAAAGTAAGAAATGAACGAGTTCTGGAAATGATGGGTGAGGAAAGAAGTTTGTGGAAGAAACTTACAGAAAGAAGAGACAGGCTGGTAGGTCATGTTTTGAGACATGCTGGATTGGTTAATTTGCTGGTGGAGTGAACAGTCGAAGGTAAGAACTGCAGAGGAGGACAGAGATTAGAACATATGAAGCAGATAATTGAACACGTGGGTTGTAAGGATATGTAGAGATGAAGAGGTTAGCGCAAGATATGAAGGGATGGAGGATTGCAACAAACCAGTCGCGAGAATGATGACACAAAAAAAACCTTATGAGTTTGCGACTGTCCCTCACCGACATGCCATGACGTGTTGCGCGTTGGACGCTTTTTGAATAGGTAAAATCATTTGAGCTCGAGTCACCAAAATGCTGTAATAGCAGTCAGTATAACGTGTCGCTCTTGGAAAGCAGTGAAAGTATAGATTACACTTGCATCTAATATATGAAGATGGATTTTTGTGTGTGTGTGTTTTTTTTTTTACTAATGTTTTTCATACAAACACACAGTTTTTATCCGATTTTGATGGAACTTTGCATATGTATACTTTAAAACAAATAGAAAAACACTGTTTATGTTTGATTTACAGTACCTATACCCTCCTTTCCCCCCTCACCTAAATTTCCGTCAACGTTGTTCATACAAACCCACAGTTTTTATCCGATTTTGATAGTACTTTGCTCGCGTGTAGCTGAAAACTCAGTGGTTAAGGCACTTACTTCCGGCAGTTTCTCTCTCTAGTCGCGGGTTCAAATCCTGCGATGAGCAAAAATTTTTAGGAGTTGTATTTGATTATATGAGCTACGTTGCATGGTTCTGATTCCACGTTAAACTGTAGGCTCCTGAGAAAAGGAATTGGTCTTCCTGCCTCTGACACAATAGCTTGGTACATCTCATTCGGGAATATTCGATCAACCTTCGGGTTGTGTACTACGTTTTTGAAATGAAAACTTTTTACGCGCGTTGGACGATTTTTGGACGAACAAAATCTTATGAGTTCGCGTCACCGATTTGGTGATATTAACAGTATATCTGTTGCGGTCAGATGGTTTAGTGGTTAAGGTGTCTGACTAGGAAAGGGAAGGTCCCCCGTTGAATCCCTGTCTGAACGGGGATTTTCGTACGTCATTATTTCGACCTTCACCTCTGGCACAGCTTGCTGTGTAATGTGAAGTACGCCAGAACTCTTTCGTAGTTCGGATTTTACGTTAAAATATAGGTCGCCTGTATCTGGTAGCACTACCGGGTTAGTCTTTACTTCTGTCGGCAGTCCCCAATGATTGCCAATTTATTTTCTATTATGCTAAAAGTATTATTAGACCACGATTGCGTCAAGCAGATGTAGGCAATGCTGAGCAGTTAATTCTTTTCTCTCGTATTTGTTTGTATTTAATTTGAAAAAACGTCAAAATAAAACAACGAAAAGATGCATTTTTAACTTAAAAGGTTAGTTATGCTGTACTCATTTTGTTAACAGAGATCTGCCACAAAAAACAACAAAATAACGAACTTTTGGTTTTTTATCAACGAAAACAAGATTTTCGACCAACATCTACAAAAGGTGTTCAAAATTTGCACCGTTTCCTTGGATGAACGTATTGCCTCGTGTTATCATTCCCTCGCGTACGCGTTCAAAAACACCCTCCATATCTTAAATTTCTAGAACAGCGAAGACTATGCGGGCAACGAGGTATATTTCATATTATACTGGGGTGCTGTTCACCACTTCTTCATAGCCGGCCTGGGTAGTGTACGGGCTACGGTACTGACTCCACAGGCTGTGGTGTCGATACTGAGTAGCAACAATTCCCTAGAGAAAACAATACACAGGATGAGTCATCATGATCACATTGAGCTGTCTGTATGGCCTCAAAAGCCGAAAGCCACTAAAAAAAAAAAAAAAAAAAAAAAAAAAAAAAAAAAAAAAAAAAAAAAAAAAAAAAAAAAAAAAAACCTCTTTTATACGACCCCAAAAGAAAAAAAAAAAAAACAAGAGGATTTAAATCTGAGGATCTTGCTGGCCAGCAAATAGGTTCTAGTTTTCCAACCCACCTATCTGGATACGCCTCATTTAAAAAGTCTCGCGTTACGTGAATGTTGTTAGGTGAAACTTCATCTAGTTGCAGCCTCATGTTGCAACGGTACATTCTAGAGCAGCCCTGGCAGAACCTCTCGCAAAAAAATTTCAGTTACGGCCATTCAGACGGTCGGAAAAAATGTAGGGTCCAGTTATTTGGTCGCCTAAAATACGAGCCCATACATTTACACTAAATTTGTTTTGACGACCATGCTTGTACGATTCATTTTGGTTAAAATCGGACCAATAAATGTTATTTTCTGAGCTGAAGATCCCATTCTGATTAAATTTAGCCTCGTTGGAAAACATAAGTATCGGAGAAACATTGGGCTGCTGTAGGTTTTGTTCAAGGGAGGCGCATAGCCCCTTTAGGATATCTTAGTTTTCTGGTAAGCTTTGAGGCCACACTCTGTAAGGACGTAGCCTGCTATACCAGGGGCGAAGTATAGGCCAAAGTACCTTAACTGAATGTTTACTTGAAGCGAAATGTTCTCTAAATCTGCATCAATAATTTTAAATTGACCATGGGCCTGCCTGGAATATTTAACTATAATGCAAATCGGCCGCCACTAAGTTTATTTGACCCAAAAGCTTAGAATAGGGTTACTGTTCAAGGTTAACACATTTGAAAAGTCCACTTGTTGACAAATTTAAAGTTTATTCAAATCACATTTGGAAAAACAGCAATTACAGTCACATAGGCTGTCGAATAAAACGTTTCCACAAAAATTGCAGGTTATGGAGAAGAAGAGAACCAAAAGAACCCCTTTTTTAGAAAAAATTAATAGTTCAAAGTCATTACTAGTCACTAGTCAGAAAATCAAGCATGGTGGTACGTCAGCCATGCGGTCACTCAAAGTTCAACAATTTCCGGTTATTGCTAGTCCTAACCGACACACACGCAACATACCGAGCGCAGATTACTTTCACACAACGTTCCCGGAGTAAAGACAACCCCTTCTCCTGGGCTACAACCTATATACCCCCATCCGCATACCACATGTATACGGACGCTTATCCAAAATAGTGTGAAAAAATGTAATTAAAGATTGTATTTTAACATTAACCGTGGGTAGTTTGGTCTTCAAGGTTTGTAAAAAGTGTTTAGCAAAAATTCTTAAATGGTTAGCTTTCTTGCAATTGAATTTAGTTTATAAGCGCATTGTTAACAATGTCCAAAAATTAACTTGTGATTCCCCGGTTTCTATCTTAATTTAAGCACTTTTTAGATGACACTGCTAAATTACAAATTATCGAGATAAAATTAGTGTCATTGTCTTCTATATTAATTCCCGATTCCAATGACGTAAATTTTATTATGATCGGTGGTTAAATGGCAAATTTATGAGTCTGTCAAAATTCGGGTTTCAATCTGTTTAGTAGATACTTGGTTTCTAGTTCATTATTATTAAAGTGTTGTTTATTTCGAAAAAGTGAAATTATCGGAATTTTCTTTGAATTTAATTACTTGTTTTATTTACGGAAATAGCTTGGTTTAATCGCAAATAATTCTCGAATGAAACCACGTTGTGATAGATGACGAAATAACTTTGAAATGTATATAAAATCTGTTCTACTGCATGAAATATTCCGAAATTTAAATATGTTATACTAGATTTTTAGATCTTTCAGGGAATCTACTTTTTAGTTCGAGAAATTATCGAAAACATATGGTAAAGAATGTTAAAAGTGCCAGTGTGTTCCACGAGGTGTTTAAAGTTTTATTTAAGCTAATACATGACCTGAAACTACGGAATTTTAATGAATTTAGCTTTCTTTTGAATTATTATTATTTTGAAATTGCTTTACTGCATCGAAAAATGTTGATAATTAGTGGAATAGTCACGTAATCAAAAATCAATTGTTTACAAGTTGGATAATAATGGATTACCCTATTACAGGTTAGTTTAAAGATTCTTTACTATTAAAAATGCTTATATTAAGTGTTGTGGATCTGTACTGTTTTTAAAATGATTTATTTATTGAATTGGCTTGCAGTATCAACTTCTGCATGAAACGTTTCTCCCATATCCTATACTTGCAATGAAAATTTATATGTTTACTGGGATGCTTACTTCCTCCCTTATGCTTTAAGCTAAGAAAACTAGAATTTACCCAAATTCTAAGGTGCTTACAACTCTCCGTACTAATGACTGAGAAACACCGCATTGGCCGGCGACACGAAGTGTACTTCTTTCGAGGTACTGCTCTTCTTGCGCCAACAAATTTTCCTCCAGTTGGTTTCTAAAGGCCGGATGAGGCACAACATTGCCTACACTGCCGTTACTCTGAAAGGTTAAAATCAGTAATAAAAAGCCTCCCCGTGTATTTTGTTACTAAACCGAAAAACATCATAGCACGGTGAAGGTAATTAATAATCCCAAAAATTATAAAAATCGTTCCTTGCGTTTCGGCGAAAAATTGAAGAAAAAACATAAAAAATCACGATAGCATAAGGCCCAAGCAAAAATTTTATTTGGGATTAAAAATTCTTTATAATACAGTAAATGCAATGTGATCATGTTAGAATACGAGAGAACGTTTATCTGGCCGGGCGCTGAAACAACAGCCCAGTAACAGTTATGATGACTTTCATGTTTATGATTGTAAGCTATTGTTACAAAATATTGTATCGTGTTTTGCAACTCTTTAGGCGATAAAATTAAAGACAAAACGCAACAGTAGTTCTGTAAAACGTTAGATCCTATTTTGTAACGTATTAATATTCATTTCAATATACACATCTAATGACCAGCATGACACCTTCCCGCAATAATGTGTTCACTAAGCTAGTTTGTTTACTTGCGTGCACAGTTCCTGTTTCATGAATTCGTCGGTCCACATTCGCGAACGATTAGTTTCTCCAGAGTACATGGTTGCTATTAAGCACGACATTAACAGACACAACACTTAAACACCCATGGCCCGAGGCCGGCAACGGGGAAAACGTTCGTATTGCAGCAAGTGCTTTCGTATTAAGAGATCCTAGCCTGCAAACTCGACAAATTTAAACCGATTCATTTCGAAGTATAGCACTGCTCGTCAGGCCTTTGTTACCACAGCAGCAGCTCTCGCTGACTAGCCAGAGTTCCGCTCACATTTGTAAGACGACGTGTTCTAATATAAACAAACAGTCCGCTGACACATTCACGGCAGCTCGAGACATGTCGTCAACTGGTGACGTAATGTTAAATTTTTTCAAGTTAAAGGCATTTCCCGACATTAGCGACCCTATGTGTCCTATATCAAAAACTCGTCTCAGTATCTTCTACGCCGCTACAGAGAATTTTAAACGTTAGTATGAATCACCCTGTATACATTGTTCAATTTAAAAATAAAATCCCAATATCTATAGGGCATAGCTATTATAGGGCTAGGCGGTGCAGTGCACCGGGGCCCCTACGCTCAGGGGGCTCCCCATGCGCACCTCTGGGGACCCCAAAGCTGCAGTTCAGAGGGACCATGGGCCTTCACGGCAAACTGGCGACCTTTTTTTTTTTAGCTTTACTGTCGTTTAAGGGGGCCCCTGAGACACAGGGAGCCTCCTCACTAAGAGACCCTCACTGCTCAGGGGGTCCCCCAACCACTGCTCAGGGGGCCCCAACCAGCAACACAAAGCAAAAAAAAAGGTCGCCCATCTGGCCTGAGGGCCCAAAATAATTTTTTTGCACCGGGGCCCTTGTTGACCTAGCTACGCCACTGAACATCTCCTGTCATATTTCAAATACTGCTCTCACGCGATAGAAAAAGAAAGGAAAAAAGTTCGTTCTATTCTGTTTCAAGAAATTCGTTGACAGAATGCGGTGCAAAATAACTACTTTCTTCCCCCCTCATACTCTCTCATAAAATGCCCTAACCTCTCTTATTTTACATCAATAGCCGTTGGTGCGATAAATTACATCCTCATTGCACTCCGTACGATGTATGAGTCTCCGTTTATATTTAGATATTAATTATGTGTTACGTTCGTCTTGTGATATCTACACCTATCCAAAGGAATATATTTTCGAAAATGAATTATATATTGATACAATTACTCAGTACTCGCTTCATGATATCAAAATGAGTTTTAGTTTTACTATCACTGTCTATAGAAACTGTATAGACAGACGCTGATCCACAGATTGTTGAATAAACAAAAGAAGTTTCTTGCTTGCTGTGCCGTAAATCAAACGTGTTTCTTTAATTTGTTAGCGTGAAACATAGTGCAGCGATATAGATTTACATATTTACAGAAACTACAACCACTACAACTTGTGGTTTTACATGTTACCCGCTTACTTCTGTCGTCGTTAATTTTTGTGACTGCTCTTTTGCTAGGAAACGTTGAATCATTCCGACAGATATTTCTAGAAATAGCGAGCGTATTTATATGCTTAATCGTCATGTAGAACACTTTAATACTGACGTCTCGGTTTTCCCTTAACATTTCAGCTTATCTCGAATGTTTCGTAATTAATTTTTTCCACGTTTGTCATTACCATGTTCGGTGAATTCGGTGGGTTCGACCTACCGGATAGAAAGACACTTTAGCCGAAAGGTATAAAAAGGAACTAATAGTTGGTGGTATACAATCAAGTGACTGCCTTTCTCATACTGAAGAGGAACAGCACGATATATTTGAGGTGTGAACCAGCGCAAAGCATGTGTGTGAATTGCACAATGCAGAAGTAGCATTTTTTTTTAGTAGAACCATGAAATGATTAACAATTGAATTCGATTTACACTAACATTGCCGCTTTCTTTTGCAGGTGCCTGTACAGAGAGAACTCGGGGAAGATATTCCTCAACTTATGTTCGTCGCTGTTACTACTCAATTTATCATTTCTTTCGCTGACGCTAAAAGATTATGTAACATTCGACAATTTTTGTATCATGGTGACCGTCCTAGTACATTACTTCCTCCTCGCATCCCTATCTTGGATGCTGGTACAAGCAGTCAGCATGTACAACATACTAACGGCAGCTTTTTCGATGTCGCACGTGAAGTTCATGATTAAAGGAATATTATTTGCCTGGGGTAAGTAACTTCAGATACAATTTATCTTATATTTCCTACAATACTGTTTTGCTGATGTCTATTTGTCTACGAACATTTCTCTCGTACTTAAATTTACCACAAATTTTCTGTGAAAGATGCCTCAAATGATACTGAATATTGATATATTTATTTTAAGTTAGTGATGTTATCCAACGAAGATTATCCATCTTCCTTCCAGATCGTTGTTAATTCGTTGTAAACGACTAAAATTAACTGAACTTAGTTGTAACAGTAGTTGTGGCTAGCTATATGGAAAAATGTTTCTATTAAAATTCATCCAATTGAAGTCGAGCAAATCCCATTAATTAATTTGCTCGAAACTCTGTAGATCTTACGACGACGTGGCCCTAAATATGTCGTCTTTTGATCCACGCACACAGAGTAGAGTTCGCCTTTTTTAAAAAATATTTAAAGATATTCAATGGTAATAAAATAGCTCATCAAATTGTCACTATTTCTACAGAAGTTACAACTCCAAGTCGTTAGCGTATATTCTCAGCTGTTTTTAATAAAAAATCAATCCAAAGCTCGCAGACAAAACAAAATACAATTATAATAAATCACTTCTCGAACTACTAATATATTCATATAATTCTACTGCGACACTCAGTCTAAAACCTACAGCTTTTTACACAGACACCTTCCTTCTTTTTCTTTAAAAATCCCTCACTTCAGACCAAAGATTTTCTATCTCATTCTTTTCAAAGATATACTACCCACTGACAATGTTTGTTAATCTGTGGACTTCCTCGAGCTTAGAAATTATATCATGTACATCATTACAATCAATATTTAAATGATAATTAATTACAATTAACAAAATAATATTTAAATGATAAATAATTACATAATTGGGGTGGTAGCATATGTTATAACACCTGCTTGTCTTTACACTTACTCGACATGGAGTTCGAGCCAGGGAGGGTCGTAGCACACAGAAAAGTTCAGCTGAAGGACCGTAAACATTCTGACTGGAACGAGATCCAGTTTCAATAAAAGAAACCAAATATTAACAAAATTTCGTTGTTAGATTTTGAAGTTTACGTTCAGTCAATTTTTTTGTATAATTTATATGAAATCTACTAGTAATATGTGTCTCACAGATGCGAAAATAATTGTTCTCCTGCTACAACTTGATGTCAAAACAATAAGTCCTCTCTCAAGTTTTCAACCTAAGCTAACTGTGTCTACATTTTTAGTATAGTCAAGATTATTGTCTGCTCGCTATTAGAAATAGAAACTAAATACTTGCTCATGTAACTGAGGGACATGAACAAGAATAAGGATTAACACGGAGAGTAATCTGCAGTTTAGCTGGGACAGCCGTAACGAAAGGAATAAAGTGTGGTCGTAATGACCTGGTCACAGGGTTCCTAGCCACTTAGCCTAACTCGGTAATCCTTCCGTGTACAGGTTACCTACAGTTTAACTTGGGATCCAAATCACGGAAGCGTTCTGACGTAATTCACATTACACAAAACGCTGTGCTATAGCTGAAGATCTGGTAAGATCCTATGAAAAACCTCGCCAAGAAAGGGATTCGAACCGTGGACCTTCCGATCTCCACTCAGACACCTTAACCACTGAGTCACCGGGCTGCCGACATCATCTGCTTTGAGTCCAACAACAAAGAGCGTTGGAAGGAGTCATTTCTCGCCTGTCTCCCTTTTCGGGTCACTAGAACAAGTGACCTTTGCTAAAGCTCGCTTTGACAGAGTAAGCGGAAACAGCCCACATAAATAAGGGTCGCCTACTCGCTGGTCATTTTTATTTTTTTATTTCTGTTCAGCACGCACATTGCTAAATAATACGTAGGGTAAATTCCGACGACATTTTCAGCTACATATTTGTTTCTCAGTAGCCGCGTCAAATCGAAACAACGTTTACAATGTCATTTAATACTCAAAGTTGGCTGGAAAAGAGACGAAAAATACGCCGACGATTCAGATTAGGAACAAATAGCATTAGGTAAACCAGAAGTTGCCGCTCAAAACCGACTGAGGTTCGAACCTGTAGAACGCAACAAATTACAAGAATTTAGAAGATCTTACAGTCATAACAAATTATTTAAGTATTTGTCACTGGCTTCTCCAACTATTAGTGCATTTATCCCAATGGTATCCAGAGTGCTTCTCTAGTCCGTGACATTGACTTTATACCATGCAGTGTACCCTGACTTAAGATACATATATCCATTATTCCACTGAACAATGTGTTGGAAAATGCAGTGAGTAGTTTTAGTCTTGCTGACGTCACATCATGGCAGAGTGACTCAGTTTCTTTATTCTTGGTACATTGTGTCGTCACCATCCTCTCGACTAGTGTTCCAACATTGTATATCCTGGGCTAATGTATTCAATTTAAAAAATCTGCCATACTGATTCTTCTTCCTGAAACTTTTTCAATTCTGAAATTCTTCTTTTACCTCCATAACCACAAGCCGAAGCTCGACTAAATCTACTCTTACTGTAATTATCTCCATATAACTGCTTCGCAGGTGCATAAAGTTTTCATAAAACCATGTAGGCAGTCATTTAATACTCATCCCAGTGTATTTTCTGCTTTCTGTACGTATCTACATTATTCCAGAGATTTTTAATTTTTTGTTTTTATTTTGTTACAACTTTTTTACAGCCTAACATCTAGTATCTAAATTAGGCCATATTTACAATAAAAATACGATTAAATTGTTACACAGATTTCCGCTGCCTAGCGAAATCAAGTTAGTTGTTGTTTACAGTTAGAGTACTGTTGTAAGTATAGGCGTTTTATTACAAAAATTTAAGTGCTTGACTATATGTAGGTTAAATTTTAATAAAAGAAAAACTAATGTTAGTAACATAACCCCTTAATTAACTCGCCACCACTATTTTATTACAAATTGTACTACGCTACTGCTAACTACAGTATAAAAGTCAGTTTTATAGGATAGATCTTCAGCGGGAGCCACGTCCTCCGGAATTCCTTGAGGTCTGGCACATCAGATGCGATTTCTGGAATGACCAAGACCGTCCAGGGTGTTCAGAAGGTTCGCCACCGGCTTCCGGTGGCTGTGAATCCCAAATCCTATTTGGGTCAGTACGGTGTTGGGGAGGCGTATCTCCTTTAGTCTATCAAATTACAGTTTATTTCCTCCTGTATAATTGCTTTTATATCTTACGAAAGGAACCTATTTTAATAGCTGTCCCCTTTCCATTTTGCCGCCAATTTTTTTTTTCAAGTGAGAAAAATAAACAACAATAAAGAATAATAACAGTCTCCTTTTTTCCTCTTCATCATGGCATGCAACACTTGCCAGTCAATGCCCGCGCTGCTTAGTAGGTATTATACCTTCCTGCTGATGTGGTAATGCTTTGTCAGGCTAGTTGCCGCATACCATACGCTGACTAAGACTTGAATGCAGCGAAATGTTAAGGAGAAAGAAGTCTTTAACTACTGTATCGATTACTATTATGTTTCGTTATATAACACGCACTTCAACAAAACAAATAATCTTTTTTTTTTCCCTACTCTACTACAAAATAATTACGGATACTATAATAACTGTCGGACCAGTATTTGAGGAATGGCCTCCAGCAGAAAACGGTGTCCTCCGGTAACACAACGTCCAGCCCATCAGAAGGATCTTCTGGAATAGTCAGGTGCCTCGGTTTCCAGAGGATGCTATCATTGTGGTGTCTGTTTATGACGTATACTTTAATGTTCAGTGCCATGCTTTAATGTTAATTTCTCAGTTGTTGGTGCCTTCTCGCGCCTGCTATCTGCTCAAGCTATTTTTTTTTGGTAGTGTATAGAAATCCTGTCTGCTATTTGACTCAGAATTTCGCAGTCAGCCCTGTTTTTTATGATACTTCGAAACCACTTTTCCAATTAGTTGTTCACATTCTATTTCCCTCGCTTCCGCAAGAAGAATGCATTCGAGAACCACATGTTCAGGTGTCGCTTCCGCTCCACACACGCATAGACTCGATTCTTTGAGGCCCCTACTGTGTAGCAAACTGTTATAAGGACCTTGCCCGATTATGAAGTGTACTAAGCAGGCGAAAGGATTTAGATGTTGCAGTTCCAACCGTTCTTTGACATCAGGAAGGATGCCGTATGTTCTCCGACCTGTACTACTAGTATTCCATTGATGCTGCCAATCTTGTAGGAAGGCCGATATGACTTCATTTTTGGCTGCCACCGGTCGACCTACTATTTCCTCAGCTGCTCTCTTATCGCCAGACTTTAGCCAGTATATTGCACCGCGTTTTCGTACTATCATGTCTAGGGGCCAGACACCTAAAACCGCCGTCAAAGCATCTGTTGCGGTGGTGCTGTATGCACCACTTAGTCTTAAAAGGACACCCCTCAGGGCTCTTCTAATTGTTGTTTCTGGCTTAAGTTTCTTCAAATGTTTCGCCCTTCATAGCAGAATAGCAGAGCCTCATCACGTGGATGGGAAGATGAAATCGTCTTTGTCCAACGCTGATGAGTTTATACATAATGACCTTCGCCCTGCTGGACACTTCTTCTATATGATCCATAAATGTTAGACGCTCATCGATGGTAATGCCGAGATATCTACACTTGGTTGTCCTTTTTATACTGTTTCCTTTAACCTTGATCGTTGGAGACGTTAAGCAGTTAAAAAAAATAAAAAATGATATTGCTTCTCTCCTCAATTTCTCTTCTTGTTCCTCCCTGTATCAGCAGAAGCAGGTCATCATCAAAGGCCACCAAGGCCTAACAATCCTTCTAGTCCTTCCAGTCTACACAATACAGTTTCAAAATATATGTCCCAAAATATCGGGCCACATACCGATCCCTGAGGACACGCTTTAGACAATTTTTTCTCAATGGCCATCCGTGGACATCTCAGTTTGGCATATCTGTTTCTACAGTAATCCCTAAATGAGTTGTATAAATTGCTTGGACAATTTAATTCTTTGAGCCGAGCAAACAAACCTGATCACCAGAGATTATTAAAAGTCCCTGTAATGTCCACAGATATTGCTAATAAATAATCATTAGTGCATGTTCCAACCAGTTGCATTGCTCTGTTTATAGCGTCCTCTGTCGATCTGCCTGCTCTGAATCCGTACTGGTTTACATTCATTCCTATTTTATTCCTATGCGCTTGTAGGCACCAGACAAGAATTTTCTCTTGAACTTTACCAAGTAAGTTGAGCAGGGAAATCGGCCGCTAGGACTTGGGCTGGGTCGATTCCTTGCCACCCCCTTTCTTTAAAATTATCACCTCGCTTTGTTTCCATGCATTAGGGATTCTTCCCTGCTGTAAACATTTATCAAACAGATTGCACAACGGTGTGGCTAACTGAACAACTAGAACCTGGAGCACCACTGCCGCTATTCCATCTGGCCCGGGGGCCCTGTTCTTGGACATTGTATTTATCGCTTTCATCACTTCTTCTACGATTATTTCATCTGCTATCACCTCTGTTGTATAGATATCCTCTGCTTTGGTGCGTAACTCCTTTTGTTCGTTCGTTTCTGCATCTGTTTCATCGTCTGGCAGGAGTTCGTGTAGCAGTACTTCCTCTGTCGTGCCCCAGTCAGTGGTTCGTGTCCCATCAGCCCTCTGCATTGTCGACAACATGGTTGGAGGCCATATCTTACCAGCTGCTATCTTATAGGGAACACCCCAGGGGTCCGATCTAAGATTCGTCTTAATGTAGGCCTCCCAACTTTGCTGCTTTGTTTGTAGCAGTAGCTCCCGGAAAGCACTTTTCCTCTCCCTGTACCGGTCGAGAAGGGCGGGCCTTTCAGTCGCTATCAAACAACGTTGTTATAATCTTCTTGCCTTGCGCATTTCCGACCGTGCTTTTTTAGCCGGTCGCTCCATGGTTTGTCTCCTAACTTTGTAGGTCTTTTTATTGGAAACGCCACCTTCGTTGCTGCTTGAATGGAATTTCTAATACCTCTTGCTATGGCATCGACATCGTCGCTTTCCAGGAGACCTGACGGCAGACTAAACACTCTCCTTAATTTGCAACAGTCGGCGTTTTTTATGTTATAGCGCCACCTGCCACTTTCTACACCTTCTTTGGCATCGAGTCTATCTCTCGCCAATTCAAACGTTATAACGTTATGATCACTACTCGTTAAGTTATCTTCAACCTTCGAATTTTGCAGGATGTTCCCTACATCTGGCGAAGTGAGTGTAACATCAATGTTAGACTCTGCACCTGTCTCGTTTCTATACGTGGGCGGATTATTGAGCTTATTCCTAATTTCCAAATTTAAATCACTCATCAGTTCTTCGAGCATAACTCCGGCTTCGTCCACGTATGCACTGTGCCAAAGTTCAGACTTGGCATTTGTATCTGCTGTGATGATGAATTTGCGTTTTCCAAGACCCGTACATATCTCCCTTATCTTGTCAATATAAATTTCAGTCGGGTCTTTATGCTGAAAGTATACATTTATTAACATCATGCTGCACCAATCGGTGCTAACTTCCGCACATACTGTATGCTCATCGCAGTATTGCGTGATTTTAGTAACAGTAATTTGTTTGTTCAGGATTATTAGTCCTGCCATAGGAGTATTTCCTTCTACTATTATTTGAGAAGTCACCGGCATATGCGGAATTTGCCCATTTTTGGTGTACGGTTCTTGGATACAAATTATGTCCCACTGTTCCTCATCTGCTAGCCTCCTCACGTCTTGCAACACCAAGTTACTTCGCCTTGCATTTATTTGCGCTAATTTAATCTTATGATACATACTTAAGGGTGCCTTGTATGTATGTTGCAATGTGGCCAGATTTGCTTAGGATTGAAAACGATCCTGCCATGTATCATTGTGAACTGTTTGAATATTACCTCTGGGTCAAACGTCTCTCCTTGCCTGTCATAGACCTTCTTGATAAGGGTAAGGAGCTGAGCGGGATCTGTGGGTAAATACTTAGAATTCAGTTGAATGCGGTCTACCGCCTCCACCCGGGGAAACGTGATGGTTTTTCCAGCCGGATGTAGCGTTCTCGTTAGATACCGTAGTGCCATCGTGAGAATGTGTTCTTCTTCTAATCTTGTAAGTCTTGATACACATAACTAGGATCAATTTTTGCGTATTCCAGAAAGTAATATTGCTGTCAAACTGAATGTATGTTGCCAGTTCCTACCCATCCTCGGTCTGGCAATCTAAGGACCACGTGACATAGGTGGCCAGTCTGTGGAACATGTAGTTTATAGTGTTCTGTATGATCGGTGTATGTTTTGTTTGTAAAATGTGTAGTTTATGAGAAAGAGATTGGGGACAGTCCCAGCATTCGCAATCAGGACGGCCGGTACGAGCGAACCAGCTGAGAGATTTTGTCCTTATGACTGAATCCCTATATGATCAGTATCAACATTTTTAGCTTTCTCTGATACATTAACAACAACAACATTTTCATCAGTTTTGTTGTTAGTGAAGTATATTTTATATTCCAGCCTGCATTGCTTTAGATTTCAGTCTATATACATATATTTTTTTTATTCTTTCGATCTAATTCGTGATGACATATTTATATCCAAAAGGAAATTTAGAAGAAATGTGTAAATTTCCTGAAGGAAATATCACCAGTCTTTTTTTTTATTATTTATTTATATGGCTTTTGGTCTGACGACCATACAGCCAGATCACAATATTACAATATTACAATATTATTTGGCATAATAGTTCTATACAATGTTTGTATTACAAAATTATTTTGACTTATCAGCTCTATACAATATTATTTTGTCATGATAGTTCTATGCAATTTTAATTAGTAACAATAGTTTAGAGTTGATATAACTATTGATGATTGTGTTACGTTATTAATATACAATTCTGTAATAATTCTGATAGTGAGGTGGTATAATAACTCTATTTTGGATATATTGCCTGGGTTATATCGTAATATCTGCGTCCCTTAAGAACACCAGTCATTTGAGCCGGCCTCTATTTTTGTTCTTTGATGTGACAGAATGATCTATACGTATCAGTTTGTTTCCTGTTTACTGTACGTAGAGTACAGATATTTAATTTAAAACACCAACGTCCAAGGTTGTATAGCACCAGATATATTTCCTCAAAGTTCACGTGACTAACCAAACTATACAATGCTGCTAGGTAGTGACGCGTCGCTGTACAGGCTGTTACCTTACATTGTTGAGTAGATTGTTTGTCTGAATATGCTAATTTTCAACTGCAATGAGCTAAAATCGCATCTTAATTTTAAAATTTGAGCGGCAATTTCGTTACGATTACTAAAGTGCAATTTTTTTGAAGTGAAAAACTTCTATGGACAAATTACGCGATGTTTTGACGGGGATAAATCTGTGAGTTCGCGACGTCGTCGTCACCAAGATGCGTCACCATCACGCCACTTGTTGCGCGTACAATATTCGCGTTGGACGCTTTTCGCAAAATCTTTATACAAACAGTTTTTATCTGATTTTGATGGAACTTTAAAACAAATATAAAAACATTGTTTACGTTTGATTTACAGAAACCTAAACCCTCTCCTCCTTTCCCCCCCTCCACCCCCACCTAAATTTTTGTCACCGTTGTTCATACAAACCCACAGTTTTTATCCGATTTTGATAGAGGTTAGCACAAGTATGCTGCAAAACATGGCTTATCCTCGCGAGTTGGTTCTGAGTTTAATTACAGGTTTCTGCCATCGAACTTGTGACTTGATCGCGTGATGGTATCATCTAATTTGTGGTTACTGATTTTCCAAATCAGTCTGGACACGTTGAAAATTCTTTCATTTACCATCATCGGGTATCGAGACCATGACGTCAGAGTGCTACTCATCGAAGGTCTGCTCTCGATATTCAAGAAGTCTGTCACCAAGATTAGAAGCGGTTATTTTTGAACAACCATTTGTTGTGTAATCAAATGTTAGTGTTGCCAAAAAAGATAACAGTTACCAATTTAATCTAGCGGATTATCTTCGTGGATCAACCACGGTGGTCGTAAAACCAGCTCTCCGTATGTGACTATACGTGGGGCTACCCAAAAATAACCGGAATAGTGGAGCTTGTGTGGTACGCGTTTCTGCCGCTAGGCGTTTATAGTGCAACTTATTGACAGTTCAGTGCCGCCTTTGTTGTCGACCTGGCTTGTTCCGTTAATCTGCAGTGATTGTTTTTGATAGCGCTGTTATGTTATTATTTCGTTTTTGATGATGGCAATTTTAAGTGAACAACGTGCAGCTGTGAAATTTTGTTTTCTACTCAGTAAAAATGCTACTGAAACTGTTTTAATGTTGAAAACAGCTTACAAAGATCACGCTATGGAAAAAACTCAAGTGTACGGGTGGTTCGCTCGGTTTAAAAATGGCGACATGTCGAGTGATGACAAAGCTCGTTCTGGACGTCCATCAACTGCCCGAATCGACGAAAATGTTGAAAAAAATTCGAGAGCTTGCGCTCTCAGACCGTCGACGGATAATTGATCAAATGTCAGAGATTAGTAAGTTATCTTGGAGCTCGGTTCAGCGAATTTTAACCGAAGATGTTGGAATGAAAAGGGTTGCTGCCAAATTTGTTCCTCGGGCTCCGACTGAAACTCAAAAAGAACGTCGAGTTGAAACATGTCGTGCTTTGAAACAACAATTTGAAATTGATCCAGATATTCTATCAAACGTCATTTCTGGTGATGAGTCATGGTGCTATGGTTACGACCAAGAAACAAAACAACAGTCAAGCCAATGGAAGAAGTCATTGTCACCCTGTCCACAAAAATGTCGTCAAATCAAACTTCAAAACAATGCTCATTTGCTTTTTTTGATGCCAAGGGCGTAGTACATTCAGAGTTTGTTCCCCCCACATGAGACCGTCAATGAAACCTTTTATTTGGAAGTTTTAAAAAGATTACGCAACCGTGTTCGTCAAAAAATACCCGATTTGTGGCAGACAAAAGACTGGTTCTTCCACCACGACAATGCACCTGCACACACAGCTGTCTCTGGTAGACAGTTTTTGGGTAAAAATAGTATGGTTCCGCAGCCCGACGCACCTTACTCGCCTGACCTGGCTCCGTGCGACTTTTTCTTCTTTCCACGCATGAAAAGAGGCATGAAGGGGCACCGATTTGACAACATTGAAGAGGTCAAGAAAAAAACGAGGGAGGAACTATCAGCCATTTCTAAAGATAACTACAGAAAATGTTTCGAACAGTGGAAGCACCGGTGTGACAAATATATTAGTTGTAATGGAAAGCATTTTGAAAAGGGTAAGGTTGTTTTGTAAAATATTTGAAAATATATATCTTTTAAAAAATAATTCCGCTTTTTTTTTGGTACCCCCTTCTATGTCATTTATGTTCGTGAAAGTCCGGTGTCAATATGTCTGTACCAGGTAGAATTTTCCTTAACGTCAAAGCTTGAATCTCACACCATTGTATACGTGTCACAACAAGTCTGCGTCTGCAATATCTTAACATGTTTGCTGTCGCTATCGTTAGCATGTTTGCCTGTACCTATTCCAAGCAGCAGCCGCCGCCACCACCGAATGTCATCTTATGTAAATAGATTGGCTTTGAGTCTCCATTTTGACACTTGTTGGAGGTTGTAAAGGAGCAAATTAATGGAAAGTACTTTTTTGCTTATGGCTTTACGCCTCATCGGCGTCAAGGTTATTACATGGGGAAAAGGGAAAGGAGTAAGGAACGGAAAGTAATTCGGTATTGGCCCCCTTAAACTAAGCATCCCGGCATTCGCCTGGAGTGATTTGGGGAAACCATGGGAAAGCCAAATCTGGATGGCGGAACCGAGATTCAAACCCGCGTCCTCCCAAATGCGAAGCCTGAGCGTTACCGCTCACAAGCCACATTCGGTAACTAATATGATGAAGCAGCTGGATTAGCAGACTTTGGAAGGTGAAGAGAATGCTGCGAGTATATAACTTAAGGACGAATTAGATAAAGATAATATATTAACCAGTGGCGGCCGAAGTGATTTGCTCAGGTAGTGAAAACACTGAAATTTTTCGGCGGTTTACTGATTTTCGTTACTGAAGTGAAAGGTGCCTGGAAAAACAGCTCAGAGTTGAGTAAAAATCTCACGACATAAAGATTCTTAACGTGTGAAAGTCTCATCACCTGCGTGTACTGCGGCATTAAAGAAATGATTTTTAAATTGATCAATGATAAATGTTTTAAAATTGACCAGTTTGTAAACGCTGGACGAGTTAACCTACAGGCAGTCCTGAGTCACCTAATAGGCACGACTACGCAGTAGCCTGGAGCTCCGATTTTTGAAGGTTGCTCCAGAGTTTTTTTCCATTAAATAAAAAATAAAGTAATTCAACTTAAAACAATCAAAGTAACATGAAAAGCATGCAAATTAATTTTTTTGGTTTCATTGTAGTGCACGATAAATAAAAGTAATTTTCAAAATTTCATAAATTGTAAAATTCGTTTGTTTAATTGAATAAAAATATGATAAATTCAATTAGTCATCTACAAATCCTTTTCTTTGTACTTGTAAAATACAAATAATTATTTTCAAAAAGAAAGGGGCCAAATATTTTTCTGTGCCTACGGCCCATACTTTCTTAATCCGGCACTGCCTTCGATGACCACGACGCCAGTGGAACACATTTCACTTGAGAATCGTTTCCTGTTACGTTGTTATGTACAGTCGTAATCTTATGTAATTCTCCTTCAAAGGAACTAAGAAACAGAAACAATATTGCCACCTAGCATTGACAAAGCTTATAAGGCAGCGTTTCTAAACATTTTTCAATCTGAGGACCAGTAAATTGTTAAAAATGTTGCAGACCACTAACTTGGATAGGCCTAATTTCACTATCCATATTATTGTTAACATCTGGCACATGTTCCAGTCTAACATAATAAATCTAAGACCATGTTTTGAATTCTTATGAAAACACAGTTATGAAACTGGATGTGAACTATTAAAAGTTAATTATGTATTAACCAGAGTCTTAATATTAATATTAACCAAATCAAATAAATAATAATGTTACTACTTGCTCGACGCTACACTACACCATCGGCATACATGCACAAAGTAAAGGACGCTAGTCGGTACACTTTTTATTTTTGTTTACTTCATCATTCTTACGTTACCAATCCTACCACGTTCCGCGGTTGCTCATACCTGTTTAAAACCGTAAGGAAACTGCCGTTTATTTAATCTTTAGAAGAATGGCGCTCTTTCTGATGCCATCTGGAAATGAAAAGACTATTGTGGAAATAATGCTGTTCTATCCTCATCCAGGAAATGCCAAATTTTGGTACGGTATTTGAAATATTCAAGGCTTTTAAAAAGTTGGGCTTATGGCCTCATACAGTACGGATATGGTATCAAAATTTATGATATTCTGCCTGTGCAACACCTGAACTATCTTCACAGACCACCAGTGGTCCGCGAACCACAGGTTGAGAAGCACTGTTCCCGAAGATATTATTCGAATGTTACAAAAATGGCAGCTGTGCTGCGCTCTACCGACAGTGTTGCTAACTTTTTCGAGCTCCACAATCCACGCGTCTGCCCACTGCCCGGGGCAGCGTGTAACAGAACAAAGTTCTCCCCATTCGCCATTAATAAAGCGGATCTCCTCCCTTTGAAATTTCCGCGAAAACGCAAGAGCGCATGCGCAATTTGTGACACCCGGCGACTGTCTCCACGATAGCGAAACAGTTGACTGACGTGGCCAACAGATGGCGTTCAATACTTTATTTAAGGTAGAGTAGATAATGTAGCCCTTTTAAATATTTATTTTTCTTTCATTACGTTTATTTTCTATTTGTTTATTCTTGATTTGAAGGTGGTGCCATGTCACAGTGTCACTACGTCTAGAGCCGCCACTGATATTAACTATCAGGTGGAAATGAATGAAATCGAGGGATCATGTTGCTAGGGCTCTCCCACGCTTGCACACGTTACATCGCCGTAGGACGAGGTGGTTGAAGTGTCTTCTACCATACACGACGTTTCGACAGCTTCATCAGGTGCTACTGAAGAACTTATCCGGTAGAACACCCTGAAAGAATTTTTATAAGACAGTGTATGTGAATCAGCGAGCACTTGTCCTTCATTGCAACATAGCTTGGAGATAAATTTTGGATGACTTCGTCGGGTGAAAAAATAATGGGGAAACTGGAAGGAGGGAGAAGTGTCACCCAGGAGTTTGTTACCACTCACGACATTGCTTCACGAAGAGCGTTCCCAACAGCCGGTACTGCAACCTGAAGGAGAGGAGGTGTCAACCACAGCAGCAGATGATCACTACCTCTACAGGACACACGTAGAACAGCGGCACATGGCGACACCCTCGTCAGGACTGTACCGACGAGGAGACTCAGTCTGACTAGTGGTAATGCACGCAGGAACATGGCATGGAGCAGCTCTTGGAACCAGAGGAAATTCGCCTAATGGAATGGCCTGGCCTGAATTTCTAGTACAGCATGTGTGGTATGCGTTCGGGAGACGTATTTCAACACGTCCACATTCACCAACGACCATCCAGCAGTTTTCAACCACGCAGGTAGAAGAATGGAATATTCTACTGCAAGAATTCGTTACCAACATGGGAGCACGTTGTCCGTGGTGATCACACATCCTTTTCAGAACCATGTCCCTCCTTTCTGTAATGTGTCGAAGTGACTTCAGTGTAACTTATTGTCTGTAACAGTTGTTTACATGAATGTTTCAAGTTTCATCGAGCTATGTTACTTGGCAATGAAACAAAATGCGAAAGTTAATTTCTTCCTTAAGTTTTGCACCCCAGTGCATATTGACCACAAGGCTTCGATGGATATTGTCTAGGAGTTAGGAGTAGTGCATGGAAGGGAAGAGATAACTATAATCACAATCTGGAACTTGATTCTTGGTGTAAGGGAGTGGCAAAATTTTCTTTTTTTGTTTTAGCTAATAGTCTGGGTAAAAGCCAATTAATTTACTAGTAAATCTGAAATAATTTAAAACTAAAATTCGTAAAGCTATAAAGTAGGTGGATGGTGAAATTTCTCTACAAAATTTTAAGAATAAAAGATATAACCAAATGCGAAAGTAGGTACACAGTGAAATTACCACAGGAGCATGTGCTTAATCGAAGGCAGGTCGGAAGATGCCCAGTCAGCCTCTAATATAAGGCTGTTTCAAAAAGTAACGAGCAGGAGGTCTAGGAACAGAAACAGTACCTGTATTTCAGAAGTATTGACCTGGCTGTTGAGGCATTTGGCCCACGGCGACACAAGGCGGTGAATGGCTGTCTCGTAAAATTCCTGGGGCTGCGATGTGAACCAGTTCCGCACGTTCTGCTTGACATCGTCGTCCGAGGTGAATCGTTTGCCCCTCATAGCCTTTTTTTAGGGGAACAAAAATGGCGTAATCGCAAGGATAGAGGTCTGACCGAGGGCGGTGGTGTGACGGTTAGCGCTCTGGCCTTCCATTCGGGAGGACAGCGGCTCGAATCCCCATCCGGGCATCCAGATTTGGGTTTTCCATGGTTTCCCAAATCACTCCAGGTAAATGCCGGGATGCTTCCTTCAAAAGGCCATGGCCGAATTCCTTCCCATTCCTTGCCCCCCATCCTTTCCAGTCTCTAAAGACCTCGCTGTTAAGAGACGTTAAGCAGTTAAAAAAAAAAAATAGAGGTCTGGGCTGTATGGAGAGTGACCGAGAACCTCCCACTGGAATTTCTGCACGAGTGCCGTGATTGTGTTGCCGTATGAGGCCTTGCATTGTCGTGGAGCAGAAGGACCCCACGGGTAAGCTTGCCTGGTCGTTTTGATTTGATCGCTTGGTGAAGGATGGTCTAGGTTTGCGACAACACTAGGCATTCACTGTTGTCCCGTGCTGCAGGAAGTCTATCAGAAGGTCAAAGAATGAGCCCTGGACGACTGACGCATGCTTCTGCTAGCTTTGTAGTCACGCGACTTGCACTCTCGACCCGATATCGGCGGGCATGTGGACTTCCGCGCTCTTGTCGAAAACCCTCTTTGTTACTGGCGCAACGATATTAGCATTCTCTCACCGGTTTGCACATGCCAGACTACTGCTCGTTTCTTTTCGAAGGTTCCTTATATCTCCATTATTGTTTAGTAGAAAACAATTTTAGAATATTAAACGTTTTAATACTTTGGTTTTTAACAATTCTAATAATTACATTTGTAGTAATGGAAAAATGAGTGACTATTGGGTAAATCCCGCCTATTAACTTACATTTTGCCACAACTATTCTAAGGGAGAACATAATTAGCGGTATGCAAGGAAAAGTTCGTGATACAGAGTTAAGCCATGAAACGGATTTCTATAAAAGAAATAAGTAATTTTCTGAAAGTTAAGAGAAAAAAATTAATGTTACACTTTTTTGCCTTTAAAACAGGAGTACCATTGGTGGTTGTATCTACGACAGCCGCGTATGAATTACGGTACTACGACCAGCAGTACTGCGTGCCTAGCAGCAACGGGGCGTACCTGTTCTACGGCACTATAGTGGCACCCTGCGGCCTCACGGCGTCACTCAGCATCGTCTACACCATCATCAGCATCGCCAGGAACAACCAGTCCGCAGAGCACCCCCTCACTCTCTCACAGGTGGGAGATTATGAGTTACTACATGTCAATCGGTTCATACATCCATTCACACGATTACGCTGACCGAGACAAGAAAATCAAGCATATGCTTTGGCTGATAAATGTAGGTAGTGTATCTTGGAGATACAACGGAAACGGGTATGAAAAAAATTATCAATTCTTTTTGTTCAGTATTTCGTAAATGGTTAGTAAAAATTGAGAATTCTCCACGTTCTGGTGCTGTTGCCGATGATATTTACAAACCTTCTCTGTGGAATTTCGACCTTCTTTTATTCTTAAATTACCCCAAGAGAAACAATTAGCAGGTATAGAGGATGATTCAGCAATTGAAGTAACTTGTTAAGCGCTACAAATTAACAGAACTGTACACAGAATTGTACGTATAAAAATAAAGTAGATTTATTTAATGGCTAGACAGTAGTAATGCTAAACATAAACGAAATAAATAATTATTGTCTTCAAAATTATTTTATTTTGTCAAATTTTTGTTAAAAAGTTACGGAATTTTCCTGCCAATGTCCCGATCCTTGTTTATTAAAATACATTTTGAATGCATCCCTTACACGTTTCGCATCTTTCAGAACAAGTCCACGTTTTCGTAGTTGAATGTTGTGTTTATTTCTTGGTTTCAACATTTCGTATATAACTTGACAAATTTCTGGTATAATGCGGCTAAGAGATTGATGAGACATTACAGCTGTGAACTCAAGATCTTGAGATTGTTTCGACATTACAGTTGTGAACTCTAGATCTTCGGGCTCCTACTTGTTACTAGAAATCTTAGCATAGCAGTCAGTCTCTCAAGGGGAGAGATTCTCCTTCTCACGGCAATGTCTTGTTTTTGTTTTATTAATGATAGCAATTTCAAATAATGGTCCGTAACCATTCGTAAATAATTACGCCAGTCTTGAGGTTCATGAAGTAATTCCCGAAGAAATTCAGATGAAAGACCTATTCCTCTCTAGCAACCATTTTCTAGACCATTTTTACTTTTTAATCTTATCAGACATAGTGAAATAACCACTAAAAGTAATGCTTCATCCATGTTTTTTTTTTTTATAAAACTGAGCCAAAGACGGAAGTTAAAAACTCAAGAATGTGGACACGAGTGTTTGGTCAATTTTATCTGACGTCTTACCTGATCAAGTAAAACGTCGGTCAAGACGTTACGTGTAGACCGGCTTTAAGACTCATATGGGGTTTCATGGGGACCTGTGTGTTGCTGATGAGACTCTCTATGTTTTGGCTTGAATACGTCGATATTGTGTTAATACTCGAATAAAACTTCCTCGGAGTTAGTCCGGTTATTTCGGAGATGAAATTCTCTGATGCCGTTGATAACTGATAAGTATCCCTCAAACAACTGTAGGCAAACACCTATCACCTATTCAGAGACAGGATGATGGTAAAGAAAAGCTGGGGGAAGTCTACCGAATGTGCACTGGCCTTGCCTATTGAGTACTATGTGTTGGGATATTATGGGCCATGTTTTAGACAGAATTTCCAAAAGTCATGAAATAAGAAGACGAAAGTATCCAGACCGCTGAAGAAACGGATAAATGTGCCGTAGAATTGATTCCATAATCAGTTTTGGTTCCAACTGCACCATGTAATTCAAGCGAATACTAAATTGTGCATTTTATCCATTTATGATAGATGACGGGTCTCATTCCCATCCGGATGTTAAAATGTCCTAAACCAGCGTGTAATCAGACGTGTTCATAAGACAACATGAACAAGCCTAAGGCAACATAAGAAAATGAGCCAACGGAAATATTAGCTGAAAGAAGAAAACTATCATTCTAAAACTGCGATCCTATTTTGAAATACGAGGGGTATAGCAACAACAAAATCAAAATTTCTGCGGGTAAACTAAAAAGTCATAATTCAAGACTTTTATGATCATATAAAAGATTACTATTAAAAACTTAAAAAGGAAATTATGACATCCTGGTGAATTTTACAAAATTCAGACCGGAGCAAAGACAGATTACTCAGAAACATGTCCATTCTACTCCAAACAATAGATACCAAAACAATTGCTAAAATCCAGTGCCTAGTGTAAACCAAAATAATTAAAATAATGAATTTCTCTTTAACGTATACCTACACTCTAATACATTTTGATTATTAATGATATTTTAAACTAAAACGAAACACTTATACTATAATAAAACTTGTTAGTTAACAGTTTTAAACAGACATTGCATTGACAAAATTCCATATTTTCTAAAAATAACTGTTCTCAAACACCTTTTTATTGGCCATGAGAAAAAGCAGTTATTACATAGCTCAAGTTTATTGCGGACGCAGTAATATATATATATATATACGTATATTTTACCAGGATCATTAAAAGCATCGATTCTCACCATGTCTTGTAATTAACAATTTGTCCAGTGTTTCCACTGGGTAGTTAGAAACAGAGATTGTCGATTCCTGAAGCAATTTGGGGGGGCGGGGGGGCTTAAGTGTTGCCACCTGTCTAGATTCATGTAACTTATGTTCTCTAAGACAGGTATATTTCGTACGTCCCCTATTTAGTGTGGTGGCGCCTTAACTCGCGCAACCACACTGCGGGTTAAATATAAAAATTTCTTAGCTCTCATTTTATTGTTACCGTGACATAGTTTCCTGCATCTAAACTGTTGTTTGTATTTCTGTTTTCAGATGAGAGGAGACTTGCTTGTTACGATTCTGACGCTAGTGTGGCTGTCCGCAGGACCTGGATTCGATAAATTAGGACTCGTCTTCCAAGTAGTATTTTCCATCTCAAACGCGCTGCAGGGCATCATTATTTTTGTCGTAAGGTGTCTTCTTTATTCACCCGCAAGGGCGGCCTGGATTAAGTGTTTGAAAAAGGAGAAAATTAGCGACTACAACGATATAGTTCAGTCATCAGTAATGGGAAATTCGCATTCACTTAACACGGTTTCATCGATGGTTTGTTCGCAGTCGGCACACAAAGAGGGAACGTCCAACGACGATTCTAATAGCTCAGCGTGGAGTCGGCCGCACGCGAAGGACGGTCAACGCAAGACCAGATACCAGTCGTACTGCGCCTGGAAGGTACACAATGTATTCAGCAAGTCGACGGAGATAGACGAACTGGAAATGCAGGATCCAGATTCAGCACCGGGTCATGACAAATATATATCGTCCACTCTCAAGAAAGAACTAGAAAAGACTCTTATTGACAGGCCAACTATTACTAGAACGCAGAGCATGCACGTCAAGAGCGAATCTTTGTCAAACGATCTGTGCTCCTTCAAAAGAGGAAAGAGTATTCACTGTTCTCTCCACCTGTACAACAAAGCACCATTTCATTTATCTTGCACAGAAAGCCAAGATCTGCTGACTGCTAAAGAAGGAGAGGATACGTCGTGGCAATTCCTCAGGACACAGCCCAGGAGCGCAGCGAAATCTCACGAGAGGAATGCTATGTCAGCCAGGAAGGAAACTCCACTTGTCGAAGGCGATTCTCGTGTCATTGTACACGCGGAGAAAGCCACTAGTCACTCCGACCAGGGATACATATCGGGTATTTGCACTGCGGAGCATTCGCCCGACAGCCCCTGTCATAAGTTACACCACTCCAAGAAGGGTCTGGCCGATACAGACGCTAGACTCACAGTCTCCACTCCAGACCATATCTCCACTCCTTCCGAAGACGATCCTTCCACACAGAAAACGAAAAGTGACGGAAACATTTTGCCACAGCGAACACAGCCGCAGAAACTAGAAAGAGAGAAAATAATTTCCCATACTTTCGTTGTGATTAATGGCCAGAAAATATACACCAACAATCCCTCCGTCAGACTAAATGTTGATCACGCAGGAGACGGTCAAAAAATTGATGTTCAATGTGTAAACAATAACGAGATTCATCCTATTCTGAATGCTGAGAACTTTGCAGAGGTGAAGAGCAAATACTGCAACAGTTCATCCCAGTGCCAAGAACGTCTGTCGAGGGAAAGGTGTAGCAGCGCAAACACCGGCAGAATATATGCTTACAAAGACATAAACAAATAAAAGTACCTGTCTCTAACTTTGTACACTTTTGATGTGAATGAAAAACGTTTTTGTGTTCTTAGTCTGTGCTGATCATGTTAAAAGATCTAATGTATGAATCATAATCATTTTACGTGTTTTTATTTAGGGTTTGTAGGACACTGAAATATTAGCAAAAATGTAGTAAAATTTATAATGTCAGTTAAATTTATAATGCCATTAACTGAATTTTTAAAATCTATGTTAATTTATCTTTAATTAATCGTCATAGGCAGAATTGTTATAATTATTCTGAGCACAGGACAACAGGTACAAGACGTGTATAATATTGCTCAAATCACGATATTTATCGTTAACTTGAGTATTTAAATAACGGTCAAAACATGATGGGAACTTCCAATTTGAAGATTTATGCGCTTTATTTATAGAAGCCAGTGATTTTTGCTATTTAGGAAATTATCGAGAAACCTTGCATGCCAAACACAATAAAGAAATGTGAGTTCATCTGAGTAAGCTTCACTATTTCTCACACTTTTAAGTATTACACCAGAATATTTGTTATCATAGCAAAATTTTATTTTTATACTAGGTAGAGTTGCAGTATTTTCTGAAATAATTAGTGTTATTTGTGTACATATATATTTAATGCAAATATTTATAATGAGATTATGGAAGTGTATAGATTGTTTTCATGTATATTTTTAAAGTGGTACATAGCTGAATTCTTACTTCAGTAAATCGAATCTTGTAAAATGACACAATGTTCTTTTTTTATTTAATATTTAATGATGTAATTGTAATTTCAAATAAAGACTACTTCCACTCAGGTGGTGTCTCAGTAATACCTAAAACTGATATTGAGATGATAACACGAAATAGCTTTCACTGGGAATGTCCACACACAAAATTAATGAAGTTGCAGCATAAAAACAGCAAGTATTAACAGACCGCTGGCTATTTGCACTTAACAATTAACACTCAAATGTGAAAATTAAAAGTGCAACACCCAGACAGAAATGGTGGAAACTTTCTAGATATATCCAGGGTCATACCCAGAAGTAATGATAACAAATTGAAACGGCTAAGTTTATTACCTTCAGATACAGTTGTCACTTAGAAGTTCGCCCACCTTAAACACCTATACATTCATGGATCCTTGCCGGAATCGAATCAATAAGTATTCGGATGTCTCTCTACGCCTGCATGTCTTACCCAGTGAGTTGTGTTGGGTGACTGTGTCTATTCCTGACCCCCCAGACATACTCTGTAGGGTACAAATCTGGGAACCGCATGGTCCAAATTGTGATCGTAACCCCTTGCAAGGCTTGTGTTATGATGGCCACAGTATGAGGACGGGCATTATCTTGCTGGACGATGCTATTTGGATGGTGGACATGAAGCCAACCAACTATACTATATTGGAGAGGTCCCACTTTTCACATTTTTCATCGTTCTATGTTCATACCAAAATTGTCATTTCAGTGTATGATTTTTATTCTCTGTTTCCGCCATGGGCACAGTTTATTTACCAGCAAAAGACAGTAATGTTTCGCTTTTTAGTTCACGATTTCTATAGTCCGTGAAGGACACATCCCACAAACAACAATGGGAATATAGAGAAGAGAGTGGTTGGAGAATACAAAGTGTATGTTATGCATGAGGCCTAGATGGATGTTTATGGAAGAATTAGGAGTATTATGTGGAAATGAAGAGAATTCCATGACCACAAACTGCCACTCGATTTCAGGCATAAGGAAGAGGGGAAATTTTATTTTTTAGACAAGAGAGTCAGTGATAGGAATAAATTACCCAGGAAAATGATAAATATTGTACTAAGAACGCTGAAAGAATTTAAAATTTGTTAAATTCAGAAGTAGATAGGTGGGGAAATTTAAATTAAATTAAACTGTAAAGCGAAGCTATACTCCACAACATATTTCAAACATAATTTTAAAAAACAAGTAAGGAACTATTTGAGAGAAATGTAAGAACGGAGACTTTCCCGAGAGAAACTAACCCGCAGCACACCAGACCCTATAGTGCCGGCCTCGGTAGCTTGGGGACATGGGTCTGTGTGAATGTCGTGTCCTTGTGATCACATCTACTCTGGAGAAACTAATACATTGAAAGAATCACGAAAATCATATTGATCTGGCTGTAGCGCCTCAGTAACCGAATACCAATTCTAAAAAAAAGTAACGATAGCGGAGCTTTGCCTATAAGAAAACAAGAACAGTACCCAATCCGGTTATAAATGTACACCATCATAAAGTATTTATTTTAATCTGGCGAATATAGTTAATAAACACCAGCGATGAGGAAGATAACATAATAAAAAACATAATGATGTGGAAATCAATCTTAAATGAATATATTAAAGAAAACCGGCTCCATCTAGCTAAGAACTCTCTACTGCGATGGAAATTTCAAACTTTTGCGCCTGTAGCACTTACTTGTCTGTTATATCCACCAGCTCTTTTACCAAGCCGGTTTAATTTATGACCCACTTAGGGATCGATCAGAAGGCGGTATTTATTATTATTGTTTGCCATTTACAGATTATAATTATTAGATGACTATAGCTCCACTACTAAATAATTTTGGCTGTATTAATTAGCCAGTGGTGATTATTTATGAGAGCACAGTTTTGTTTTCTAATCGATTTAAATTGGTTTTATCAAAGAAATTACTGAACCTCTGCTTTCGCATCCGCAAAGATAATCTCCATTACTAACTTAGTAGCAAATTTCCAATCGTGTTTAAACCTGAATACATACAAGGAAGATTGCAGCGGTCCGCTCAACTCCCTCCGTGCGATGCTTATCACTACTTACATTTTATGCTATACTTATATTTTACTCATCCCATAAAAGTAGCTACCAATTTTTTTATTGATACTTATTTGAACTTTCATAATAATGAAAATGGATCACAATTATTTTAATTTATATAAAACCTTTCGTGGCCGCCCTTAGCAGTCACATGGACCACTGGGGGACCACAGGGACCACTTTGGGAACCACTGGTGTAGATGGACCACTGAACTATGCATCTACGGCTATGTTAGAAAACTTCGGGGAAGGGTTGGTATTCGGACAATTATAGATAAGAATGGAAAAGAATTTACTGTGGATTTGAAAATGGCAGAGATATTGAGTGACTGGCTTAATGAGATCATTAGGGACTATCATCCTGGGGCGGGAAGGAGTAAATCAGAAAAGTACAAATGAGCAAACCCAAAATTTTGAAATAGATCCTCAGGAAATTATGAACGAACTAAGAAAGCTAAAAAAAGCGCAAAGGGGTCGATGTAGATAATATTACTACATATGTATTACTAGTTGCTACCCGCGACTTCGTACACGTGGACTTTGAATTTCATTGCTAGAAGCTGTAAGTTACGTAAGATTTGTCCCAAACAACATCGAGTCGGCATAATATCACGGGAAAGCCATCACTATATCATTCTACCATCGAACCTTGTCTCATGAAGAGAATCGATTTCCAACATGTTTAAAAACAGAAAAAACGAAGGTGTGGAGAGTTGCAAGGGGGTTAACTGAAGGCAGCTTCAATTTCAG
Organism: Vandiemenella viatica; assembly: GCA_031002005.1. Taxonomy (NCBI): domain Eukaryota; kingdom Metazoa; phylum Arthropoda; class Insecta; order Orthoptera; family Morabidae; genus Vandiemenella; species Vandiemenella viatica. The sequence continues at coordinate 117,895,906 of CM061921.1, forward strand.
CTTTGTCTTCTCTTCTTTATTCAGCATGAACATCAGATTCTTGGGTTCTAATAACTTCAGCTGCTCATGATCTGCTAGAGCTACGTCTTAGGTCTGGTTTTGCGCCTGCGAGGTATTTCAAAAAAGAAGACAAAATAAACTGATGCCAGAAACTTATAGACAAACAGAAAGTAATAGTACAGTCCAGCGCAAATCGACATCTATACTAAAAAATAAGTTTTGTCTTTAAATGAAATTTATTAACAGATCATACAGTAACTGGCTACGAGAGAAGCACAGCCTGACCGACCAATTTAACATTACAGACTTACACACGCATCCGTCTGCCTTACTTTCGCATTTATAAAATTATTGGAGATCACACACAAACTGCCTGCGAGAGAAACAAAGGCTGAGGGACCAGTATAGCGTAAATAAAGTAAACGTTTACAGCACTATTCAGTCGCCTACGATTTGCCACGCATTCTGCTCCTGAATTTATGGGACCTACATCCTTACGACAGAACTTCAAGGCTTGGTTCATACGATGAAAAACAATTCTTAAAACTGTTTAAACCGAAGACCACACCGCGAGTTTCACCCACTGCGCTACTCGCCCAAACAGTTGGTGAAAATTACAGAGACGTATACATACTATGCTTCTGTCTTTGACAGTTCAGTTAGTTTTCCATGATTCCATAACAATATCTATACAGATAATAGTACCCTGTGTCCTTCCTAAAGGCAAATAGCATCTCCTTGTAAAAATTTCATCACGATCGGATTTGCCGATTAGCAGGGCCGGCGGATAATGTGGGTATGGTGGGTATGGTGTGTACCCACCCGGAAAATTGGTATTTTACCCACTCGGAATTTGAGAGCAACTGAGGGTGCATAAAGGAAAGAAATAAGAGAAAGAAAGAATGACAGACCAGACCAGCTAAGCATATTAGTTTCATTATTATTATTATTAAAACGCACCCGGGAAACTGGAGACGGAAGAAGATGATCATGATTCAAAAAGCTTGTAAAATAAGCTTTGTATCCACAACAACGCCATGAGAGAAGCACAAAATTCCTATGATGTTTCGACAGAGATAACCAACCAAGCTATTGCCTAAAGTGCTCAATCGACGGCAAACAGTCGTTCTGCGGGAAAGCAAAAATTCTACGGTAAAATGTACATCCAAAACCGTCATGTGTGAAAGCCGCCTTAGTATACTTCGAACGCGCTTCGGCTAAAAAAGTTCATAAAGATCAATTCGTAGTCAAGATGTAAAGGAGAAACGAATCAAGTGTAAATAATGTTAGAAGATAGCAGCACGTAGGTCCACTGGAACTTTAAACGATGGCCTTGTTCAGTCAGCTGACAGTCTTATTTTTGTTCTTCACTATATACAAAAGTATATATGTAATGAACATTCGCGCGTACATTCTAGAGATGAAACGGAAGTTATATTATGAAAGCGGAAACAGAATCAGAAGTTATATGAAAATGTTATATAAAAATGTAAATTGGTGTCACTACTCTTAATTTACTTCCTAGTTACTTCTATTTAATACAAATGTCAAGTGAAGTAATGATTATCTTAATAATCAAATCAATCAGGCAGTAGCTGACTTTAAAGTAAATAATAATAATAATAATAGTTTACTGTAACTAATATTGGAAAGTTAAAAATGGAGAGTTAAATTTTAAAAACAAAAGCTTAGCAGCCTTTTTTTATTTTAAATTGCTTCTTTTTTCACCATAAATTAAGGCTGCTTCACTGATAGGTGGAGTAATGACAAATGGAAAATTTGTGTTCATTTACCACCACTTAGGAGGCTCTTTTTTTTGATGGAAGTCGTATTTGCTTCAGCTACTGGACCAGACTGACATTGATATTTTCTTTCTTGTTCCTACAACTTAAGAACTGCATCTAGTTTCTCACACTCTTCAAACCCTTCTGGAAGCATACATTTCAAATGACTTAAAAGCAATGGTAGAATGGCAGAAATTCCTTTTCACATAACGTACACTTTACCAAACATTAAATTTTTTCTCCAGATCTGACTTGGTTTCATTTTGAGACAAACTAATGGTCATACAACAAAGTACACAATTAGCGGTTAAACTCTCACGGCTCTAGTTCTCTTCATATTATGAACTACGCTGAAACATTTAAAAAAAAAAAAAAAGGTTGACAATATCAACGTGGTACAATCGATATCAACGGCTCATTCAAAACAGATGTTCGATAACCGTAATAGTTTTCGAAAATAATTAGTACCTTGAAGGCCTTCTGTGAGAGGAGCCAACCAACAGCAATGGAAATTCAAAATTCATGGCATTTTTAAAAGCTCGAGCTGGAGATGTGACTGGTCTAAAATCGTGGCTGCAAAGAGATGGTTACAAATGGCTTCCTATTGATTGTCAGAAAGAAATTTTTGATTTGATGGCTACTACACTAATCATGGAAGAAATATGATCATTTTGCTTGAGTATCGTTTCGGATGATTTCATTGCAAGTGAACATTTTATTGGATTGTTTATAACTGCGAACACCATAGCAGAAACCTTATTTGATCCGGTCATTGACATTTTCGTCAAGCACAAGTTGGCGCTCTCTAAAGGCTACTACGAGGTTTTTAATGTTTCTGGAAAAATAACAGGATTTCAGTCACAAATAAGCAATGACGAGTATCGAGCTTTATTTGTGCATTGTAGTGCCCATAATCTCAATCTTGCTGTACGAGATGAAATTGAGAGAGTTATAACAGCAAGAAGATCCACAGGAACTATAGAAGATTTGGCAAACTTGTTGCGAGACTCGCCGTAACGGCTTGGGCAGTTTAAGCAACTGCAAATCGGAATATAAAAAGGAACTAATTATGATTTGCCTTTTTTTGCAGCCTATTTTCCAGCAAGTTATTTCTAAAGATTACAGGTTATATCTAATTTTTTAAATTATGGTTTTATATTTGTAAGCATATCTATACTTTTTTTTACAGATGGTTAATGAGAACTCTTAAATCAGTAAGAGAAAATTATCAGCAGCGAATACAATTTCTGCACAATGATTGACTGATCATTCTGCAGCAGAGAAGTAAATAATGCTGTCGCTGCTAAGGCTTCTGAATTTACTCCTACATGGAATCGTTTAAGTGTATTTTCTTTTTAACGATGATAGAAATTTTTAATCGCTTCGAAATTTTGAATGCAGATCTACATAAATCGAATCTATATGTTATTGGATCGTGTGAGAAGATAGAAGCAATGACCGACGTTTTGTACTGTGTTAGAGATTCAAAATTCGAAGCAATTTGCCGGAAAAGTGTGCAGTCAGGTACTAACTTTGAAATCAACGAACCACAAATCCCACATCAGCGTAAAATTCCCATCGCCTCGACCAAGGTAGAAGCGAAAATCTCCGATTCGAAACACCTCAAATTTTTTTTCGTAAATCTTACATTGAATTTTATGATCAAGTACTCTTGTCTCTAAAGAGTCGATTCCACAACGATTCCACCAGCTTCTTTAAATCGTTAGAATGATTCGCTTTGGGACAGCCCGCAAATATTGAAAGAATTGTAAATTTCTATAACCATGATTTTTCCCGATTTCTAAGTGATAGAGACATGTTTTGCAACTTTTGAAAAGGCAAGATAAAAAGACAAAAAAGTAAGAGAGGGATTGTAGATTTTTCACAAAAGTACAAACTGACTAGAAGACTCATACCAGAGTTTGTGCACTTCGTTCGACTACTCATCACGATTACTGGGTCGTCCTGTTCGAATGAACGAAGTTTTCGTCTTACACCAAATCAAAACAAGGATCGACAATGTTTCAAGACAGACTCAATAATATCGCAATATTACATGTAATCTGACAGACGAACCATGTTTGGAAAAATTGTTTACTCGGTTCATTTCCAAACAAGTAAAGCGCAGCACAGTTTTGCATTGTGTAATTAATAATGAATAGTAAATTAAAAATATAATTTTTGTATAAAACTAAATTTATATTGAATAAATTACAAGTCTATAAATTCAATTTTTATTTTTTATCCGAATTAATTTTTCTTTTTAATTTGTTTATATAATTATCACTATTATTATTTTAGGTAAGATAACCAAATAATATTTTCAAGGGAATCCCCCCCCCCACTCCTTCTAACTGCTTGATTCCCCACCCGGGCCGAACACGAAACGCCACCCCAGCCGTTTAGCCCTGAAACCAGACACAGAGACAGCGTTACTTTCGCATTTATAATATTAGCATATATAGATAACGAGATACGATATTGTATATTACCTTGATATATTATTTGGATTGAGCCTGGAGTCATGCTGCCTACCAGAGGACTGGTTAAGAGCAGTAGTAGTACCGGTTCACAAAGGAGTGGGTAACAAATAGAGTTGAAAATTATAGTTCGATTTGTTTGAGTTCAGTGATGGAGAGAATAATATGCAACTACAGCAGAAATATTTGTAAGGAAAGAAATTGGTTTAGAAATCAGAAAGATAGCTTTAGGCAAGGATATTCATGTGAATCTCAAATGGTGGGCTATATGCAAGATATTTCTGGTGATTTGAATAAGGGAGGTCAAGTTGAGAGTTCAGTACTAAATTTTTCAAAGGTATTTGACAGAGTGAGTTACAAAATGGCATTAAATAAAGTGAAAACTACTGGAATGGATGAAAAAGTAACTAGATGGGTAGATGAATTCTTAAAAGGCAGAAACCCAAGCGTTAGAGTAGGAAATTCTGCATCAAAAGAGGTGGAAGTGAATATGGGAGTGCTACAGGGAAGTGTCATAATGAATGATTTCGTTGATGATTTAAAGGCAGAAGATAGGTTGTTTGCGGATGATGTCATGGTATAATAATGATCAAAACGGGAGAAGACTGTGAACAGCCGCATGGTGACCTGGATTTATCTGGGTAGGCCAACATGGAATGAAGATAAATTCAAAGAAGAGTCAGCTTATTAATACACGGATTAAAGACCAAAGGTTGTTTACGATTATAGAGTGAGGACAGAATTGATTGTTGAAAGCTTAGATACAAATATCTTGCCATAACATTTGATAATAAACTCAACTGGGCAGGTGGAAGGTTTAAAAATCCTTCATTTACGGGAGAAGGTGATAAAAGGATGTACCAGAGAAGTGAGGGAACTGGGTTACAAAACTTTTGTCAGACCATTGCTTGAATATGGTAGTTAAGTTTTGAAAACACATTTTGGGTATCTAATACAGGAGTTGGAGGGTGTGCAAAAAAAACAGCTAGCTTTGTTTGTGGGAGTTGCCACAGGACGCAGTCTGTAACAGATATGATATTGGAGCTGGAGTGAGAGTCATTGGAAGACAGAAGAAGGGTGAAGAGAGTGCTGGGAGTATAGACGGCGTGCGTTGGTGACGAGGCTTAGAGGGATATTGGTGGAAGCATTAGGAGTAGTGCATTGAAAGGAGAAGATGGCACTCAATTTCATTCATAAGGAAATTGGAAATTTTCTTTTGTGGTAAGAGTGTCAGGTACTGAAATAAATTACAAAGGGAACTAATTAATAATTTACTAAAAATGCTGACGGAATTTAAAATTAATATTTGGAAAAATAGATGGGTGCGGAAATTTAACACTAACGGTATACAAGCTAATACTAAGAAAAGGGCAAATAGATGACTAGGGAAATTGCCACCAGAGCGTGCATTGCATGGCAATTAATATTCTGGAATCAAATCTCTTGGAAAAGAAGGAATCTAAAGATTGTTTAAACTGATATCGAAAAGTTACGAAACTGGAAAGGTTCCAACAAATTTAAATAAAAGTGTTATTACGCTCACAAAGAATTGCTTAAAAATGTTTAAATCATCCCACAAGAATTAAAGCAACATAGGTCTTAAAATTACTGTTTACCATAGTATACAGAATAATAGAAAGAAGGCTGGAAAAGTTATTAGACGAATTCCTGTTTGGGTTTAGGAAATGTGGGGTACAAGATAAGCAATTGTGGCTTTAAGATTAATACTTGGAAGGATATTTCAAATAAAACAAGGATTATTTTATGGATGTTTTTAACTTGACCTTTGACAATGTTAAATGGGACGAATTATTCAAAATTTTATGGAAGTCGGATCTAAAATATCAAGATATAAATTTGTTATAATATATATAATAATTAGGTGGCTGTAGTAAAGGTAGAAAGTGAAAATGTGTAGGTTTGTAGTCTATATCCACTAATATTCAATTTGTACATAGAGAAAACAACCAAGGAAACAGTAAAAAATTAATTAGCATTAGCATTCAAGAAAAAACAATCAATACGCTGCGATTTGCTAATGACATTGTCCTGTTACGACACAATACTGATAAATATCGAAACCTCATAAATAAAATCAAAGTAAGGCAAAAGTTGAGAAATGTAGTAATAACAGTAGAGTAAGAGTAATAATGGGATCAGATATCGTAGAAAAAGTAGGAGAATTTTCTTAGTTAGGGAATGAAATTACAACTGAAGGCCGAGCCAAGAACAACATCAAAGAACAATAACACTAACAAAAAGAACATTCTTGACAAAGAGAAATATTTTATTTTCAAATATTGTCCAATGAATCAATAAGAAATTTCTAAAATTAAATGCATGGAAATGAAACTTTAGGAATACCTAAAAAAAAAAAAAAAAAAAAAAAAAACTGAAGCTTTGTAATTTGGTGTTACATAAGGATGTTGAGAATTAAGTGAACAAATAAGGTACGACGCGAACGTGCTTTAAAAGTGATGGGCGAGGAGGGAAGTTATTGGAAAAGTCTAACAAAAGAATAGAAAGAATGGTAGGCCACATTTCAATGCATGAGGGTTTGTTTAACTTGTTAATGCAATGAATAGTCGACCGAAGGAATTGTAGAACAAACCTTAAATTAGAATATGACAAGCTTTAATTGAAAATGATGGATATGTTGAGATGCAGAGCATAGCTTATGTGGTGGAGGACTGCAACACACCAGAAAAAAAAGATGACAAAAAACTTGTATTTCGGCGGGAGAGCACGAAGGGGTCTTCAGTAGAGCGTCGTGGATAGACCAGGAAGCGTCTTGGTATACATCATTAGGAGAAAAAAATCCAGATTGTAACCAGCGACACTGAATTTTCAAGGCAATCGCAGTAAATAATGAGCTATCAGCCCCCTCTAGCTGAATAACTATTCGTTATTCAACAACAACAACAACAACAAAACTGGAAAATTTGGGTAGTGGAGTTTACATCAAACAAACGTCGAAAATTAATATTGAAACTAAATTTTAAAAGAAGAACGATGTCAATGAAAATTTAGTGGTTATTCGTACCAATAAAATTAAAATAATGTCTAATAAGCCCATCTGTGTTGCAATCTCAATAAAATATTTATAAAAAGAAATACTGTATAATTTTCATATAATGTTATAAAAACACAGCATGAAAAGAATATTGAATTCTGTTAGCAATACTTTGAGCAAAAGATCTTTTTTAGCAAAAAATGAAAATTTTATAAAGCCAAAGTAACACGTGACAAATATGTGTATCAGGCGAATACATAAAAGGCAATAAATATAATATTCCACTAAAAAAAATGTAGGTAATATATAGGACAAGTGCAAAGACACAGTTTAAAATGTTGATTTAAGATCCAAAATACTTGAACATGCATGTAAAGTTGATAAAAAGGAAAATAGAAACTAAAAAAGGTATAAACTAATGTATGGTTAACCCCCGAATTACATTTAATTATTACAATTTTTATATTTAATAATAGAGAAAGTTATTGAACAATTAATTAAATGAAAATGCGAAACATTGAATATTCATGTTTGAAGTTGTAACAATTCCGTTAAATCCTAATGACAATAAAATAGTTGCGTTTGAAAGGAATTTTGATAATTAAGACATGGGCAATGCAAAACGTCTGTCTCTTGATATTTTTAGGAATTAATATTTTGTTCGAATCCTTTTCGATTTTATTTTTAGTCCGATAATATATTTGTAACAGCTCCAGTTCATTACACAATTTTATTTATCAGGTAAAATAATTCTAATACTCAAAATTCAAGTAGATATTTTTAACTGTTTCCACTTTCCCGATTTTAATATCAGTTATCTGGTATTATTTATCAAATTCCATTTTTTTAAGTTCATCAGTTGAGGTTGGCATATTGACTTCGTAGAGCTGTTTGATTAGATTAGGAGTGATACAGTAATAAAAAACACTATTTTTTTTAAATCCAAATGCATTATTTATTTTCAACATCAGAATACAAAATTAATTGACGTTTTATCATTCTACAAATAAATTTCCATCAGTCTTAGTTTTCATCATCAGTAACGGAGAAAAGATATTTACTTACAGATGTGAACAAAATGAGGGCACGAGCAGGAGGATGATTTCAGAGTTCAGAAGTGGGGATAAATATATTTTATTTTTTATTTATTACTCTTGTTCCATAAATCCCCGCTGAGAAAGGACTTCTGGGAAGTGGAACATGTTATGGTTGGTATATATACAATCAGGATGAATAAAAATCATAGTAAAAAAGTATTACATGCTTCAAACAATCAAAAAAAATTAATCATTAAGATTTTTAACTGAATTTCGCAAAAGATATTTTAGATACAGTTAATTCCTTTGTACAAATTTTTGTATAGTGTGAAGGAGTTCAAAATAAGACAATCTCTCAGTTTTTTATAAATGCTTTTTTCATCTCCAAATTGTTTTATACGTTAGGAACTTTGCTGAATGTATATGTCCCAGAATAATTAACTCTTCATGTATTCATAATAATGATGTTTTTATTTTGTGTTAATTATTTTTGTAACGTCATTTTCTTATTTTTAAAGAGTTTCGCCATATAACATAACAGAATTAGAAGAGTACATTTGTCCCGTTAATTCCAGACTGCTGTAGAGAAAGTGTTTTTATTGTAAATATTGCAATATTTAATGCGATATATTCTTGAAAACTTAATTTCTCATCTATTTAAATGCCAAGAAATGGTATGATCATTGTTTCCAAGATTTTGTTATTTTTATAAATTTTGTGTAAATCTTACTGCACATATACATAGGTTTGCCTTAAACCAGTTTGCCACATCACTGGGTACTTCATTTGTATTAAATTCCAGATTAATGTTTCGTGGTTCTTTATTATCAGATTACTGTATTTTTTAAATAAAACGCTCTTAACCTTATCAAACAAGTTTTTAGGATTATTACTGATATATGATAAAAATAAAAGTGCCCTAGGACAGAGCCTTGTGGAATTCCATGTCGTTTTTTTCGCCCAGTCTGATGAAGCTTCTTCAGTTAAATTTAAATAAAGAAGAGAGAACTTTTGAATTCGGCTTTTCATCCATGAATTAAACCACTTACCTGTGGATATATGTATGCTACAGTATTCAGGTTTTTACAACATTAATTGATGGTCAACAAGGTCAAAGGTTTTCCACGAACAGAAACAATTCCTATAGGGTACAGTTTTTTAAATCTGCTATTTAAGACAGAATATATAGCCATTTGTGAGGATAACCGTTTTTTTTTATTCCAAACTGTGAAGTAATAAGATGATTATAGAATGTAATTTTTTTTACTGTATGATTTTTTTTTTAAATCTTGGAGAATCCTGGAAGAAAAGAAAAGGAGTGATAGTTATCTGTATACGTCACATTTCCTTTTTAAAAAAATGGTTTTACAACTGTATATTTAATTCTATCTAGAAATACATCTTCAACTGGATATTCATTTTAAATGAGGGGTAGTATGTTGCTTATACAATGTGAACCTCTTTCCAGTAATTTAATTGAAATGTTGTCATAGCTATAAGAATTTTTTGGTTTTAACTGTTTTATTAGTTTATTTATTGCTGAAACTGCTGTATCCCCACAGATCTAATAATGAAAGTAGTTGAAAGAAGCCTTAAGGCAAATTCTTTTTGTAGTCTAACTTCTCTACAACTATAGCAAAACGTTTGTTAAGTATTTTATACAGTTATCTCACCTTGTTATGCACAAGTCCATATTCATTTACTTTTATGTCTTTGAGCTACGAGGTGTGTACAAAAAGAAACTTAACTAATTAAATAGCGCACCAACGGCTGCAGATAAAATTCTCTGACTTCCGTGCACACTAGTGACATCTCTCGGCAAGAGATTGCCTCTTGTCGCACTACGGTCGCTGCATTAGTTTACGAGTGACAACCGGTTGAGTGAGGTCGTGCGCAGAGTGCTCGTCGGATTTGTGAGAAAGCGAGAATGAAGGAATTGGAGGAGCAACGCGTCTGTGTGAAATTTTGTGTTAAACTTAGGAAAACTTTTACCAAGACTCTTCAAATGCTTAAAGAAGCATACGGGGATGACTGCATGAGCCGAACACAGAGCTATGTTGGTTTAAGCGCTTTAAAGAGTGCAGGAGTTCGGTTACCGACGATCCAAAATCTGGTCGACCCTTCACATTAACAGACGACCACCATGTTGAGAGGGTTCGCACTGTGATTCGTGAAAATCGCCGTTTGACTGTCCGTGAGGTTGCTGAAGAAGTTGGCATAAGCTTAGGCTCTTGCAATCACATCCTGAGAGAAAAACTTGGAAATCATCGTGTCAGTGCAAAACTGGTGCCGCACTTGTTGACGGACGAGCAGAAGGAGAAGCGAGCTAGGATCTCTAAGGAGTTGCTTGAAAAAGCAAATGAGGACGAAGACTTCCTCAAGAACATCATTACTGGCGATTGAACATGGGTTTATGGGTACGATGTGGAAACGAAGAGGCAGTCTTCAGAATGGGTGGGGAAAGGTTCTCCTCGACCAAAGAAAACGCGGATGAGTCGGTAGAACATCAAGGTGATGATGGTCGTGTTTTTTGATTGAAAAGGAGTTCTGCACCATGAATTTGTACCACGTGGTCAAGCGGTAAACAAGGAAGTCTACCAGAAAATTTTGACACGATTGAGAGATGCTGTGCGTAGGAAAAGGCCTGAACTGTGGGAGAATCAGTCGTGGATGTTGCACCATGACAACGCACCCGCTCACGCATCGTTGTTTGTCACGAATTATCTGGCAAGACATCGCACTCCCGTAGTGCCTCAGCCACCCTATTCTCCAGACTTGTCTCCGGCAGACTTTTTTCTCTTCCCAAAACTGAAAAACACTTTGAAAGGACGTTGTTTCCAGACCATAGAAGAAATTCAAGACAATGCGACGAGAGAACTGCGCGCCATCGGAGAAATTGTATTCCAGGAGGCGTTCCAAAACTTGAAAAAACCATGGCAACGGTATATTGATAGTGAAGGACATTACTTTGAAAGGGACAGTGTGTAAAAGTTAGTATGATTAGCAATAAAGCAATTACAGCAGAAGTTCGGTTTCTTTTTGTACACACCTCGTATTTACAGACTTTCCAGTTTTATATTTTATAATATTCCATATAGTTTTTATTTTGTAATTGGAATTCTTTAATTTCTCTGATACATTCATGTTCTTGGTCTTCCAGATTACATTTCTTAGTATTTTAGAATAAAGTGTATTGTGATCTTTCATTGTATATTTATTCGATTCTGTTAATTTCATTTGAATATCCCTTTCGGATATGCTAAAAGTTCTAATACCCTTTGTAATCAATCCCTTACCCAGTTCGTTGTTTGGCATGCTGATAGCCTTCCTATCTTTAAAATATCCGTCAAATGGTGTTAGAAATATATTTAGCAAAAAACCAGTTCTGACGCTTTCTCACTATCTAAGCAATCTGTGATATGTTATACAATGTTTGTATTAAAATTTATTTTACATATCTAGCGTTTTTATATACATATATACAGGGTGATTCAAAATGATTGTCGGGGTTTCATGAATTTTTTACCGGCTGTGTACTAAAGATACAAGTATTATCTTTACATGGATAAATAGACAAACTCTCAAAGTTTTGTTTTGTAGCAGCCACTGATCATGTAGTTACGTTTTATTCCGCCAGATGTCAGTGTTTGCAATATGGCAGCTAACGCTATAGAGAAGGCTTTTTGCACTCTAGATTTTCACGTGTTTCAGTCAGTTACCGTTGTCCAACGCCACTTTCGTAAAAAAAATTGTGAAGGATGCACCTTCAGACAATACCATTCGGAGGTGGTATGCGCAGTTTGTGGAGAAGAGCTGCCTATGCAAAGGGAAAAGCAGTGGGCGTCCTTCTGTGCCCGAAGTCGACGTGAACCGCGTCAGAGAAGCTTATCAACGTAGCCCGCGGAAATCAACAAGAAGAGAACAGAATATTCCGCAAACCACAGTTTGGCGCGTGCTACGAAAACGCCTAAAAATGAAATCCTATAGCCTAGAGCTGCTTCAGGCTTTTACACCTGACAACCATCGCAAACGTCTCACGTTTTGCAACCTTATGCAAGAAAAAATGGAAGGAGATGGGTTTTGTAAAAAACTCATTTTTAGTGATGAAGCGAACTTTCACTTGTGCGGGAAAGTTAACAAGCATAATGTGCAGATTTGGGGGACAGAAAATCCCAGTGCTTTTATTGAACACCAGCGTGATTCTCCAAAAGTGTGTGTGTTCGCTGCTGTTTCCAAGGCGAAAAAGTGTACGGCCCGTTCTTCTTCCATGAACAGACAGTAACAGGACTAACTGAGTGGTTGCTGCCTTAGCTGAAAGAAGTGGATGATTTCATATTGCAACAAGATGGTGCTCCACTTCATTTCCATCGGGAGGTCAGAACATTTCTCAACGAACAATTGCCGCAGCGATGGATAGGACGTGGAGCCGACAGTGACCAAATGCTCATGGCTTGGCCACCTCGTTCACCAGATTTAACCCCACGTGATTTTTTTCTGTGGAGTTACGTCAAGGATCAAGTTTATCGTCCTCCTCTACCTGCGACTATCCCGCAACTGAGAGAACGGATCAGGGCCACCTTTCTAAACATTTCTGATGACATGCTGCGTTGCGTGTGGGATGAAATGAACTATCGCATAGATGTATGCAGAGTGACACAGGGCACACATATCGAACATTTGTAATGGATGTAAAAAAACTTTATGAGTTTCTTTACACATCAAAATAAGGTTCAAATTCGTATCTCAATTGTGCTAAGTGTAGTAATTTTTTGAAACCCCGACAATTATTATGAATCACCCTGTATGTATCACATCACTTCTTGATACAAAATAGTTCGACATCATGATCAGTGACAACATTTACTGCTGATAGTGTGCTGGAATTATTGTAGTGAAAGATAATCACAAAAAAATTATAATTTGCAGTTCTGCTTTCATTTTGTATTCTTGCAGGAAGATTTAGAATTGCCAGCCATTAATCTGAAAGAAAACATCAATACTTCTATATCTATTCTCTCACTGTTGCGATTGAGACAGTCACGTTAAGCTATTTGTTTGTTATTTGCAAAATGTGGTAGCATTTACTCTGTTATAAAAACAGATTGAAATTTCGATAGGTGGCCCTGTCATTTGATATAACAATGAGCTGTTCTATTCAGATTCCAGTTTTCTAACACAGCATTTATACTGCTGTTGTATACAATACTTTCTTACAACCACATAGCTGCACTGAATATTATTTTTAACAAAAATGGCAACTTCCCCTTTCTTATTATTACATTTACAATAATAGGAGCTTAATTTATACTTCGATATTGACAGACAAACGATGTTCAGAGAACATAAAAGATCCACAACAAAGTTTGTGAAACTTTTAATCTCTTCAAGGCTTGTAACGTTCTTAAAATGTAACGTCTCTATTTTGTATAATACTTTAAATATATTTATATACTTTATTGCCTCTTATTTCCAGCACCAGACCAGTATATAGAGATTTCCTTAACCCCTCTTTGTCCGGCGCTGGTTTTAATATGATACTCACGCTGAAAAATCAAAATTATTATTATTCCAATTCTTATCACACAAACTCAAATAAATTCCTTTGTCTATATCTACATATATCTCAATCTCAAATCAAATCACTTTCTACTTATCTCATCACTTGTATATTTTTTATTTAACAAACAATTCTCTTTTCTCAAGTCATATAACATTATCTTTATCCATAATCCTAAACCTTCTGCCCTCAGGCTAATATTTTACTATTAATAATCCCGCCAGGGTTCTTGTGGCTTCTCCAGTGAGCCAAAATGTTTCATCTCTTCTTTCAAACTTATTCATTCCAAAAAACCAAAACTCGTCCTCTCCATTCAAATCTTCTCTTCAACAACTCACTCTTGACTCTTCTTTTATTTTTCAGAGATCTCATTATTCATCTTGTTATTCTTTCACCTTTGAATTTAAAAATTCCGAGTTAATACACACCATTACAATTTATTAAATAAAAAAATAGCTTAATTAATGTAAAATCACACAAATGTGAGGTTGTGTACCTCACAGGCTTAAAGTAATTTAATCAATTTTATTAAAAAGTATTCTTAATTTTCTATGTAGACTAGTGGTTTGAAGATTTTGATTCTATAAATTGGAGTAGTTTACTTTATCGAGGCACAGCATACTAGGGTGGAGCTCATGCAAATCATAAACCTCCACGATCGGCCACAGTTGAACTATGCTGTGAGGCGAGTAAACGTGGAAATGGAAGTGCTACTTGGGATAGGCATTAGTTCCGTCTTGGAGGTTGTTCCTGTGAACATAGTTGGGGAAAGGCCTGTACCTATATAATAGTGGCAAGGAAATACTTTCTAAATCGTTATTTTATTTATTTATTTTTATTTTTATTATTTTTTTTTTTTGCTTATGACTTTATGCCTCGTCTATGTCGAGGTCATTAAAGGCTGGAAAGGACTGGGGGCAAGGAACCGAAAGTAGTTCGGCCATGGCCTTTTAAAGGAAGCATCCTGGCATTTGCCTGGAGTGATTTGGAGAAACCATGGAAAATCCAAATCTGGATGCCCAGACGGAGATTCGAAACCACGTCCTCCGAGTGCGAGGCCAGAGTGTTAACCACTCACCCACCACGCTCGGTATGAGTTGTTGGCTAAGGCTGTAAGGTAGTGATGATAAGGTCAGAACTGTGCCCATTTTTAGGTTAGGGGCTGCTGGTGAGGTAGTAAAAATAGGTAATAAAAGGGATTCGAAGTGTAGATCCATAATTAAAAAATAACTAATGCTAAAGAAATAGATGAAGCTTTTGAAACAATAATCACTGTGGGGCATATCTGGGAAGGCAAATGTTAGTTCTGCATATACGACAAAGTCAGTAATAAGAATGTTACTTGTAAACTGTAGAAGAATAATGAACAAAGTAATGGAGTTGCAAACCTAATAGAGATACACGAACCTCATGTATTTATAGGGGTAGAATCCTGGATACAAGAAGCAGTATTACACAATGAGGTTTTCCCAGATGGTTACACAGTGTACCGCAGAGATAGAGGACAGTTGGTAAAGGGATATTCAAACTGTTTAGCAAAGACTACTACAGTTCACGGGTGTTCAGAGATCATAACCATGAGTTACTTGGGGTAGACGTCTGGGGAAATAAAAAAGGAAAAGTACAGGTGTTGGCTGCATACCATAGTGGAAGAATAAATGATAAAGATGAGGCTCTTGGGGGGAAACTAAATTCATACTCAGAGTTCAGAAGTGAGCAAAGAATGGAAACTATTGGTGGGGATTTGAACTTACCAGGTTTCAACTATGTAGGAAATAAGATTAGTAACACAAGGGAACAGAGATTTTCAAATGCCTTAGTAAGAGAAGGAGGCTTAAGTAACTGGTTTATTGAGACCATTAGAGACTGTGATTCAGGAATGGTTAGGGGGTATATCAGAAAATGAGGCTATCTGCACAGGTGGAAGTGAGCAGAATAGAAATTCTGAAATTCAGTATGAAGATATCATGAAGGAACTAAGCGTTAAGTGACTGGTGAGGATAACGTTACTACGGATGACCAGGAAACCAGGTTGTGGCATTGTACCTTATCTTGAAAAATTATTTAAATTGAGTATGGATACTTGTCGCTTACCAGATGACTGGAAAAGTGTGATAGTCGTAACAGTCCATAAAGGTGGGGTGACAAATAGGGTCGAAACCTAAAGACAAATCATCTTCACTCCAGTGGTAGGAAAATTAATGGAGAGATTAATATTGAACCATATCAAATGTGTCCATGAGCAACGTAAGTGATTTTCAAGTTGACAACATGGCTTTAGACAAGGATATTCATGCGAATCTCAGTTAGTAGGCTATTTGCGAGATATTTCTGATGAAATGGAAAGGGGAGGTAAAATTGATAGTTTAGATCTTTCAAAGCCTTTTCACAGAGTGAGACATAAAATGGTGCTAAATAAGATAAAAACTATTGGAGTTGATAAAAAGGTGATTTGCTGGGTATAAGAATTCTTAAAAGGTCGAAAGCAAAATGTTAGGGTAGGAAATGCAGTATCAAAAGAAGTAGGAGTAAAAGTGGAGGTTCCACAGGGTAGTGCATTAGGACCATTGCTATTCGTTATTCTAATAAACAATTGTGTTAATGGTTTACTATCAGAACTTAGATTGCTTGCAATATAATAGAATCAAAACTGTAGAAGACTGTAAACGGCTGCACGGTGATCTAGATAGGATAACTAGCTGCGTGAGTCAACATGAATGAAGATAAATGCAAAGAAGAGCCAGCTTATTAGGCGCACAGATAAAAAGCTAAAGGTTGACTATTGATTATAATTTCTTGTTGAAGACTCGAAATATAGATACCTTGGCATAACATTTGATAACAAACTTAACTGGAAGGGACACATTGGACAGGTGGTAGGAAAAGGGTTCAAAATCATTCACCTGTTGGAAAGAGTGATGAGCGGATGTAGTAGAGAAGTAAGGGAATTGATTTACAAAACCTTAGTGAGACCACTGCTGGAATATGGTGGTGTAGTATTGGACTCACATTTTGAGTATCAAATACAGGAGTTGGAGGGGCTGCAGAGAAAGGCTGCTGGATTTGTATTAGGAAATTACCGCAAAACACAATCGGTAACTAATATGATAAAGGAGCTGGAGTGAGATTCTTTTTGAAGATAGAAGGAGGGCGAAGAGAGTCATGTGGTGTGCAAGGCGTATATTGGTGATGAATAGGGTTTGGACCTGTATGACCAAAAAATAGAGAAATATGCAGGCAAATATGTCCTTCAAATGGGTAAAAATTACCTAAAATAACAAAATATGACCAAACATTAAAATTCACTATAGATCAAAATATGCTCAATTATACACCTTTTATCGTATCTAGTAGTGTCGCTTTCCCGTAGACAGCATAATTTGTTTCCATGTACTCGCTGCACCAATAAGAAATCAAATTTTAGATTGTTTTGTTGAAGTCACTCTTAAGTTCAGATAATTTACAGAATGAAACTCTTTAATCTGTACTAAAATTCACCTCTCTAAATTCCTTTACGTAACTTCGCACTTTTAGAAAATTTTATTTTCGACATGGCGGTAGGTCTACTCAATGATTAACTGCAGATTTAACGATGACTGAGAATATTTCATTGTGATATTGATTGACGCGGATCAACACAGGCATGATTCTGCTGCATTGTCGAGATTAAAAGGCGAACGGAACATGTTTAGAGAGTGACAGCAATGTATAACTTTAATTCTTGACTGGTGAATTCTGACCACAGTGAAAATTAGTTTTTCACCCCACCTGTATAGCAGAAGTACAGTTCTGTGAATAATTATCTTAATTTCTTCTCATCTATATGTAGTGAATTCACGATAATATTAAAAAAAAAACTACCAGATTTTTCCTCAAAATATGATAATAAGAACATAAATACTATCGAAATTTGACCAAAACTACGAAAATGGTCTGAATATGCATTTATATGCTATATAAAATACATTTAAATACATCAGAAACGTTGAATTAGTGTTTAATTCAAAAAGAAGGCAGGAAAAAATATTATTTGTCATAAAGAACCAAACACTACTGATAAGATATACCGAACGCTCAAATCTTTGTTAAAAGGAAGGTGTGTGGTACAAAGTCGAAAGCTTTCTGAAAATACAAAAAACGTTTTGGCAATCATTAGGTTTTAACAAATCGACGCGGCTCCAGCCGGAAAACTAAGATAATACTTACGACGACGACGGACGCCACCGCAAATAAATTGCATCAACTTTTCAACTTGCATCAGTAACCTTCATTACCTCATGCGTAAATAGAGCGAACTGGGTCTCACACTATCTGTTGTTACGAAATCCGTGTTGATTCGGTATAAGCAATTCGTTTTCGGATAGAAACATCATAATACAATAACATATAACAAGCTCCAGAACTCTACTTATAATCATGCTGGAACAGCATATTAGCGTGGAGCCATGAAATCACATAAACTACACCCTCACGAAAATGAAACCTACTCCGGTCGATCACGCGATTATGATGGATTCAATTTGTATCGTTCCTTAATTCGTCCGATACTAGACTATGGATTTACTATCTTCGAAAACGCACCAAAATACTAGATGGGGCTCAATATATACAGCTATAAGATTATGCCTCAGACCCATGAGATCTATTCTCACCAACGACCCTGTACTAGAAGCAGCAGAAATGTTTCTTTCATACGTCGGGAAGTACTGACAAATGGATATTTGATCCGCATTTTTTCCTGCAAGTGACCTTACATTACAAAAGAAACTATGCTTTGAGAACAAAAAACTTATAGCCCAAGGACCATCGTCAATACTGAAAGTGTCCATACTATTAAATGAATACAATGAATATGAAAAATATAACCCGCTCTTTTTAAAAAGGTGTTCGATTTCTAGCTTTCGGTACGCATCCGTGGATTAAATTTTTGAAACCTCTTATACATTATATTTCCTGAATGACATTTGGCCTAACTTCACTCATATTTACAGCGACAGTTCTAAAACTGAGGAGGCAGTTGGGTATATATATATTATTGCCTTTACAGTAACAAGGTCGGACAGATCTCTCTGCCTTCACAGTCTTCAATTTATACAGCCGAAACGCTAGCCACTTGTGCTGCTATTAGAGACTGGTGGTATAAGCACATCTCCAATAACTTAGTGCTTACTGATGGTAATAATGTACTTCAGCATCCACAGCATCCAGTGTGGAACAACAAGATGCACCAATACTGATGTCAGGAGTCTAATAAGCTGGCAAAACAAGTTTACTTCCTCTGGATTAAAGACCATACAGGAATACTATAATTTAAGACCGTCAACCAGCTGGAAAAAATGAAGCATCAACGGGGAATCTTCATAGATACCCAACTACCGTGGACGGATTTTATCTCGTTGGTTAGGAGAAAGGAATTCCTTAAATGGAATGAAGACACAGAAGACATCACCGTGCAGCAATTCAGGCAACTGTATTTAGTAAACCATGATTTTCTGAGAATCACATAGTAAGAAGCCACTTAATACCAAACATTATGATGAAACTTGACCATCGTTGTTATCCGCATCAGATATGACGCTTCTTTATGACAAACACATCAATATGCCTGTTCGAGCCAGAGATTTCCGACCTTAATCATGTTCTTCTGTTCACAGTAACAGCTGCAGCACAATCGCTTTTACAAAGAAGCTCTCGGTCAGATTTCCGATCAGTATTATTGCCCTTCTGCAAACTCAAAATGTGCATGCTTACAAGGCAATCATCCGTATCCTGTAAGACACTGGCATGAAGATCTGAAGGATCAGCTCCAAATGAAGCCCACGGTGAGAAGCATAAGAAACCACATGGGACGCTGATAGATTGGCAATTGGCTGAATGGCCCTTGACCAAAGGCCAAACTAAATATTTAAAAACTAACACTCCTTGGTAGCATTTGTATGGTCTGTTACGTCCAGATTATCGTTGTGTCTGTGCTGCATCATAGGAAATTTCGTCGAGTTATCCGGATATTTCTTCGTCTTTAATAACCACGCGTAATCTTAACAGACGACATCATATAAAAGTCAGCTGAAGCTAAACATACCTTCCTGTGCAAATGCTTTTCATTACACGTATCTGGCATCAGTCTTTATATAGATATTGTCGGGTTACTTCAAAATAAAGAGCAAAAAGATAAATGTTTTCCATTCGTGGTTATCTAAAACTTCTGCACATAACGGCGATAATACTATTTAACAAAAAATCCGTTACCACAGCGGAAACAAATCTTTAGCAGTAAGAGTGAGGACATTTTTCCACCTAAATAAATTTTGGTTGGCTGTGAGTAACTTCCCTCAAATATTTACGACACTTACAAGGTAATTAAAACTAAGTGCGATAGATCCTTGCACTCTTAGATGGTGCCAGCACAGAATTATCTATATGGAACCTTAGTTGGCGATGATTGATTGTGGCGGTAGTGAATCAGCCCTTCTCCCGTTGATAGAAATGACACTGTGGCAAATCTATGGTAGATAGTTTACAAAACTTCCGTCTGGCAACGAAAGGTATTACGTGTCTACAACACGAAGAAGTAGCAGTGTTATGTCGTGTTTAATCATGGGACCAACTGAGACAAAACGTAGAAATTGATTTATCAGATGGGATAGAGCTGTAAGATGTTCTCCAAGGTCGCCAATATTCTTTTTAGTTATGTTTGTGTATGTTTATGAAAGAAAAATCTTGAACTGAGTAATATCAATTCGTAAAATAAAGGATCCAAAACAAACCAAAACGACGTAATAATTTTTACTTGAGAAATATCTCGTGTCTAAATTGTTTTGCATGTATAAATTACTGCCTCTGCAACGAATGTTTTGATCTGGAGAGGACTGGGAACTAGGATCCTGAAAAATTCAGCAGAAGAACTTTCCCAGCAGTTACCTGGAGTAGGATACAAATCTGGATAGCAGGACTGGATTTGAATGAACGTCCTCCGGAATGCTAGGCACGAGCGTTACCTATCAGCAAGATATGGTGCCCGACACCAAACTTTAAATATAGCATATACCCTTGGTAGCTAAAAATAATGGCATATGAAAAATCTTTCCCTTTTCCATTCTTTGAACATTAAAACCAATTCACACTGAAGACGGGTTTAGTTTTCTACATTATCATTATTACCATTAATTGTTATATTGTTGTTAGTATTGTTATTATGAACTTATGACTCGAATAATGAGATATAGATACCGCTTTGTCCTATGAATATAAGTATCGTCATTTCCTCAAAGTCGTTTTTTCACGTATATTCCAATTTTGTGGTTAAATGATCACTTTCTGGTGTCAAAATAGATTTTAAAAAAAATTATTACACACTACCGCTATCAACAATCATCTGGACCATTGAAATTAGTAATTAGTTTATAATTCGCGGTTTACGTCACCATTTGCGTACTTCCACAAAAGCCTCTCCTGCTTAATGTTTGTGGTTAGTAGTCGTACAAATCTCAACAATGCTGCAACGATAGAATGTGCAACGTAGTTCCTCCAATCTCTCTGATGGGTTCTACAGACTTTTGTCCAACGTGTATTTTAGTGAATCGTTCCAACAATGGCTATCAACGTTATGAGGACAGCGGTTTCGTATTTCGGTGATTGTACGACTAAAAGAAGATACTGTGATGAAACTCTCTTTTATTGTTCTCATTAAATGAGATATTTTCTGCTAATAGTACGTAAATAAAATAAATTACTTTATGATTTCATAATTCATCAAAATTAATGTGTGAGTTAAAAGCTGATTTGCAATGAAAAACATTAATTATATAAAAAACTATATTTAATTCCAATAGTTAAAATATGATAACACAAACAAATATAAAGAGTTACATTTATCATAATATTTTCAATAATATGTAATCTTCAATTAAACTTGGGCCTAACCTTCTAAAGAAATAAATAAAAAATTGCACCCTACACTACAATAAAATTATATGAGAACCAAAATTACATTTCGCATTCATACGGTTTTACAGAATAATTTGCATATAGATACACGTGAAACAATTTGAACATTTCAGCTAGCTTTTTAAATCAATATTGCACCCATACTACATTTGAAATAAACTCTAGATTAATGTTTAGTGGTTCCATATACAAGTATACACAGGGTAGCGTCGTCTGCAAATAAAATACTGATAGCCTTTTGGATAAGTTTTCAGGAAGGTCATTGCTTGCGGCATGCCATGTTGTATTCTCTTCACTAATTTTAGAATCAAGCAGGGATAGTCATTCCATTCGGATTTCCATGTATAAATCAAACCATTTTTCTTCTATTGCATATATTCCACAGTATTACATTTTTTTTAAAAAGTATTAAATCAAGGCTGTAGTGTCTAGTTTGATGACGTTGTTAAAAATTAAAATAAAATAATGAGATGCATTATTTAATAAATTAATTTTCAAACTTATTCCCGGGTAGGCGCCAAGAATGGAAGTGTTCTCTATCCGAGAGAAGCGACATTCCAATTCTGAAATACTTTTAATCAAAGCAATTGTACTTTTAAAATACCATTAAAAAACACAAATCTTCATCTATTCAAATGATATACTGATACATTGGAAAGGAAGTTATTGAAAGCAGGGTGTACAACACCTGGGGAAACTCGTCACAAGCACAGAGGGTATTTAAATTGCAAAAACGTGCTATAAGAACTATTTGTGGAGCAAGCCCACAGACGTCGTGCAGAAATCTATTTAATAACCTGGGTGTACTAACAATGCCAGCACAGTATGTATACTCCGTACTATCATTTGTAGTGGAAAATCCTGAACACTTCAATCTTAATGCTGAAATACGTAGCCATAATACTAGGAATAAATATAATATTCACAAGGATTACAAATCACTGTCAATTGTACAGAAAGGGTTAACATTTACTGTAGCTTCCTTATTCAATGTCTTACCAACAGAAATTAAATGTTATCTACAAAAACCCAACTACTTTAAGTCCAAACTGAAAGAGTTTCTGCTTCAGAATCCATTTTGTGAAAGAATTTTCTTCTTGGAATTTGGTAACTAATAATGACTGATAAAGTAGTATATATGGTGTATGGAAGGGGAAGGTGACAAAGTAGTCCACAATTACTAAAATGATATTTGGTTTTTCTTTCTGTTGAATCTCTTGACAAATGAAGTAATTACGCTGTTTACAAAATTTCACTCATATATATTAACTAACATGGGATAGCATGCACTCAAAAACTGCTGTAAAAAATTATGATTCTAACAGGTTTTTGAGTAATTGACTGCTTATGAGTTGTGGTAACTGGTTGGTAAGAAAATAACTGGTTGTTAGACGCTGGTAACAAGTTTATACACTGTTCCACATAATAAGTATTAACTAACTCGGGATTGTATTTGTAGATTACAGGAAATATTGGTTATACTAATGGGTCGTAACTAACTTCTTGTCAATATATAATATTATCAATTATATTGTAATGTTGACATTACTAATAAGTATATGTACTATTCCACATCCCCGAGATTATTCTCACATGGGATCAAAGTGAACATATCTATCTATCTATCTATTATTTTTCTTTGAATATAAAATTGATTGATTTATTGAACAGAACTGAATATTAAAAGTTCCTTTTGAACAATTTAGATCATGATTCATATCTCAGAGCGTTGCCTAGGCTTGAATGACGCAAGAATGTCTATAAATCGCCGGCGTTCTTTTCCGTGGCAGATGACATTCGGATAAAACAGAGTTTCACGGACCCTGTTGATCAGCTGGGCGCAAGGTCACTTGGCGAGGTAGCTCCCCGCAGGTAGTGACCTCTCCGGCAATCTCCCGGGGTGCGCCGGTGCGGATTGTTTGCTCGCCAGAAACAGAATGTCTTCTCTCCCGCTTGTTCGCCCCGTTGAAAACTTGCAGGCTCCGTAGTTTTAGCAGACTCGGGAAATTTCAGCGAGTCGCAGCGTTTGGCGGGTCGTCCACGATCTCCAATGGCGCTCCTCATGCAACATAGAAAAACTTGTGGTTTCTAAAAGTTCGTATCACAGTTTGATTCGCTGGTTCCCAACAGAGGTGTTCCGCAACCTGACTTTTTCTCCGAAGCATCGTTTCTCTAGTTTCAACTTTCTACTGTACCAGGAAATCCTCATTTCGGCACAGTCCCTATACTGTCCTTTGAATTTCATTGAATGCGTAAAGCTTTTAACTTTACGGCCTGCCATAAATCGTTTTGTCTTTCAGCGCAGGTATGAGTCACCTGGCTCTCGCCGATGCCAAAGAAACGTTGAATTCACACGCATAAATTTCCCGTCACCAAGGAACATTACAAGGCTAACCCAGTCAAACATCATCAAAAATTGCTACTGGGCCCATTTTAGTGTTCAGTTACCCAAATGTATGATTTAAAAAAGAATACATAGCCATGCCTGTGGATGAGCCTTTCTGGAATCCAAACTGTGAGGCTGTAAGAATATTATAGTGCGTAAAATGTTTTATTACTACACGATAAACGGGTTTTTCAATAATCTTTGAGGTTATTGGAAGTAGAGAAATGGTTCAGTTAGTTTCGAATGCATGTCATGTTTATTTCTGAGACTGTTACTGGTGACTATTTGATCCCTACAAATCTTGGGAAAGCAGTCTGAAGAATACATCGGCCACTATCTGGGAATTCATTGTCTATATGTAGTTTCTCTTAAACTGAAGTAAAATGTGTGTTAATATTTTACAAAGTTCACCTAATTCAATATGCTTAAATCCATTTCGTTTTATTTTTGTGTTTTTTGGTGCTCCAGAGATTTTTCCTGCCTATTATTGGAATTATTTGATTTCTCTGACACAAACATGATTCTCTTACTTTTTGGAAGCTCTAATATCCGTGTAATCCGCCCCTAAACCAGATCATTGAATGGCGTGTTGATAACGTTCCTTTTTGATACAAAAAAATCATTCAAAAATTATTAGAAGTGGATTTAGATAGGAATCAAATTCTGCACTAACACCATGTGAGGTGTACGCTTCAAACCATTTGTCAGTCTAAGCACGGTATTAAATGTTTTAAATTGTTTTCATTAATATCTCTTTTGTACACTGAACTGCCAAAAATCATGGGATGTCTCCTAATACTGTGTGCAGAGAAGTGCAGCAACTAGATGTGCCATTGACACAACAAGTCGTCGGAAGTCCCATAAAGAAACATTTAGTCATGATTCCTCTACAGCCGCCCATAGCTGCGAAAGTTTTGCCGGTGCAAGACATTGTGAATGAACTAACCTTTCGATCATGACACAGATGTTAGATTGGACCTAGGTGGCCAAATTATTCGCTGGTGTTATCCACAAAGTTCCTCAAACCATTTGTGAATGATTTTGCCAAACTGACATGACACAATGTCGTCCTGGAAAAGTCATATGTCTTTTCTTATTGGCTTTCGACATCTTAGGCCATACAGCCAGCTTTATGAATTTTTCCCAGCTAATTAGACACACCACAGGACGGTCATGACATTCACAGACACAACACTTAAACAATCATGTCCGATGCCGGGCTCGAACCGGCGACCTTCGGCAAGCGGAGCTAGCGCTCTAGACCTTACACTACCGCGGCCGGCATGTTCAATGTTGTGTCAGGACATTAAGACCGTAAATGACCGCAAGTGTTCTCCAGGTAGCTGAACACAACCATTTCCAGTGATTGGTCAGTTCAGTTTGACCAAAGGTCCCAGCCCATGCCATGTAAACACAGCGCATACCAGGATGCCACCACCAACTGAAAAGTGCTTTCCATATCGATATGGTCTCGTAGGATCCCTACCATCAACTCATATCTGTTTGAATGGGGACTCATCCAATCACACAACCGTTTTCCAGTTATAGACTAAATGTTATTTAATTTAATATAATTGCGATGGAGTGCACACTACGGTGACAATTTCACTCTACACCCATTGTTTCCCTTTCCTTATCCCCGTACTTTTCCACCAACTAATTTCAACTTAAATTCTTTCATTGTTTTTGGTAAATTGTTCAATTTGTTAATATAGTGCGTATATTGTACACAGTTTTGTGTTTTATACGTTTCACATTTTTTCTTCTTCTTCATATTTCTCCTATGACACTATTGCAAATTTGTTCCTTAATTATCTATTATCCGAAAAATAAGTTAACCGAACACTCCGATCCCGATTGTTTCGGGTAATCGATGCTCTGCTATATGTATTAAAGTAACTTCTTCCCTGGAAAATACCACCATAAATGCGTTGTACTGGTCGATGACAGTATTAGTAAAATCTGTGGTATTCATAAATTATAAAAAGATTTTTTTTTTTTTTTTTTTTTTTTTAGACCAATGCTTCCATTCATTTAGAATTATATATGATTGTTCTAAACACAATCATGGGAACGTTAGGGTCATTATTTTCAAACAGTAGGTTCCTGGTGTGGTTAATTTACTTACTTAATTTATTTTCACTATCAGCTAGTGAAGTTTAACATAATTACTGTAGTTGTTGGTGGGGTGGAATTCATGTCCCCTTAACGGCCAGTAAATAGAATTTTGAACACAGCCAATTAAAGAAGAAAAGTTCAAGATGATTAAAGTAAAGTTCCACCACGCTACAAAGTATTTTTTAGTTCCGTGTCAAAAATTGATTTCATGTTTGCAAATAAATGAGGGGCTGCTTAACATAATAACTGATGAAGCATGGAAAGATATTTGTGGGAGAATTAAGAGAGGTGCGTGAAAGGGTAAAGATGGCCATGACCACAAGCTGGCACTTGATTTCAGGCATAAGGGTGTGGGAAAATTTTCTTTCGTAGAGAAGCGTGTCAGGGATTGGAATAAATTACCAAGAGAAATGACTAATAATTTAACGAAAACACTGAAAGAATTTAAAGTTAAAATTATAAAAGGATAAAAGTAAGTGGGAAGAGGAAAGGAGAAAGATGGGCGTATGGGAAGATTGCTACCGGATCGTGGGCTCCATTCCAATTATATCAAATTAAATTAAACTAGCGCTGTAGGTGGCGGATGGCTGAAACTGCTCATAGTTGCCAACTGCGTGTCTTAGAATTGCCATATACTATCAATTTCTCTATAACGGACGACACTCCAGGAATATCAGCCTTGTAATCTCAGTTCCTATTAGCCCCTCATATTAATTACAAGTAAATTGGCACATGGACATGAGCTCCATCTCAATAAATAATAATTATACTATACTGAAAGTCACGTACAGTAATATCATTATTTAATTATATGAGGCTGGCTAGAAAATATTTTTTTACGTGTTTTGGCCTGAAAACGTATATATCTTCCTCCACTAAATAAGCATCACTAGAAAATATTTTTTTCTCCAGTATAAGTAAACCCAAAAAAACAATTTCTACAAAAATAGGCCAAGTTTCGTGGCTATTTAGTTGCAAAGATTTGAGACCTTGTTCTGAATCACGCCTACATTCCACAGTCGTATTCACCACACCTTACGAATGAGAATTGTTTCTCTCGGTGTTATGGGTCGTTGATTTAAAAGGCTTTACAATATTTGCTTTCATGAAAATCCATGGATAAGGACTTTCAAAACTGAAGTCTTATGAATAAATATGGGTCTATACCAACAGTGCGCACGCTCTTTGTAAACAATAGGTGTGCATATTTGGGTTTGCAATGCCCATTGCCGCAGATTTAACAGCCACCATTAGTAAATTCCAAGCAACATTCAAACTAAGAATAGGAATAAAGTAAAATTTATGTTTTGTTTGAGCAAATATGCGCTGAAATGTTTCACGATTGGCGTCGCCATTGAATTTATACGGGTAAAATCACATGTATTGAAATTTTCAAATGTTTTGGGGATCAAACCATATATGTGTACCCAAATACATGTTTCTAGTATTAAAGGGAATCATGGAGACTAATGTCCTAGTAGATCAAATATTTAGAATTTCACAAACTCCCAAAGAAAGGTGAGGAACGCAGAAAAATTTAACATTTTAATTAAACTTATTAAGCTCCATCTATTATGAAAATTGAGAGACATAAATATATTCGGATAGAAAGCGATTTCAAGTTTGTGATATATTAGGGATAAATATACAGAAATAAGCCAGTTTTAAAATTTTGTTGCGATTTGGCGCAAAACCGTATCTGTGTACAAAATTTTAGCTTTCTTCGACCTCGGAAAGTATACAGAGTTTTTATGATCAACAATTAGTAAGTGTGTGTATGAGTGACAAAATCTAAACAAGATGTAATGTCTTCACTAAGCTTGTTTATATCTATACGTGATAGATATTTGATACATGTAGTGTCAGACAGTTATTATGGTTCAGAAATGGCCCAAATAGCTTCAAGAAAATAGTAGGCAGTGCAGCCGTTGACTCAACTTAGCGGGCGCACCTCTACGCATCCATGTATAGGATGCATTGGGTAGCTATTACATATATTTCATAGTTAACAAATAATAATGTAACCTCCCTTGGTCACTGAAACATATGATACAGTTTTCGTAAATTTGTTGGTAAGGATCTAAACCAATCTCTTATCAATTGAGCTTTTATTAGTTTGTTAGCATTATTGACATCAATCTTTTAAACGAATCCATAAAATAAATATAATACTTTACCTACCGTTAATAATAACATCTCTAAATGATTTTAACCACATAATTTCAGTTTAAGGTGTAGATGGACCTGTTTGAGTTGATGGAGAAGTCAGATTTTGTTCTGTAAATGCCGAATTCCAAAATATGGTCAAGAAATATATCGACATTTTAACTACTATAAAGAACATACATAAAAAAATGTTAAATATCTATATGTTTCGAACCAAATGAATGATCTGTATCAATAATTAAAACTATAAACAAGTTGATTTTTCCTTTTGGAGCATTATCAAAAATTCTGCATTATCAATATGAATATCTGTCCCATAGTTATCTGGTATAAGTGGCTCTTAAACCTGTTTTCTGTCCCGATAAGTCTTTTGCCCAACTCGAAGATAGTCCATTCGTCCTTGTAACGTCAGAGCTTAAGCCTTATGCATGGCGGACCATTCAAATTTTGGCAGGAATCATTGGCGGAAATTCAAATTTTTGACGGGAAATTCACATTTTGGAAAGAAATTCAAATGAACCTATAGCAAGCTCTTTGCACAATCCACCCGTATTTATATGGAGGAGGGAACTATTCGTTTCACGAACAAGCGCCTGTTAAGAATTTCACAACATAGTCCGGCCGGCGCGGCGGTATAAATACCAGCGCACAGGCCGGGATCGCTCTCACTGCTTGTCGCTAGCACAAGAAGTCTCAGAATCTTTCTGACGCTGAGTTCTTATACATGATTCAATCTCTCGAATGTTGTAAGTTATTTCACTTTAAATATATTTTCCTGTATATCTATTTCTAAACTACGTTTAATTTTTGAAGATGTTTGCCATCACTGGGAACAATTGTCGAATTCGCCACCGGCATAGTTGGAGTTGTCTGAGCTTCCCGAATCTGGTGGATAAAATATATTTCACTGTAATGGACTGAATAAATTTTCTGTGTATTTCGTTATAAACTGCTTCCTTGTTGTCGTAGATCTGCCTCACGACCAGGAACCGTTTCAGATTCACCCATCTGGTGAGTTTTTTCCAGAGCGTCGCAGAGTTTCATACATCTGGGAACTAGAAAGAATCCAATATGTGAGAATACCGATTGTAAGGACAAGTCTATGCACAAGCCCTTCCATCATTTTCAAAGCCCTCATTAAATTTTGTTCGATTGCCATATCAGACCACGTGACTGAACGACAAACTTGGAAAATTCAAGAGCGGACATTCGCTGGGTTTCTTCCATTTGCTGGAAGTAAGGAACACCGTGAAGATGCCCCGAAGCGTGCTACAAATGCTCTTGACACATAAAAGGTAAAGCTGCCAATTTATACATTTCTCGGTGCCAATGAACATTTGCACTGAAGAAATTCGTAAGCCACGTAACAAAAATAAATTACGCTCTTGTGTTATACCTGGATGTACTGGATGTTGGATGTACTGTGCCCAGCCCTACGGAGCGGCACGAGGCCCTCTCGGACCAACGCTGAATCATTTGTACTTATTTCGACGATTATATTTGCAACAGTTTGTCACAGAGAGACAAAAACGATATACCATTTTAATGCTCAAGAACTATAAAAAAAGTTTTACACATAGTTCTTGATCCGGGTAATTTGATAATTTTTCAGCAGTGCAGAAATATTTTAAAAAAAGTCATTTTTCGTGCCGCCTTTATGATAAAATGTAAGCATGGGTTTTTGAGGAAACATTTTGTAATTTTTTAATAGTACCGGGAATTCACTAGAAGTTATAGATGAGAAGAAATTAAGATAATTATTCACAGAACAGTACTTCTATTATACATTGGAGAAATAAACAAAACTAATTGTTACTGAACTGGTCAGAATTCACCATAGAAGAATTAAAGCTATATATTATTGCCATTTTACACATTCTAAACGTTAATGTTCCAGCAGGCATTTCATCTTGACAATGAAGCAATAGCATGTTTGTGTTGAACCGCGTAATTAAATGTCAAATTCTCGCCAATAATTTGAAAACAATCTTTAGCGATGAATCTGTAGTATATCAGTGAGTACCGCCATGCCGAAAACAAAATATTCTGGAAATGCGAAGTCACGGAGTTACGTAGAGTTCTTTTCTGTAAATTACGTGTAATTAAAGTTCAACAAAGCGATTTAAAATTAATTTTCCAATTGAGCAGTGAGTGCACGGAAGCAAATATGCTGTTTACATGTAAGTGATACTACTAGATAAAATAAATGTACAATTGAGCATGTTTTGATGTATAGTAAATTTAAATCTTTGGTCATATTTTCTTATTTTTAGGTCATATTTATCCGTTTCTAAGGTCATATTTGCATGCACATTTCTCTGAACCCTACTGATTAGTAAGTGGGGAAACTCGTCTGATGTATGCTAGATAATGTTCGATTTCAGGTCTTTTTTTTTGGTACGAGCGAGCGGTTGCCCACCTCAAGCATAGTAGCGCCGACTGTGATCATGGTGCAGCACACATGCAATGCTGCTCAAAGCAGCTAATTACAAGATTCTCCACCGATGCCCTCAACGTTAGTCATGATCCAGGATCATCGAATGAGGCCTGTAATTAATCGAAAGAAGAGCAACAGCAAAGACAAACCGGGTAGTAACGCCTGAAGGAAATCTAATAAAACATTAATCTTCGCCACAACTGCTCGCCAAAGGATGCTCTCAGTGTGCATAGTGATCGTTCTGATGACGTCATTGCGTCACTTCAGTTCTCTGATCTCATGATTTTGTTTCAGCTTAAGTGCTAGTTGAGGTGATTAGAGCCGGGAAGGGGCGTTATCCCATAAAACACGTGAATTTGAAATCTCCATGGTCAGACCTGGATTTTAACACGAAAGTCTCGTACTTCGGGATTTAGGTGTTGAACTTTTTCCGTGACAGATTTCTTTTTATCCTTTGACTCTGTGTGAAAGAGGTAGTGCCACGCAATATCTGTCGACATCGAGGTCATTAGAGGCGTGGAAGGACTGGAGGCAACAAACGGGGAAGAATTCGTCCATGGTATTTTTGAAGGAACCATCTCTGGCATTCACCTGGGGTGACTTCGGGGAACTGAAATTTTGCTAACCAGATAGAGATTCGAAACTCAATCACCCACCACGCTCGGTCAAGCAATATCATTAATCTGATAATCTTTGGATAACTGGACGCAGCTGGCGTCATCATAGTCTTTCGGTAAAAAAAAATCTAGTAGTATTACGTCAGGTCTATAGATCTCCATTATAGTTTCTGAAATTCTATCGTCTGGTGTAGAATCGGTGATTCCAAAGTGTAGTCTCACGAACTACATTTCTTGACGTCACGATGTTCAAGTCTACCAGCAGTATCGATTCAGTGAAACATAACATTCGTTTGAAATAATTTTACGATCTCATACATTTTATGCGGTAACTGCTTACTGGAAACTTAAAGCACACTAATTACTTTTCTTTTTTATAACTTGCTTTATTTGTAAAATCTAACGCTCTCCATAAGGAGCGTCTATAAACTATCTTGCTCGGTCAAGCTGAGGGGAGGGGTTGGCTGGAAAGCTATGCAGTGCTATGGGGGGAGGGGGTTTCCTAGCCAAGCCACGTAGCTTTTCATTCATATTATTCGTCACAGTTAAAATAAAGTACAGAACACACAACAATGTGTGAATATTTATTTCCGTCATTTAAGTATCTCTGGATGTAATTTGTGATAGTCTGACAAGAAAAAATCTGTACAAAATGTCTTCTGGAATGAATAGGGAAAAAGGCTACATGCCACGCGGGGAGGGGGAGGGGGGTAGAGGCAAAAGCCA
Organism: Vandiemenella viatica; assembly: GCA_031002005.1. Classification (NCBI taxonomy): domain Eukaryota; kingdom Metazoa; phylum Arthropoda; class Insecta; order Orthoptera; family Morabidae; genus Vandiemenella; species Vandiemenella viatica. The sequence goes on from CM061921.1 coordinate 117,928,174, forward strand.
CGTTGGGCTACGTGGAGGGAGGGGACGTTCACAGGATGACAATATGGGGATACATAATTTATGGACGCTCCCTTACTTCAATTCCTTTATGTTTACACAGCCATGTATCATCATGTATTGACTCATGTATCTGTTAGGAATACAAGGACAGTTGTGAAATTCTTAACAGCTTTTCTGTTTTTAAAGTTCAGCGAGTAATAAATAATGAATCAGTTGGTTATTTTAGAAATTCCCTTAATACCACAATCTAGAAACATTTCTACTGTGCACAAGGTATCAATAGTAATTTTTAGTAGCGCTATCCTTAATTACTCTGAAAGTTGCTTTCCCTTGAAAATGAGTCATGATTCTTCAAAGAACAAAAATCATGGGTAACTGTAGGCATTAGAACATCGTACACTACTATAAAGAAGTTACACATTGACTCTAGGAACAGTTACAGTGCTAATACTAAATCTCACTATAAGAGGTATTGCAAAATACATATAAAGGTTATTAAAAAATCTAAAAGTATGTACTATAAATATAAGACATGAAAATTGAGACAACATGGGATATTGTAATAAAAGAAACAGGGAAAAATAATCTGATCAGTAGAGATACATATATTAAATAAAATTCAGTAGAATTTAATTCTTCAGTTGCTGAAATATTCAATATACATTTTTTATTTGCTTCCTATATGAATAGCTCAACGGGTCACAGAATGGATTTCATCAATACAGTCTTCCAAGAAAGCTTTGACACTATGTCTGTAAATTTATTTACTACAGTAGTAATAAGACAAGTTGTCATGTCTCTTAAGAGGAAATACTCGAGTTGTTATGATGCGATTTCCTGCAGATTAATGAAATTGTGCTCCACAGAATGAAGCAAATACTGAGTTATCTGTTTAATATATTTTTATTTCAAGCACTTTCCCAAAAAGCTTGAGTGTGCTGAAGTTAAACTTTTCCATAAAAAGGGACATAAGTCAGGTATATCGAATTACTATCCTATTTCGTTTCTAAGAGCCTTCTCTTAAATTATTTAGAAATCAATGTGCAACAGATTCTTCCAATATAAAAATATTTAGCTAAATTACAGCTCTGTTTTTTAAAAGTGCCATTTAATACAGCAAGATATTTACGTTCACTGACAATACTTTAGAAGGAATAAATGATAAATTACTGCCTGTAGGAATTTTCTGACTTGTATCAGGTATGTGAATGTGCTGATCATAAAATGCTGATACACAAATTAATGTACTATAGTATAGATGGCATAGTTAATAAATGACTTAGTTATTACATTTTAAATAGAAAAAAGAAACTGTCACCGGAATATTTTAAAACTGCGTCATGTGGTTCGCTATTTTCTGAATAAGAGTACATCAGGTATAGAGTACCTCCAGGTTCTTGGGACCAATATTGTGTTTGATATATATAAATGACCTACCTTGTGTTACATCTAAAAAATAAAATTGGTTCTACTTGCAGATGACACAAGCATAAAAATTAAAAATACTCCATATTTCTCTACCGAACATAATTTAAATTATGTCTATTAGCGTATTAATAATTAGTTTACAGCTACAGAATTGTCATTAAACTTTCATAAAACTCAAAATATCCAGTTCAGTACATCACACAGATTAACTTCAGAAATAGGCATCAAATTTGCTGGCTAGTCTATTTAAGAGGTAGAAATTGTGAAATATCTAGGTTTGCATATTGATCATCATTTAAATTGCAGCGATTGGGTGCAGCCACTTTCGCAATTCATAAAATTTCAGCAATAGGTGATCTCTGTATGAGAAAACTAATTTATTTCGATTATTTTCACTCAATTTGTTATATGCAATAATATTTTCGGGCAATTCTACTCACAGAAACAAGGTATTCTGAGCATAAAAGTTAGTAATAAGAATTATGTATAGTGTTAAAAGTAGAACTTCATGCAGAGAGCTATTCAAGAAGTTAGGAATTATAACACCGGTGGCAGAGTATACATACACATTAATTTCCCTTGTAGTCACCAAATATACTCTGTTTCAAACAAATAGTAAAATACACAATTATGGCACTAGATATAAAAATCATTTTCACAAAAAGTACAAGTTGTTGTCATTTGTTCAAAAAGTGGTCCAATATTCAGTGATATATATCTTCAACAAGCTACCAACACATTTGAAATATCTGTCAAGTGCTAAGATTAAATTCAGGGAAAAATCAAAAGATGTTTTAATTGACACCTCCTTCTACTCAATCAAAGAATTTGTTTCTAAGGTATCTAGAAAATAATTTCCAGTAGTCTGTGTAAACTCAGTTAATATAATCTAATTAATATACATATTATACTGTGACAGTACATCTCCTGGTGTATTCATCTATTTTATTACGGAATTGTTTTACTGTGAATTTATAACTTTATACATCCCACAGAGCCAGTCTATTATATTGGAATCTGTGGAAAATGAATGTATTGTAATTGTATTGTTGTTACCTTTGCAGCTGTTGCTGCCGGTGACCCCATGCTTTCCTCCATCTGTGCCAGATTTCCTACTATGAGCCAGTAAAGTGCTCGCCAAACACCAATTTCCATTATTAGAGCGGTGTTTCTGTTGTTTTGTAAGCACCACAGTACCAAAGGAGAATTCAGTGTGGTCCCTCAGAAGTTCACTTGGTTTTACTTTTCTGAGGAGTCTGGCGCAGAGTTTGTCTGGGTAGCCTACAACTGATATTAAAATTGTGAGAGTTGAGTTTTTCCCGGTGTACTGCTGATAAAAATTCTTCCCGGGTGTTCTGCCGGAAAAGTTCTTCTGCTACACACGACGTTTCTACAGCTCCCTCCACTGAAAGTCGAAGTTGTTAATGCGACGACACATCACCAACTATGTATGCCTCCATCAATCCAACCATGAATGTCGCAGTCAACAGCTGCATATTTTCTTTAGCACCAGGAGATTTCCCTGTCGCTAATGTCTGACTCTACTTTTTGAAAGTATCTTAACTGACTTTATCATAGTTTAGGTCATTTTGGTATGATAGTATGAACAGTTAACTGTGCTTGGTTTTTCTTACCGAGTGTGGAGGGTTAACGGTTAACGTTCTGGCCTAGCATTCGGGAGGACGCGGGTTCGAATCCCCGTCCGGGCATCCAGATTTGGGTTTTCCATGGTTTCCCCAAATCACTCCAGGCGAATGCCGGGGTGCTTCCTTCAAAAAGGCCATAGCCAAATTCCTTCCCGTTCCTTGTCCCCAGTCCCATCCCGCCTTTTTTTTTTTTTTTGCTACGTCGTTCGTTCGCGGAAGGCCGTGGGTGTGGTCCGGTCTTCCGTTGGCCGTTTTGCCTCTCTGAGGTTGCTGGAGGTGGTGGCTTGGGCGGGCGGAGGCTTTGTCGGGCTGGGCATCCTCCCCAACTGGCGACGTGGGAGGTGGTTCCACAGTTGCAGCATCTTGTTGCACTCCACGGTTGTGGGCAGTCCGCCAACCGGTGGCCATCGCCACACCGCACGCTTCTCTGTGACCCAGTGCAGTCCCGGGCGAGGCGGCCGAAATAATTGCACCGGTAGCACTGAGTGAGGATGAGTGATGTTTTCTGGTTCTCTATGTGGACTTTGTGCCCCAGCATTTCGGTGGAGCGCTTCTCATGCGGGACGCGTACCACCGGCTGGATCGTATACAGCGGGAGCTGCTCTTCTGTGCCCGGGTGTCGCATTTGGATGACCTCCGTAGTAGCAATGACACAGCTGTTTAGTTCCGCGGCGATTGCCCCCTCTGGTGTATCGTCAGGTAGGCCAAGGATCACCACCTTGGCAGCCTTTTGTGGCGGTTGACTCGCGTGAATGATGCAGTTCGTATCCAGAAACTTGCGAAGGTGTTGCATCTAGTCCGCATACTGGGGCAGGAACCTCATGCCGTCCCTTACTGAGAAGGCGATAATAAGGTCAGAGGTTTCCACGTGGCTTCTTGCCATCAGTTCCACGAAGTTGCCATTGAACTGTTTCGTCAGTGGCAGGACTGGTCCCTATTCTGGCCCCTCTTCCTAAAGTAATAATAAAAACTCTGGTGACTTGGCCATTATACATACCATGTTTTCACACTGATGTGATTTATTGCAAGGTACATAATATGACATAGACTGAATATTTTGCATTTTTTATTATTTATTTAAAAATTGGTTAAGATAGTTTAGATTTTTTTTTAAAAAAATTGTAAAGCTCGAAATATTCTTAAGACAGGCTAAAAAAATGTAATGTCGTTTTACCAATTAAAATATTGTTAACTGTTAATTTTTAACATTTAACATTAAAATTGATTTATTAATTTAATTAACAGACGTTTATCCCACGGAACTGGCGCAAATCCCGCAAAAATCCCGCGGGGTTGATAACACTGCGGGATTTCAATCCTTAATCCCGGAGTATCTCTAATAAATAGCCTTAAAAATTCCTGTTTGACCCGGGATTGGTAAAGGAGATCCTTTAATTTTACAGGCATATACGTGAACCATTTAGCTATGATACCGCTTTTACGAATGAATAGGAATGTGGCTGCACTTAAAAAGAACTGAATTAGGAGTCACAGGAAACCAGGAGGTAGAAGAAGACTTCTGGGAATTAAATACATACAGCGGTGATGAGGCCTAGACGAAGATCGGGAAAAGAATTAGAAGTAGCACGTGGAAGGGAGGAGATGGTCATGGCAGTGGAGTAGTATTTGATTTCAGGCAAAAAGGAGTGAAGAATGTCCATATATAATGGAGATACTGGAATAAAATATAGAGGGATATGCTGAATATGTTACCTCAATTATTGAAAGAATTTAAAGCGAAAATTCATATGATACAAAAGTAAGTGTGTAGAGGAATCGCCTTTAATTACGTGAGCACAAATAGGAAGGTGGGGCGGCGAAATCTCACGGTAGGGAGGAAATGAAAGTAATCTCACGTCAACTTTTTATTTCAGACTGCCGTCCTTCAAAGAACAATAGAACTAAAAAAAAAAGGGGGGGGCTCCAAAATTACGAGGTCGATCTCACGTTCGGCGGTGGGGGAAGTCCAGATTTACGAAACAATGTTCACGTAATTAATGGACGCCTCCTTGGGCAGAGAAATAAATAATAATAACAATTATTAGCAAGTAAGAGAAATTTTGCTTCCGATTTAAAGTATGATAAATATGCAAATCCAGAGAGTTTATTGTCTCTAACTATTGACATTGATGGGCCGCGAATATTAAATGTACATCTGGTTAATTTGTGTGGTGACCTTAACTGCATGTATCGAAATTATCAGAATCAGATTATCTGTAATCCAATTATTATTATTATTTGCGCTGGAGCTAATGCCCCGGTGGCAATTTCCCTACACACCTACTTACAATTTATACACATTTCTTCATAAATTTATTATCAGCCTGACACATATTGTTGATTACCCTCACTCCCTTACCTACAAATGAAACTTTCCTACTCCGTTAGGCATGAAATCAATTCTAATTTATCATAGTCCCACTAAAACAAATACATACACAATTCTCAATATGATCAGCAACGAAATCCAAATCCTGCGGTTATATAACCTGCAAAAAGGATAAATTTTGTGTTTTTAGCTGCAGCACAAGGTAAATCATTTATATAGATATAAAACAAAAATGGAATTAACAAACAACGCCGGAGTATTCAGTATCTGATAAACGCCCATTTCGATACTTTGAAATTCAATTCATATCCGCCGGAAGAAGAAAAATTTAAGTCATAAGATAACAGTAAATTTTTATCTTCAAATAGATTAATTTACTATTGCATTGCTTCAAAATTAATTATCTTGGCAATTTTAATTATCTTTTTATGTATTATTCTACATTATCTTCACTTCTGTAATCCTTGATTTAGTTTCTTGTGACTTAAGTTGTATATCCGAGAACTTTTAAGCATACACATGTATCTCGTAGCGAGAGAGATTTGAGTTAGTTAAGTTAGTGCTCAGTAGGAATTTTTTGTACTTCATAGGTCATTAGATTTAGGGATGGCAGACCTTGATGACTTTTTTGCTAAAAAAGACCGAAAGAAGAATAAAGGTAAAAAATTCACAACTACAGATGAAATTGCTAAGAAGCTTGAAGAGTCAGGCAAAAAGGCTGAGAAGGCTAAAAAGGAAAAACTTACTCTTCAGCCTCAACAGCTTTCAACAGAAGGTGATGAAAATGTAAATCAGGCTCAGGTACGAAGTTAACATCAGTTTTGTAGGCAATAAAATTAAGGTATTATTATCGCCATATTGCACATATGTTTGGATGAGTTAATTTTGTTCAGAAAAGTTATTCAGTAGGCCTTTCATTTCTGATTGTGTATTTTTTCTCATAAATTTTTGTTACGACGGTTATACTGTCAAGGTGCGTTGTATACGAACATTGTTTTTAAAAAAATGTTCTCATTCATCTTTGTACTAATGAAGACAAGCTAGGTTACATCTTCAGTGATTATGTAACTTACAATATTGTGTTTACCGTTGGATAAAAAAAAAAGTTTGTTTGTAAAATAAAATTCTTTGGACTAAGAATCCCATAATTTTTTTTCGCCGTAGAAATAAATTCTAAATAGGCAGTGTTTAATGTAGTGTCATCTTAATTTCCGAATTTTTTACACCCCAGCATGTGCACAGAGTTAGAGAGACATTAAGTTTTGTAGCTTCAGTAGTCTGGAAACATTGGTTCATTTTATTGAATTCAAGTCCATTAATCCTTACCTGTGAATGTCATTTAGATGTTCTCTAGCATTTAATATGAATAAAAGGGCAGAAAAGAAATCACCTCCTTGTTTCTGTTTGCAACATTTTTATATGGAACACAAGTTAAGCCGGATCAGGAGAAGTGCCAAGTTATTCCCAGTATATAATAGGAATGTTATGCTTGAGTAGCTAGTCAGCTATATCTCTGATTTCCCTTGCGCATTAATATCTGTCTCATTAAAAGTATGTCATGTAGTCCTGCAGTTATCAAATGTGCTCCAATTTTTGGGATTACTGGAGATCGCAATAAATTGGTGTCATAATACTGCAGTTGTCAATTGCAAGACTCTGCTGGCAATACTTTCCAAAGTACATTTAATGGTGCCATGCTGGTCCAGGCTGTATTACAACCTAATTTCTGTTTGAAAATAATGGTCCAGGTTGTATTACAATGGAATTACTATTTGAAAATAACACATCTTGTGATTGACTGCAGGAGTATTATGAGGTCATTACTCCTACACATTAAAACTTTCCAACTCCTTTACAGGTGAAATCAATTGATAATTTGTGATCATACTCTTCCCTTCCACATGCTGTTTCTAATTCTTTCACCGATATTAACCCAGGCCTGATCACCAGTATGTAACTCAGACATTCCTGCAGTTTTCTTCACTCACCTTCTGTCCTGCAGTAACTCTTTCTACTATTTCAGTTACTGTGTACATGCTTCGATAATTTTCAGACAGATCTATTTGTCTTCTGCACCTCCTCCAACTCCAGTATTTCATACCCATTACTCTAGCAAGGGCCTGACAGATTAGTAGCCCATCTCAATACACAAACCTGTGGCACACCTGTTCTCACATCGATCCCGCTTCATATAGCCTACCATTACCTATTCTACATCTACATCCATACTCTGCAAATCACAAACATTGTGAGTGGCAGAGGGTGCTAAGCACCAATCCTAAACCCACGCATCCCAATCCCGAATAGCACGAGGAAAGAAGGAATACATAAAAGCATCAGTATGGCATCTTATTTCTCGAATCTTATCCCTCCGGTCATTGCGACCTAAATAGGTTGACGGAAGAAATATTTCATTGCACTCGTAATTTAAAGATTTTCACATATTCTCCAATAAATTCAAACTCAAACTACGTCATCTGTCTTCCAAACTATCCCAGCCCAATCTGTGTATTGGCAACTCTGTGCTTCTTACCTATGAAGAAGTCCATCACCCAGCAAGATATAGCTTGGTTTATCCCAATGGCCTTAACCTTATTACTGAGTGTGGTGGATGTACATCCTTGCATTCAGGAAAATGTGGGTTCAAATTCCCGTCCTGCTTTCCAGATTTCTGTTTTCCATGGTTTCACGAATTCACTCCAAGCTAATTCTGGGATGTTTCCTGCAAGATGCCATATCCAAATTCCTTCCATTTCTTGGCCTCTGTCCTTTCCCACCATAACAAACTTAACATTATTCACAATCGTTCTACAGTTGTCATAAACCTCAGAAATATCTAGTGCCACACTGTCTGCTTAACTTCTGTTGTCCATTTCATCTGAAATATCTGGTTTAATTCTAGATGGGGATACCGCTGCCTCGCGACTGTTAACGTGACGTCATCGTGACGTTGCGTTCACGTACAGTCGTAAAAACATATATTGTGACCGAGCTACGCGAGGTCACAATAATTTAAAGCTGTACAATATCAACATAAACTGATATCCCGAAGGTGGATCAGATGCAGATGTCCGATAACACAAACGTGAACGCGACGTCACGTTAACAGTCGCGAGGCAGCGGTATCCCCATTTAGAATTAAACCAAATATCTTTTTAGATGTTCTAAATGAGATTCTCATGAATAACCTTTTCTACATTCATGCTGCTGACTTGCAAACCATTTCCTTAATTCACAGATTTTCCTAATATAGCTGGCTATATAACACTGAGTCAAACTAGCGGGTCTATAGTTCTCTGCCCTTTTTGTTTTTATATATTTATTTATCAATCTTGTTTCATGGATCCCTGCTGGGGAAGGACCTCTGGGGTCTGAAACATGCCATGTTTAATACACATAAGAGTCATAATCATATTGAAAACAATTATACATTACAAAGAATAATAAAATTAAACACTAATATTTTCAAGCAAGTTTTGCAAAATGTCATCTTGAATGGAGTAGAAGCAGTTGCCAATAAGATAATCTGTTTTTCTTTAAATATATCTTTAGCTGCAAACTGTTTTATACTCTGGGAACTTTATTTAACAGATGTATCCAAGATTGACTCCTTTGTACTAATGACAGAGATGTTTGTATTTTGTGCAAGTTATTTCTGTTTCTTGTATTGAAATTTTGTACCTGTGAACTACATGTAAACAGGTTAAAATGTTCTATGACAAAACATATGAGAGAATATATATACTGAGAAGTCATTGTAAGAATATTGAGGTTTTTAAAGTCTCCAACAAATTCTTGGTTTTACCCTATGCAACATCCTAATAGCTCTTTCTGTGCTATGAAAACTTTTTTTACTTTGTGAAGAGTTTTCACAAAAAAAAATATGCCATATGACATCACCGAATGAAAATATGAGAAAACCACCTGTTTCATTCATTCTAGCTCTGCTGTTAGAGAAGTTTGTATTGCAAAGGTGGCACTACTTAACTTCGTCAGTAGTGAAGTGATATGTTCGTGCCTACAGTTTCTCATCTATTTTAAAACCAAGGAATTTTATACTCTGTTTCTAAGAGTGTGTTATTTTTATAGTTTATGTATAAATCCAACTGCGCATAATTTTTTGCTTTAAACCTAATATAAAGGGGTTTTATTTTTCAAAATTTAATTTTAATGAATTTGCCTTTATCCAATTTGCTACATCACTAAGTACTTCATTTACATTAAATTCTAGATTACTGTTTGGTGTTTTTCTCTGTCAGGTGTCGTCTGCAAATAAAACTCTTAACTTTGTCAGATAAGTTTCCAGGAAGGTCATTGATCTATGACAAAAAGAGGAGGGGTCCTAGGACAGAGCCTTGTGGAATTCCAGTTTTTATTTTCTTCCAGTCTGATGAAGCATCTTTACTTACTTTAGAATAAGAAAATTGAAACTTTTTGCATTCAACTTTCTGTGTATGATTTAAACCATTTACCTGCGGTTCCATAAATACCATAGTATTCCAATTTTTTTCAAAAGTAATTCATGATTTACACATTCAAATGCTTTTGCAAGATCACAAAATATTTCTACAGGGTTCATTTTATTATTTAGTTCCTCAAATGTGTAGTCTATTTGGAAACACACCTTGCATTAAGGATTCATTACAAGTATGGGCAAGTACATGATTGTATCAATTTCAACATCTTTTCAATAATTTACCCGAAATATTGTCATATCTGAAAGAATGTTTAGGCTTCACGGGTTTATTTATTTCTGAGATTGTTACTGGTAGCAATTGCATCTTCACAAATCTATTTGGGAAAACAGCCTGAAGAAACCTTAGGGAACTATGCGGGGATTGCTTTTCTATGCCTAATTTCTCTACAACTGAAGTAAAATGTTTCTTAAATATTTCACAAACTTCCCCAACTTCGCTATGCATAGATCCATTTTGTTCTATTTTTATGTCTTTAGAGTAATTTGCAGATTTTTCTGCGGTAATAGCGCAATCACTGGGACTCATCAAGGAATTGTAGTTTTCGTCTGAAAACTGTTGCACATGTTCGTTGGGTGATATTATTTAATATATGTTGCTCTTAGAGCTGTAAAATAGGTATACATGCAGAATAGGTGTGATTAGAAGGCTGTGATTTCACAGGATATAGTTCCTACCTGCTGCCTTAAGACGGCGCCACCAGCGCACACAGGAAAAGAAAGTCGTAGGAGCCCGCGCATTTGAAATAGTTTCAAGACGAAAAACATACACGGTCAATACAATCACCACCTTTTAAATTTCCAAGAGGAACCATGTTATATTCGTGTCACAAGTGTACTTTAATGATATACGATGTATTTCAGTAAACTTAAAAAGCCATATATACCCAATCTAATTTTCGCACTTATTCTGCACTAGCGCCGTGCATACGCAACTTAGACATGGTCAGTAAAATCACGACGTTGTAATTTCCAAGTGGAACCATGTGTTACTCGTGTCAAAAGTGTACTTTAATGACATACGATGTATTTTAGTAAATTTCAACAGCCAAATATACAGTCTCTAATTTTCGCCAATATTTTGCATATTCTGCATCTGCTCTGGCAATACTGGAATTGTCAGTATACGATCTATCCGTTAATTTCGTACCTGGAACGTAGTTTCATTTAAAGATTTCCATTAGTTATACACGCGTTTTCCTTGACCACAATTTTTATTTATTTATTTTTTTACTTGTGGCTTTACGCCTCATTGACATCGAGGTCATTAGATGCGGGATGGGACTGGGGATAATGAATGGGAAGTAATTCCTCCATGTCCTTTTGAAGGAATCATTCCAGCATTCTCCTGGAGTAATTTGGATAAACCATGTAGCTCCCCAATGCGAGGTCAGAGCGCTAACCACTCATCCACTACGCTCGGGTTGTTGAGAAAAACCAGCAACATTTGTTAAAATTGTTAGATTCTAACAATTAAAATGCTTACAGTAGGTAATTAGTAGTTGGCAGAAGTAGCTAGCTAGAACTGAATGTGTTGAGTGAGAGGTAACGCCCTGATTGAACATTCGGGTGGACGTGCCTACAAATCCGTCGGGTAATCGAGATTTTGGTTTTCTATGGTTTCCCCAAATCCCTCCACGCTATTACTGGAATGGTTCCTTTGAAGGGGCAATGGATGATTTTTTCCGTTCTTGTTCTTTGACAAAGCGTAAAGCTGTAAGGATTCTTTTTTTTTTTTTTTTTTTTTTTTTTTTTTTTTTTTTTTTTTTTTTTTTAAATAGAAACGAAGAAAAGTATAAATTGAAATGGATGCTTGGGACAACTATACATTTTTTTCTCCCTGTCTACAATTGCATGGTGTTCGCCTTTTTTGACATTATGACTGCAATTTGATTTTTGTGATTGATGTGTTGGCTCTGAAAAGAGCCGTTTGGCAGTACATCATAACAGTGGTAGGTGAATTGTTGATCGGTGGGTATTGAATCGAAACCAGTTATCATCAGAGTAAACAGATAGAGGCTAGCGGAGGTATAATTAATTCGGCAGCATTGGGTATAATTCCCAAACACAAGATAAGAACCCTGTGAAGCGGTCCTTCTTTTCAAAATGGTTTCTCCAAAGAAACTTGTTGAGGTGGCTATGTCTCAAAAACGATTATTGAAATGGTTTTATAAAAATGTAGTTCCATTAAGGTGATAAGCATTCCCACAAGCGAATATTAAATATTTTATTATCACGCAATAACATCATATAATTCCCATAGGTTTTTTAAGTAACTAGAAGAATACTGTATATAGTAAGCAGTATATAATTTTACAAATATTCCTTCAAAAACAACTGTTTTAGTGTTCTGATTTTTTTTTTTGCCTGTTGTGTTGGTTCGCTGTTGTTCCTGAGCGACACGTTTACATAATTAGACCTAACCCCCCCCCCCTACACAGTTCGGTTTAAAATTTGTTGAAAATGTAACTTATTAAATTTGATGCTCTGGAAGGTGCTGTGGGGATTGAGACTTTGACTATGTAGCGCTGATATTGGTGGTTAGGAATGCATGACTAGGCTGTGCATTATTAATCTGGTAAGACGACATATTTTCGTAATTGCTGAACAATAATTCAATAAATAATTCCGTCAGAACACGTTGTTCTTGACGATATTATTTATATAATTCTTGTTCAACAACTGCAGAGTAAGGCCTATTACAGATTAATAAGCAGTAGTTGTTCATTGGGGCAGAAATAGAATATGTTGCAAGCGTCTGCGTGGTTCGCCTGCAAGGTAGTTGCCACAATTACAGACTATATTTGGCTGTTTAGATTTACTGAAATACATCGTATATCATTAAAGTACACTTGTGATACGAATAAAACATGGTTCCACTTGGAAATTTAAAAGGTGGTGATTTTATTGACCGTGTATGATATTCGTCTTGAAACTGAATTTCAAATGTGCGGGCTCCTACAACTTTCTTTTCCTGTGTGCGCTGGTGGCACCATCTTAAGGCGACAGGTAGGAACTATACCCTGAGAAATCACAGCCTTCTAATCACACCTATTCTGCATGTATACCGTAAAATATATCCATCCTCCCAAATTTCACTCGAAAAGTGCCGTAACGTAGGGTGGCGAGTGACTGGGAGAAAGCGTATACCCATGTATTGTAATGCTATCGTTCCTTTGACTATATTATTTATTAATTGGTTTCTATTATACCCATGAAGATAGTGTAAAACACAAAATAATAATAATAATAAAAAACTGCTCCAACAATACACACCAAGCAATGAGAGGACGCCATTTGTTATCATATGCGTCTTCCAGCGATAATAATTTTTCATGCAGCAAAATGCATCAACAACCAACAACGATGAAAACCAAACCAACTTTATTATAAAAACAAAATTTATAGTCCATTAAGCTGCAAAATGGAGCGTCTATGTCCATTTTGGTCCAGGCTGCATTCCAACCCATCCACAGGTGCCGCTAATGATTCTGCTTGAAAATCATGATAAATGATTAATAAATCCAAATTTCAAGTGAATTATGCTTTGACAACAACCAAATGCCATTTTGGTACAGGCTGCATTTAACTATAAAAACTAAATTCTTTCGGCCTAATGCTGAAACAAGCACATTGCCACACTTTCAATCTAAACATAAGCTAAGTCAATATTGCCGCAACCTACTTTGATAAATGCCGTAGAATATTAACATCTTGGGCATAACATGCGGATATGTTTCTTGACGATGTAATACTTATCGTTGTACGTAAATGAGGCAACCAACCTTTGCTTACGGTTCAGAGTTGTTTTTTTTTGTGTAATCTTTTCCATATTTATACTTTTATAGCAACTTATTGCCAAATAACGTAATTCAAAGAACATGTGCATGGTCATTATACTTCACTATAATGCTTCTCCCAGTCTCTCATGGTATAGAGTTACGGCACTTTTCAAGTGAAGTTTGTGAGGTATCTAAACATTTTACACCTCTAAGAGCAACATACATTAAATAGTATCACAAAACGAACATGTGCAACAGTTTTCAGACCAAAGCGACAATTTGAGTCCCAGTGATTGGGCTGTTGCCTCTTCTGCTTCAGTTTTTATTATATTCCATATAGTTTTCATTTTATTGCTTGAATTCTCTATTTTCGCTGATATATACCTGTTTTTGGCCTTTCTATAACATTTCTTAGTATTTTATAATAAAGTTTATAATGAGCTTTTAGTGTAGCCTGTAGTTATCTAATTCTCTTGTGAAATTTTACTACGGCGACCTATTTCCAGTTCTTTAAATTACGGCAAGTCTCTAACATATAGGTGGCAATATCTGTACTAGGCACTTTATTTATTTTTTAAACTATGTAGCTCTTTCGTAATACCCTGTGACTATATCTAACTTCCCAATATGCTCATATTCACTAAGATGGGAATGATTCTCCTTGGTAGTTTCATCTCTCCATCCGTGAAAATCATAATTTCACCAGTATCTCTGCTATTTTCTAATTCTCTGTAACTTCTCCACCCTTAACCATAATTAACTGAAAGCTTGCTTCCATGTCATGGTACTTTTCATGGTATTATCCTTAACATCGCTGTTCGTGTTAATTCCCTGTGTAGTTGTTGCTACTTCTTTAATCTATATCCCGTTTACTAACTTCTTCCTGCAAAATATTTCTCCCCCATTCTGAGAACCTTGCATTGTTATATTTATAAGTATAACCTCCCTCTTCCTTGGTTACTGATTTCCTGACCCCTTCCCCGACCCCTTCCCCCCCCCTATATCCACAACACCTGCCTCATGATCATTTATTTCATCCGCTAAGTGAGACCCAACGTAATTATCATCAGACTTTGTTAAGAAAACGTTCAGCATGTTGTGTTTTACTACTTATGTAAACCCTTCCTCTCTGATTAAAGTGTTTGCAAATCTTTACACCCTTGTATTGCTGATCCCACTCCCCTTCATTTAACATATAGTATATTTTGATCCCCACCATAATAACCATGTTATTCCCACTTTTGAACCCTGAATATGAAATTCTCCCAATGGTTTCAATGTGTTCATTTATCCTCGCACTTTTGTATAAGCAGCTATGAATCTTTTCCTTTATATTCCACAAGTCTTCCCCCAGGGTCATTCCATGTGAATTCAACCAAAAAAAAATGACATTTTGACACTCACCGACATGGATTTTGATGAAACTTGGCGAGTTTAGTCCTCTTATATAGAAAAGTATCCACATCAATTTTTTGTTCTCAGTTTGGTTTAGTTTTCATTTTACAGCCAATTGAAATTTTGAATGTTTGGTATTTTCCAAATTCTGACTATTCTGCTCTTTGACTGAAGATAATTTATATTTCATTTATTTTTTTGGTCAATTTTTATGAAAATTTACAGTAATATTAATGAAAGCAGAAAATGATCCAGAAAAAATATGAAAAAAATTCCAAGAAATATTTTTAAAATGGAAAAAAATAACAATTTTCATGAATTTTTGCTGAAGTGTATAATACGTTGAAAGTCATTATCAACCAAAGGGAATAAAATAACACAAAAAATTCTTTTTTTCCTAATCTTAGAAGTGTGTTCTGTTATTTCAAAAAATAAAATTAATGGCTTTTTCATTTCTTTGTATATACTTTTAAAATTAAATATAATTTTAGAAAAATTTTAATCATCCAATTTGTTTGCGTAGCTATATATTATTTGCTGGAAAAAAAACATTTTTAATGTGTTATTTTACTAAACATTGAGCATCTATCAGATCAGCTTGTTATTTCTATTATTTACAAAAGATTTTTTTTGTTTACTTTTCTCTCTCTGAAATACTGATTCATTAACTTTTTTCCAACTTCTTTTATGTAATATGATGATTAATATTTTATTAACCTTTATAGATTCAAGTTTGTGGATTTGACAAATAGAAAATGTTTATATTTACAATATATAATATTTAAGGAAAAATTATTTAAGTTCTTTAAACTAATTCATTATTTCTTGGATCATCGTCATACAGTTTGTAGGTAATTGATAAACTCTTCCAGTTGATGTTGCTGGAGGGTCTATAACAGCAAGCAGGTGTGGAATTGGAACAAGGCAGATATCTTCTCACTTTGGCCAGTAAAATGATGGTGAGGGTGCTTAGGGATGCAAAAATTTAATTGTAGCATACCCTTCTTCATTGATGTTTGTAACAATCCCAAAAATTTTGATACGTGCAAGCAACATAGCATGCCATGTATAGTTCATTTACTGTCACGTATGTTCTGCATTTGTCTTTCAATTTGTAAGTTAAACTGCTTTTGTCGTCCCTGCTAATTCTGCTAGCCTCCACAGTTCCTGTACTGTCTAGTGGCTTAAAGTTGTGTAAACTTCTTGTAATTGGAATTGTTGTAACATCTTTAAAATGATTTTCAAGATTAGATCGAATAAAGTCTACAGATTCAATTTTATGAATCTTTGTCCACCTGAAAAAGACTTTAACATAAAAGGACAATGGTCATTTATCGAAACTGGTCATGGCAAAACTGGATGTGATGGAAATTAGAGGAATGCTGAAAAGATTAGCTAGAAAATATAATCTCCTAAGACCTTTAGAAATACAAATGACACCAATTATTATTTTTTTTTCATTTTTATAAGGACAATATTACAAAAATAAATTTTTATTTCTAAAGACTGATCTTGAAAACTCGTTTTAAAGATGTTATAACAATTCCAGGGGCAAGAAATTTACAACTTTAGCCAGTAGACAGGACAGGAACTTTGGAAGCCAGAAGAATCAGCAGTGACGATAAAAGCAGTTTAACTTACAAACTTAAAGTCAAATGCAGAACATATGTGACAGTAAATGAGCAGCTATACATCGAATGCTATGTTGCATGCATGCATGTATGATAATTTTTGGTATTTTGGAATTGTTACAGACATCAGTGAAGAAGGGGATGCTACAATCAAATTTTGGCATCCCCAAGGACCCTTACCATCATTTTAGTGGCCAAATGAGAAGATATCTGCCCTGTGGCAATTCCACGTCTGCTTGCTATTATAGACCCTCCTGCCACATCAATTCCCTACAGACTGTTTGAGGATGATCCAAGAAAGAATGAATCTGTTTAAAGAACTTAAATAGTACTATATCTAGGGAAACATCTAATGGAAATTAATAGCCAAAAATTTCTTTTATGGTATTTTTTAGTAAATTTTTTCTTAAATAGTATGCATTATATATATAAACATTTTCTATTTGTAAAATCCACATAAAGTTGAATCTATAAAGGTAAATAAAATATTAATCATATTACATAAAAGAAGTTGGAAAAAAATTAAAGTTGAGTCAGTATTTTAGAGAAAGAAAAATAAACAAAATAACTTTAGTAAATAATATAAATAACAAGCTGATCTCATAGACGCTCAATGTTTAATAAAATAACACATTAAAAATTGTTTTTCCAGCAAATAATATATCGCTATGTAAACAAATTGGATAATGAAAAATTTTCAAAAATTATATTTAATTTTAAAAGTATATACAAAGAAATTAAAAAGCCATTATTTTTTTTAAATGGCAGAACACACTTAGAAGATCTTTAGGAAAAAAAACTTGGGTTATTATATTCCCTCGGTTGATAATGACTTTCAATGTATTACACACATTCAGAAAACATTCATAAAAATATTTTTGTTTTTCTATTTTAAAAATATTTCTTGGAATTTTTTTATATTTTTTTCTGGAATCCTCGTGCTTTCATTAATATTACTGTAAATTTTTTATAAAAATTGACTGAAAAATAAATGAAATATAAATCATTTTCAATCAAAGAGCAGAATCATCAGAATTAGGAATATATCAAACATTCAAAATTTCTATTTGCTGTAAAATCAAAACTAAACCAGATTGAGAAGGAAAGATGTATTTCGATACTTTTCTGTATGGAAAGACTAAACTTACCAAGTTTCATCAAAATCTGAGTCAGTGGGCATCGTGGCTTGGTAGAATTGACAATTTCAATTTATGTACATCTGTGAATACCATCACTAACTAGTTCCATCTCTACAGTATACACTGTAAGGGGGCATCCACAAATTACATGAGGTGTTTTTCCGGATTTCTGCCCCCCCCCCCCTCTGGTGAGATCTGGTCCGTGGGAACCCCCCCTACAAATTGCCCTGGAAACTTTTGTAGACTTTTTTTTTCCCTCTCTCTCTCTGTCGCCAAATTTTTCGTAAAATCTCACGTGAGATTTCCATAGACCCCCCCTCTCCCCTGGTAGGATTTCGCCGGACCCCCCCCCCTATTTCACCTCGCGTAATTAATGGATGTCCACTAAGCCTCGGGAAAAACCTCATTGTCTAGAATTCCTCCTTTAACTTACTCAAACCCTGTAATTGTCTGTGGTTGATGTCTCCAGTAAGCTACCAAATTCTAAAATATTGTTAATTATACTCCTGCCATATGTAAAGCGTGATTTCTGGACATTTTCTACGGTATCTTTCCTTATACTAAGCCCTTTATCAGCTTTATGTCCTGTTTTCACTGGTACATTCCTCAATGAAATTTTTGTGTTGTGGTTTCTTGTCATATTGACTGATTGTAAACAAAATCTAACCTGAAAAATAAATCAGTTTGCCCAATGCTTTTGGATGGTTTTGACCAAAAATTTTCATTTGAAATTTACTTTTGTTATTACAGGCACTATACATTTTGACTTTAACCTAAAGAAAATAGACACCAGTAATAATGGGGATCATGTCATGGGTGATGGTGTCCTCTGTTATCCATAATTACCAGTAATAATTTATTTTTGAAATCTTCCCTGTTCAACTCCATATATCATAGGAAAATGAAAAGGAGGAACATCATAATCTTGAATAGTAGGATAAAAATGTAAAATAGTGTGGAAGTTCTGCACATCATCTATTTAGCACCACAGTTTGTCTCCAGAAGTATAGCAATTACTAGACTGGATTGTTGAGTTGTTTCATGGCCAGAGTTTTATAATCCCGAAATGTTACCAAAATTTGAAATACCAGTTTCTTTATTTCTGGATTCCTCCTAATTAGGTATATTATCTAATAACATGCCAAGTTATTTACAGTTTGTGCCTCTACCCTATAATTATGCAAAACCTTTATTTTCCTGAGATATAATCTTCACGATGTCTCTGCTGTATGGTGAGCTATCGACCACATGTTACCGCTGTGACAACCAGAGCTGCACTGTCTTCAGAACCATCCAGCAGAGTACCAACGACAACTATATCTCGGCGACTCGCCAGGAAATCCTTCGTTCACATGTCTTTTATTTTCCTATGTCTAGGCCTACTTAATAGGTTGATTCTTTTTGGCATTTGTCTTCATTCTATGTTACACTGCCCAATTTGATATACTATTCAGCTCTTCCTCTAGCCTTTCACAATCTTCTTCAGTTTTAATCCCATCATAACATTGTAATCTGCAAACAACCTAATTTCTGACTGTAAAACATCAACACAATCATTCATTAGAATACTAGACAACTATGACCGCAATACATGATCCTGGGGCATTTCTGTTTTTACTTTCACACCTTTTGATACTGCAGTGTGTATTGGCAGTACTGGTACCTAAAGGTGGGAGCCAAATAGAGATGAGAACTATAGAATTAATAATTTGGCCTCAATGGTAGGTAAGCTGGTTCTACTGCAATGCTTGGGACACTAGGAGAACTTGTCCTACTGCTCTGCATGCATTTGTTAGGTGATATTGAAGATGATGAAGTTTACATCAACACTAAAATACAAGTACTGTAGAAAAAATTTCATACTAAGGATACAATTATGTTAAACCTTGACTGTTTAGTCGTAGACGTCATTAGTGGGTGTGAGAATGACATAAGCTATTGATAATGCCAAATAATTACAGTATACAAAGTTCATATCATCCAGTGAAATAAACCACAGCTACCCACATTTTAAACAACTTCACTTCATTGTGGATTTTGTATAGGCCTATACATATTCTTAAATACCACCTACGGAACGTGTGTACAAAATTTCAGACAAGCGGGACAATTCCTTCTTGTGCCCTGCAAGTTTGTGGAGCCACATCAGGAATGTCAGTGGTTTATAATCCAGCAGCATGTGTTTAGGCAAGGTTAACAGAGTGAAATTCAATTACTTCGTACAGTGTGTGGTGGGTGAGCGGTTAACGCTCTGGCCTTGTAATCATGAGGATGCCGGTTTGAATCCCCGTCCAGGCATCAGATTTGGATTTGCCATGTTTTTCCCAAATCACTGCTGGTGAATGCCGGGATGCTTCCTTTATAAAGACCGTGGCCGAGTTCCTGCTCGTTCCTTGTCCCCAGTCCCATCCCACCTCTAATGACCTCGACGTCGATGAGGCATAAAGCAATAAGTAAAAAAAAAAAATACAATTACTTTGTTATGTGTTAAATATTTCAGATGGAAGTGCATAAGGGAGGCCAAGTTCCTGGATCTCTAAGGCATTTGACAGTGAGCCACATGATGGTGGGGGGTTGGTTTACATAAAAATGTGTGTTACTGGTAGGATTTTTTAGAAACATTAGAACCACTGATATCTGTTATTCTTTTCAATGATTGTGTTGTCAGTTTATAGTAAGAAATTATAGTGTTCGCCGATGGCATAGTATTGTATAACACGATGAAAGGTCCTACGATTTAACAGTGTGTTCCGAAAACGTAAGCAGAACTGCCAAGCATTCAAGCCAATCCATGGCTCGGCAAATCTGTCTTAAGTTTTGCTAATCACACATGGGGTGTCGTACCTATTAAAGAAACGTAATTCAGGAAAAAATTAATTTAGTAAATTACAGAAATACGAGTGAAAAATTAGAAACGAATGATTAATACTAAATGATATATTAAACAACAAACAATAAAGTATAATAATTGAAGTAAATATATCACAGAAAGTTTATTAACTTGAAATCAAGAAATCTAATATTTACGTCGAATTTCCAAATTAATTCTCACTGCACACAATTAGCTTTTTTACAAAAATTAATCTTCAATCGTGTGATATGTAAAGGAACTGTGCATCTTTTGCACTCGCGTTGCTATGTGGTTTTTTTTTTTTTTCCATACAACCTTTACGTAGTCTTGATGGTCTAGACTTCAATGCTGTTGGGTCAATACGCTTAGGAAAATGATCCCAATGTTTTGCGTGCAGTCTCTCTGGTAAAACTCCATATGATAATTGTCCTTTCTCTTCATATTCTGGTTTTGATATATTCTTCAGTAGAGATTTGGCAATTTCAATCCTGTATTCTACATATGTGTTTTTCCCTTTATTTATATTGTTGAACAAGTTAAAAAGTGCAATATCGAACACGCGCACACAAAAAATTATATCCTTCAGATATTTTCTTATGATGCTATCATCTGGCCTTGCCAATCAATTGCAATCATTCCTTTGCTGTACTCAATGACACATTTTGATTTTAAAGGACGATTGAATTGATTTGTGCCTTGTGCAATCATTTCTATTGTTTTGTAGTCGTAATATACCCATCTCATTTGTCTTTCCATTTTAAAGCCAGTATTCTGTTACTGCTTCTCGTTCTATATTCTCCACTTTTTAGTCTTGCTTTCCACTAATCATTAGTTTTGTTATGGTGTGATAGTGTCATAAATAATTTTGGTGAAGAGTACCGATTATCTGTATATGTGTGTCCTCTGACTGTGAACACACTTTCAGAAGTACTGTCATCACAATTTATTTTATCACGGTCTGTATATATTTCAAAGTTGTAACAATAACCAGAATCTATCCTGAACAGTTTGTAAAATTTAATGCTGAATCTTGGCCTTTTTGGTGGATTAAATTGTTTGTAAGACATGCGTCCCTTATATTTCATGAGGAATTCATCAATAGCAATGTCTTGTTTCATTGTTATTCTTCTTTAAATTTTTAACTAAGAAATCGACCAAGGATTTAGTTTACTTAATTTATCTGTACTGTCACCCATATTATTATTTTAAACATGCAAATGTCTGGAATTTACAGGAAATCTTTGAAATGGCATAGTTTTTTTAAATATAGGTGTTTCGATAATGGCCCTCTTAGAGCAGTTAATTTGAATAGTTAGTTTTTTTTCAGTTGAGCCATTACAGTAGAACTCCACTTATCCGAACTCTATCCGAATCACTTTTTTAAGACTTGCCTGGAACAAGGTAAAAGGTATACCAACTGAAGAAGAGAAGAAAGAGGAAATGGAAGCTCAAGAAAAGGAAAGGGAAGAGACAGGAGGAGATGGGGATTGCGTGTGACTTCAGGAATTCAGAAACATTCTTTTGAAAATTCCTGGATGTTCATAAGTTAGTGCCGATGATATAGGAGAGTGGGTGGTGTGTGATTCATCAGTCCCTGGGTATGAAATTCTAAATGATGCTGAACTTATTGAAAGTGAGAGAAGAATGTGTCTGAGAAGAAGACCTTAATGTCAAAGTTGAAGCAGACACGGAGCATCAGCCAGTCGAGCATTTGCCTGCCTCGAAACTGCGTTAGTGGTTGAAGCGTCAGCCCGAGTGTGACCACATGCAACTTCTCACTGTCAAACGACTCGGCTGCCCGAAAATGGATGAATACAGTCAAACATCTTAACTTTGTCTGAGATGTTTGGCAACCGATGAATTTTATTTGCAGTACAGCACTTTTAAGTATGCTTAACATGTAAAGTTGTTGCCTTTTCATTTAATTAATTTAAAGCTCTTTTTCTTTAAAACTTGTTTTTTTCTCCCATTTCCAATACACATACAATAAATAATTACAATAGACCCTTTTCTGAAAAAATCCAATTATCCGAACGGGGTCCCAATTGATTCGGATAATTGGAGTTCTACTGTATTATGGATAATGCAAAGTATATTTTGATTTCATTGCAGTCCACAGGAAACCAGTTAGTATTTTGTTTGGATCGGTTTTTATTTGTTCCGCATATCGATTAGTCTGTTACAATATTGTTCCCAGAACCAATTATCAAATATTGTGTTAAATGTATTTAATTTTTAACTGACATGAGGTTGTCACTTTTATGCCAGGTGTCTGTATAGACCCAGATTTTTTATTATTTTTCACTTCTTTCCAAATCCAGTGCTCTGCTAGTTGACGATTAATGCCATCATCATCAGTATTATCAGTGCACAATGTCACTGTCATAATGAAATTTTCTTTTTGAAGACACAGTATAGGGATACTCTTCCAACACTCGAGTGAGTCCACTAGCCTGGAGTGTGGTGTGGGCATGACACGTGGTATTTACATTTGCCCAGGCCTGTGATAGTGTTGGCTCAAAAACCTGACCACGAGCCTTACACGTGATTCGAAAGGGTTAAGTAAAGGGTAGGTAAAGTAAACCGATAACTTGCCAAAGCAGAAGGCAGAACCCTCTCTATAATATTTCAGTTTAAACCTTAATCATGTATATAGGTGATACGTGTTGCAAAGAGAGAAGATTTGTACACACTGAGATGCATCACACAAGGCTCCAGGCATCTCATCACAGTTTATTTCCCTCCTCTTTCCTCAACATCCCTATAAACTAGGGTGGTCCTTATTTTTAATCCTCGGTATTTTTAAGATCTCACCCTCCCAGTTTTTTCTAATTTTCCTCAAACTGACACCAGAAAAATAGTTGGATCATTTGCATCTTTCTAAATGCTGCCCCGGGGGGGCATGAATATTACTATTTTTCTACTAATTGAATTAAAAAATTAAATATTATGTTATGTACTCTACATAGATCAGTAAACAAAATCGCACTGAATTCACAGAAAATCAGATTTCTTCAGTTGATCACCAAAACTTAATTGTCGTAAGTCATGATACATGCTGCTAGTATCAGATATCAAACGTGTTTTTTGTTGAGTCATGTTCACCTCTGTGTTTGCTCATATGCAAGCTGCTCGCACGATGATGGTTATATGATAATGGTGTTAAGAAGTAAACTTTGGTAACATATATTTAATTGGAAACAAAGGCAATTAAATATTAGGTAGCAAATTGAATTATGGTAAACAAGTGTTAATTGTATTTTATAATTTGAGATATGTAAAACTGAGCTGTGTGAAAGTGCTTGTTTGGTTGTTCGTGAAACTGAAATGTTTTGGTAAAAAGTGCGATTACCATTAGAGAATTTTATCCATTACTAAGTTGGAAGCTTTATATTATGAATGGATAGGTCTTCAGAAATATGCAAAAATAAAGAATCAAATTTCAGAATAAAAATAATGCAATTTTAAATGAAAACTGGGGTACTAATTTGATATAGCTCACGCCAATGCCACAGAAATCGAAGGATAGGGAAATGAGACTCAACACTTACCACAGATGATGGCAGCTGGGAATGACAAACACAAGAGATACAATATTTCGGCGGCTAGCCTTATTCTTGACAGAAGTGAGACACCGGACAGACTTACAGGTGCAAAACGCTGACAGCCGTCTGGTGAATCGAGGTAGCACGGCATGGTCGGTATGGATGGTGGTATAGGAAAGGGGGAAGTGCAAATACTAAATCAATAATGCTGAAGGTATATTATCTTTGGAAGTGGGAGAACTTCAACATAATCACTGAGTGAGGATATAAATATTATAAAACCTATTTGGAAAAACTACGAGGAGGAAAAATTTAAGCAATATAAATAGTAGTGATAAGTACTGGGTCTAGTGGGAGGGAATTATTGGAGATTGAGGCCTGGAGGGTTTCTGGGGTCAAGGATATTCTGATAGGCTAGTTCCCATCTACGCAGTTCAGAGGAAGTTGTGGTGTCAGGGAAAACTGTCACCCTAACTGAGCAACAGTTGAGATGGTGAGAACTGGCATGTTTTGCCACCAGATGGGCTTTATGGCTAGTAGACACTGTCTACCTGTGGCCATTCATTCTGATGGCAAGTGGGTTAGTGAGGCCTATATAAGAGCTGGTGAAAATTGAGGCATGTGAGTTGATATATATAAGGTGTGTTGTGCTGCAAGTAGCATGTCCAAAGATGGGGAATGTTTCAGTTGTGGTCGGATTGGAGTAGGTGGTCGTAGCTGGGTGCCTGTTTTACAGCGGGGTCTGCTACTTGGAAATGATCCCTGTGATAGTTTGGGGGAATTACAGGTAGAGTCCTTATGAACCAAGATATTTTTGAGGTTGGGAGGTCTGCTAAAAGGTGCTTGGAGCAGTGGGTCGGATTTTATGGATAACGGTGCGCATCACAGGGAAGGATTGTAGGAAGTCACGGCCATGACGAAGGATTAGGTTAATTGACTCGAGACCTGGAAAGAACTGGGTGACGAAAGGATTAGTTTGGAGGGGTATGGCCTTGGAATGGTTGTGCAGTAGCATGAGAGATATGAGAGCTTCAAACATGTTTTGGGTTTATCGGGAGAGAGATACTTCGTCAGAGCGGATGCATCTGCCGAGGATGGCCAGACTGTATGGAAGGGAAAGTTTGGTGTGGAAGGGATGGCAACTGTTAAAAGTGAAGTTACTGTTTTGTAGATTTGGCTTTGATATGAACAGAGGTACGTAGGCACCCATTATGTAAGGAAATGTCAACTTGGCTGTGAGAGTATGTTGATGGAGTGGTTGTTTAAGGAGTTGAATGATTCTCTTTGTTAGTCCAGATTATAAAAATATCGTCTGTATATCTGAACCACACGAGAGGTTTGATGGAAAGATCGTTTATGAATTGTTATTCCAGACGGCGTAGGAACAGGTTTGCGTAAGAAGGAGCCATGCGGGTGGTAAATTTGAGAGTTGAAGGAGAAGTTACCGTTTGCCGACGAAATGGGGATAAATCTCTTGGGGAGGTTGTCGGGAGGTCGCATTTCCGGGAAGTGCTCCACGGCACTGAGGGGGATGTTGGTGTAAGGTGAAGAGACGAGGAAGGAGTATGGTAGCAGGGGAATGGGGGCTGTGGAAAGACATTCAAGGAAGTGTGGTGTATCTTTTATTAATGAAGGGAGTTCTGTACAAAAGGCTGGAGGCGCTGATCCGCAAGAGCTGAAATCTGTTCAGTAGGTGACCCATATACCAGAACTACAGGTCGGCCCAGATTTCCAGACTTGTGGCTCTTAGGAAAAAGCTATAAGTTGTGCTTATGGGGATTCTGTGGTGTAAGGAAGGGCAAAGAGTTGAGAGAGAGTCCTTGTAAGGGGCATTGGAGGTCAAGGAGAGAGCATAATTCTTGGCATATCGAAGTAGTAGGATCTGCAGGATGTGGAAGGTATGTAATGGTGTGCGTTTGTTTTCACTATGCTAGATGGATGGAAAAAGCTTTCAATTGCTTGAAAATATTTATTTTTGAAATGTATTAACTTGTCTCAGCAGGAATTATGAGGACTGAGGCAATTTGTATGTTTATTGTAAAAATGTACATAAAAGATTGATTATGTAGCATTGCATCTAATTGATGTGTTTCCGTCGTGGGATTCTCTGAAATTTTTTTATACGATTGATACACCAGACTGTCAGTCTTTCATCATAATTTGAACTTTATATAAAGTTCATTCATCCTGTTTTATACAGCATCCGGCATGAAATGGAAATGAAACAGCCAATATAAAATCAGTCCCGTGCAATTGTCAGCATGTGTACAACTTAAACAAGACTGGAGATAAAAATTACGATATTTGACGGTTTGGACAATTTTTATTTAAGTCTTTAAAATTGTCATAATCTTGTACTTTTCAGAATACGTGGCCGGCTGTACCAAGTCTAAACACGAAGGAGCCGTGGCACGTGTTTCTACAATCATTGATAAATGGTTTCTCGTTTTACAAACAAAAATATCTGATTTTTTTATCATAGTTTATTGCATTATGCTTCAAACCTTAATCCTCATGACTGAGCATGGTGAATGAGCAGTAATGCACTGGCCTCACATTCGGGAGGACATGGGTACAAATCCCCATCTGGCCTTCCAGATTTGGGTTTCTATTGTTTCCCCATGCGAATGCCAGGATAGTTCCTTGCCCCTAATCCTTTCCCAACTCTAATGACGTTGAGTAGATGTAAATCCATAAGGAAAAAATCATCATTGTGTGTTTGTAATAATAAAGGCCAACAGATATTCTAGAGTACAGAAATGGTAATTTTAACATCTCGAGACCAAAAGTTGTGAGAGCGAAAAAAATTGAGTTGTCACTCTCTGACTGAGGTCTTTCACCCTATCTTGATAATTACACAAGTGGTACAGTTTTAGAAGTGTCACTTTGTCGAAATAATTGGTGTGGACGGCAGGCACACTTCATCGTACAGCATCTGATAGCAGGCTTTCACGACATCAATTTGGCTGAAGAATATTTAGTGTTTGGCTACAAAATTGATACTTAAACTATTGATAATAATGTTGTCAGTGTATTAAATCAAAAAATTAAAAACCAAATGTGTGAATAGGGAAAATGGCAGTGTAAAATTACAAAGTTTCTGTTAAGGTAGAGGAAAGCAAACCAATAGCTGTCTGTAGAATGTAACAAAAAAATATGCTGCAGCCATCAGTAAAAAATGAATATGAACATCATGATTTTGTATTTAATCATGTAGTGGAGTGGTGGCTGAAATAAACTGTACATATCAAGGGCATGTTATAAGGAACAACAAATTTATTTATCTTTGCATGCTATACTTTACACTATAGGTTACACACTATGGTGGTTACAAGTTATATGGGGGAGGGGGGCAATCGGATTTTCTTCAGGGGACTTCCCCCTAAAAGTTGCCTATTGGCTGCAAAATGAGAATGGAAAACTTTTTTTCAATTTGATAACATTAACCCGTGCCTCATCGAGGATGAAATTTTGGAAAAAAAAAAGATTTTGCTGAAGAATCACTCTTTTTCCTTTATAAAGGGAAAAGCATGAACAATTTTTGTAACTTTATAAATATTTTCACTACTTGTAGCTAATAGGTTTCTAGTCTAATTTTGTTATTAGTTGTGGGGATGAAGAACAATGGATAAGAGTTCCTCAGCTCTAAAATAGTGTGGAAAATGCTCTGGTTAAAGCTGTATTTTCAGCAATTGAAAAGTGGGGAGCAGTTGGGAAAATCCAGGCAATGTGTTCTGATACCACTGCAGTAAACACTGGGCACCTCAGGAGAACTTGTTGTTTGCTAAAGCAATTATTAAAGCAAAATTTTCTGTAATTGTGCCACCACCATATTTTCGAAATTGTCTTTGGATGTACAGCACTGGCCCTCAGCCAGGTATTTTTAAATGATTTGACTGGGTGGTGATAGGACAAAATGCAAAACTGCTACTGAAGATGATAATATTAGATATAAAATACTTAATTCAGACCAGATTTCCAAGTATTCTTATCAATTAAAAATCCTACAGTCCAGGGATGGTTATAAAGAATTTATTTTTGTAGAATTTCTTCCTGCAATATTTTTTCAGAGTACCTGGTTGGTATTCATCACACCAGATGGACGGCAAACATCATTTACTCTCAAAAAATATCTTTCTAAGGATCAATTTTATTAACACATTTAGAGAAAAAAGTATTGCAGACAATTGTTTAATTGTAATAAATATTCATGTAATAGCATGGTTCAATCCTCCCAAACCAACTTTGGCTCCCAACCAAGACCTAGTTATTAAAAATCATTAATTGACTACAGAAAAACTGATCAAATGTTGCAGACAAGTACTCTCCAAAATGATAAAACATCTTGACTTGGAGCAAGCTGCATTTTCATTTTTTGAAGATACTTTGGGGGAAAAAATCAAAATAAGCATGGCTGTAAAATTAATTTCCTTTGATGAAGAAAAAGATGATGATAGGGATGTAATATCAGAGAAGTGAATTAATTAATGGACAAAGTAATTTTTTTCTCTCCTGAATTTTTTAAGAAATTTGAAATTAATGTAATTTTTTTAAATACAGATCCTGGTCTATGGTGTGAAAATTAACATTAATTGAAAGCAATAAAAATAGTGAACAGTTTTAAGCTTGTCAGTAACACAGCTGAAAAGGGAATAAAATTTATCCAAGCCTTTAATTCCTCTTTAACAAAAGGACAATGGCAGTTTCTGTTAAAAGTTGTATCAGTGTAGAAAATTTTTCCCGACTTTTCGAAAGCTATCTTATCGAGGGCATAACTGCCATAATGTGATAGTTGGAAAAAAAATTTTCTTTTTTATAATGAAACTTGTGTAATAAAAATGCAATTGTACATTATTTTTTCTCATTTCTGTACTTTCTTTGTTCTTTTTTTCTCTTAATTCCTTAATTTTCAGTTTGGAATTTGTGCATTTACTTTCAAAAACACTATTGAATAAACTATTCTTGATGTAGAAAATAAAAATAAAAAAGTGACATCTTGAAAGCAGAATGTTGCAATAGTTTTATGCATTTCCATAAAATGTCAATTTTGAGGATATGGATAACGAACTGATCATGTCATATGCTCTAACGTTATGAAGTTTCTAGATGAAAACGAGTTACTTACAGCATACCAACACGGATTTCGGAAGAACCGATCATGTGAAAAGCAACTGGCTCTATTTTCGCATGATGTAATGAAACTTATTGATGCAGGATCACAAGTTGATGCTATTTTCTTGGATTTTCAGAAAGCTTTTGACTCTGTACCACACAACCGACTCTTAGCGAAGATCCGAGCGTACGGTATATCTGATCAGATTTGCGAATGGATACGTGATTTTCTAATTGGTCGGTAACAGTATGTCGTTGTAGACGGGGAAGCCTCTTCTAAACTAGATGTTACTCCGGGCATTCCTCAAGGAAGTGTAATAGGACCACTGCTTTTCTTAATTTTTATAAACGATCTCTGTGACAACGTTAATTGCAGGATGCGATTTTTTCTGATGATGCACTTATTTATAGGGAAGTGAGGTGCTCCGACGATTGCTTAGAAATTCAGCGCGATCTGGATGTTATTTAGGAATGGTGCCGTGAATGGCAGCTTACACTTAACTGTAAAAAGTGCATGGCAATGCACATAAGTAATAAAAAGACCCCGCTTGCTCAGGAGTACAAAGTTAACAATTCAGTTGTTGACACTGTGGATTCCCTGAAGTATCTAGGCGTAACAGTACAAAGCAACATGAAATGGGACTTGCACATAACTTCCGTTGTAGGCAAAGCTAATTCCAAACTACGATTCATAGGACGTATTTTGAGAAGTTGTAATGCTCATACAAAGGAAATAGCGTACAAAATACTAGTGCGTCCGCATTTGGAATACTGTTGTGGAATTTGGGATCCGTATCGCAAGGGATTGATTGACACATTAGTACAGAGAAGAGCCGCTCGATTCGTGACTGCTAGTTACAGTCCTTATGTAAGTGTCACAGAGCTGATTCGTGGGTTGGGCTGGGATTGAATTTGCTGGAGAATATGCGAAAATCTTTAAGTTACGAGTGCAACGAAATACTTCTTCTGCCAACCTATTTAGGTCACAATGACAGGAGGGATAAGATTAGAGAAATAAGATGCCATACTGATTCATTTATGTATTCCTTCTTTCCTCGATCTGTTCGGGATTGGAATGCGCAGAATTAGGATTGGTGCTTAGCACCCTCTGCCACCCACAGTATTTGTGATTTGCAGAGTGTAGATGTAGATCAAGATTTCAACCTTGATGAGGCATAGGTAAATGCTGTCCAATTTCGCTGAAACTTTGCCAATCTCATTTTTTTTTAACCATTTGGCAACTTTAACCCTTTAACTGCTACGGTTTGGCCGGCCGAGCCCTCGCTGAGTGCGGCTTTGTTTACGCCTAAGCTGTTTACCTGCGCTGGAATGCTGCATTAGACCGGACCGCTGTGTGCTGAATACATCTGGAGCGTTGTGTGTGGAGTTCTTCTGCTGTCGCTCTGCGATTTGAAACCGCAGATACAAAATAAATACAGTTAATATAACATCTAAAGTTTTTAAACCACTTCATAGTGAAAATATAGTGTGAATTGATTCTCGCGTATCTGTTGGTCTCATCAGCATTAGATATCATATGATATTCCGTTAGAAATATCAGGAAAAATGACAAACTGCTGGAATGTTAACGTAATCCACACTTGTGTCCTGCAGCTTAATCGACAAGCACATGCTGTCAAACACGTCACTAAAGCATTCTCTTTTTCCACACATTTCGCTCGAACAATCTGTAGCTTCAAACTCTGAAAAATGGTCATTTTCCACTAGCTGATGTACACAGCTTAGGAAAATTACATCGAGATCCTGTCGAAGGGTTATCACTGTCATCCATATTAAAGTGATTATATTCACTGTCGCTTCTAGTAATAATCTCCATGATTTCTTCCGCGGTACAAACACGACGGCGTGTTCGGGAGGACGATGGTTCAAATCCCCGTCTAGGCATCCAGATTTGGGTTTTCCATGGTTTCCCCAAATCACTCCAGGTGAATACCGGGATGCTTCCTTCAAAAGGCCATAGCCGAATTCCTTACCATTCCTTGCCCCCCATTCTTTAACATCTCTAAAAACCTCGCTGTTAAGAGACGTTAAGCAGTTAAAAAAAATAATGACTGTATGCCATTTTCTCAGCGAAAACTAAAAGGAAAAGAGCAACACAAATTAGATCGCAGCTGCCAATGCTCAAGGGCCGAATGAGGAAAACAACTAACCACCCTGGGTGGAAATATGGCTTCATAGCCAGGCCGCTAAGAGGCTAGCGTGTTAACACGTCTGGAGTACAGACAGGGCGGCGAGGCGGCGCATGTATACACGTCTGGAGCAGAGACAGAGCGGCAAGGCGGCGCGTGTATACACGTCTGGAGCACCTGGGCGCAGTAGTAGCCACGCGCGTTAACGTGTCTACAGCAGTCAAAGGGTTAAGGGGATCCCCCAGAAAGAATTGAAATCTGATTTTTTACAACTACCCTAGTACACAGACATATTGCTTGCCCATGTGTACTAATAATCTCTACACTTTCCCCCTTGGAAGATTCTGCAAGTTGTTTGATCACTCCAGTATAGTGCACATCACGAACGATGGCGGGTCGCGCAAGAGAGAGAGGAATAGGGTTGACATAGAATATGCGACGTTACCGCGTTTGATTATTCGCAGTACAGTTCTAAGGCTAGTATCACACACTTTAGGAGTTCTCTCTTGAGCTTTGGCAACGTCGCAGATCGCCCCTCTCGCGTCTGCTTCGCGCTTAAAATGCTTATATACTTTCAAATCTTGCTTTTAGCTTTGACTATGCATAACCTTACGCTTATGTTGTTCATCTTCCATTATTTAGAATATTAATTATTGCAATGCTCACTGATTTACAACTGTACAATTCACAAACACATCGCATTCAACACTCATGTTAACACGACAGGCTCTGGATTGTTACTGAATGTGATTGGCTACTGGCAGAGTGATGACGTACATGCGCATACCCTCGCTAAACTGGACCGCCATTGTTCGTGACGCGCACTATAGCTGACTGTGAAGGGATTTGTGTAGTCTTTTACATAGTGCTTTTGTGAAAATATTGGCAACATTTTGTCCACTCGTGATTTCTTGAAGCTCCATTGTCTGATTCATCTCCTTTTCCCTCAAAGTGATGCCTGGATGTTATTTGCTTCATTTTGGATTTGTCATCATAGTTTTTACCATCTGCAGTAGCCATCAGATTGTCACAACCTATCGTGATTGTACTATCACTTGTTTTCGGGAACATTAAGTTAACATTAGATTGTTCACCCAAAATACTTCCGTTGTACTAGTTGCTTCCAGTGTGCCAAGTTAGTCTGCTTTACCAGAGCACCTGCAAAGCATACCAAATCAGTTGTACGACTGGGCTCAATCTGTATCGCCATTTCAGAGTATCCTTTTGGTCATATTCTGATCACATGTTAAATTGTTAACAATACTGAGCTAACTTGCCTGCCGAGAAGGCAATGAGAGGCAAGGCCACATTTAGGCATAGGCTGCCTAGGCTGTAGCCTAGGGGCCCACACCACATGCAAAAATAAAATAAAAATATATATTAGTTGCTTTCATCCTGTTGACGTGTTGTGAATATCAGTATTGTGTTTTTAATATTTCTCTATTGTGTGCTTTGGTGATGTCAGGGCTGGATTAAGACAGCGCAGGGCCCGTAGCCAATGTGAAGAAGGGGCCCTTGATTTTTGCCGTCCGGGTAAAATTATAGAGCTTGAAAAAAAAAAAGGTCGCCCACCTAGCCTAGTGCGAGGCCTATAGCATTTGCTACCTCCTGCTACGTGGTTAATCCGGTACTGGGTGATGTTAATCATCTTTTATTGTTTGATTTATCTTAATAGGTAGGCCTACTGTTTCATATTGTTACTGAAACTTTAAAATTTATAATTTAGTGGGCTTCTGCTGAGGGTGTTTGGTTGCAGCAATAGTACTAAAATAGGCAGCAACGTATCTATCGATCATCAGTCAACAAATTGAATGTGCGAGCATCACTCGCTAACCTCGTTCACTTCAGTCTCGGAAATGATTCAGAAAACACGTTACGAAACTTCGATTCTTCAGTAAGTTATCCTCGTATATTTTTACTGTCATTACATTATTCGATATTTTGCACTGATTTTATTGTTTCATTCATAGCTCCCAACCATTGCACTGCCTCGCTGAATGAAGATGGTTCCACAATATCATTAATGTGAACAGTGAGAGATTGCATTTGTGTGTTGTCACCACTCTTTGAATTTATAGAAGACTCCTACTGGTTTGCTGCAGTCCATCAGATTCATTCTTAGTGGACACAGTGATCTTTATAAAAGCTTTATTTTGTCTTGGTACAAAATTTTGTTTTACAGTCTGTGATTGGTTCCGAAACAGTCTACAAATCACTTTCCATTACTACCATTTACATTTAGCAACACAATGATGCATAATTTATGTTGTTTAATTTGGTTATCATTGTAGGCCGATTATGAATTGCAATCCTGCAGTGTTTTCAATTGCGCATTTCTAGTTTGCAGGATTGGTTAGTCCCGTGAGATCTGGTACAGTTTCTAAAGTGTTTTTAAATAGACATTTATTAGATAATTTAATGACTTTTTGAAAAGCTTTAACAACTTTCCTCGCTTTTTTAGATCGTTGTATCTGGTAACCCCTTCACGCTTTGTGCTCAGATTGTCCCGTCGATCTCTTCGTCTACATCCGAGTCGGTCGTAGTTTTTTCTGTGCATTTGACTTCTCTTTCAGTAGGTTCGGCAGCCAATTGTGTACTGTGTGGTACCGAGGCCAACTTTAGCCACGACACTTGTTCCGTCTGATCGTAAGCCGATAACACGTGTTTAGAGATGGAGACCAAAGCTTGTCAGCACGAACTGAGTATTCTTAGCAAGCCAAGATTAAAATGTGTTTCTTTGCAGGAACGTAAACGTTCAAATATTGGTGGTTATTTGGGACGTCCACTCTTCAAAAGTTGACGAAAATCTTTATCGTCGTTTCTAGATATTCAAACTGGACAGTCGGGTCAACATATAAAATTTGTGACTATAGATCTTATAATATTAGCAGAATTAGAAAGTTGAAATCCACTTTTTAAAAACAGGTATCTAAAAATTGATGAAGTACAGAAACAATTTTTGGTAAAAACAATTTACATTCATTTTTCCTTTTCAAAATAGCTGTTAAACCTGAATTTTTTATTATTTCTACTTCCTTCTCAGAAACAATTCCAATTGTACCATTGTGTATGATATGGAAGCTAATTTTGCAATAGGACGACATAACTCAGATTATAGCGATGCCTAAAACAAAAGCGTACAGGCGTTCTTATAAAAACCTAGAAGTGCATAAAAACACATTTGTTGCCGCGAGTCAAATGTGAGCTTGAAGGTACAGACTAACGAAGCAATACAACCGGTAGAGACAGGCAGGCCGGAAAGCGACGGCTGAGAGGTAAGGTCGTGCAGACTGGCGCACGTTTTTGCCCCATTTTATGGATTTTATGTGGGATCTGCCAGACTGCCAAATGATGCAGGAGCCCGCATTGCTGGATTGCAATCCCTAAGACTGATGTTCAGATGTGTTGAATCAATTTAAGCAACCTGTGTCTGCTGCAACTTTCAGGTTAGGAACTGTTAATTTGTTTTTTATTCTTTTGGGTCAACACTGTAAGTTGTTTACAATTCGCAATTGCACGTTGAATTTAACAGTTTATAACACTGTTACGATGTTGTATTTAATGACGTAGTAGAGTGGAGGTTAAATTAAATTGTACCTAACATCCGAATGTTTTAAGTAGACCTCAGATTTTAAGGTTCTGAAAACCTTACTTTAGGTGCCTAAAATAGGCTTTGTTCCAGTGCAAAATAGGCAATCATAATTGTGGTTATGTTTACAAAATATTGTCAATAAACATTCGTTAATTTATAATGTAACATCCAGAAGTTTAATTCAGCTGAACATTATTGAATTTAATTGATTTTAATTGGTTGGGATTATTTAAAATCAATAAAACTCTTAATGTGCATTTGTACATATTTTCTACTGATGGAGAAATACATTTGGAATACAAATCTGTTGGATATTTATTTACTGATACAAAAATTAATATGTTCATATTCACATATTTTATTATACACAGAAGAGCCAAAGAAACTGGTACAGGCACGCATATGCAAACACAGAGATATGTAAACTCACTATGGCGCTGCGGTCAGCAATGCCTATATAAGACAACAGGTGTCTGGCGCAGGCGTTAGATCGGTTACTACTGCTACAATGGCAGGTTATCACAATTTAACGAGTTTGAACGTGGTGTTATAGTCGGCGCACGAGCGATGGGACACAGCATCTCCGAGGTAGTGATTAGGTGAAGATTTTCCCGTATGACGATTTCACGAGTGCACCGTGAATATCGGGAATCCAGTAAAACATCAAATCTCCGACATCACTGCGACCGAAAAAGGATCCTGCAAGAACGGGACCAACGACGACTGAAGAGAATCGTTCAGCGTGACAGAAGTGCAACTTTTCCGCAAATTGCTGCAGATTTCAATGCTGGGCCATCAACAACCATTCGACGAAACATCACCGATATGGGCTTTCGGAGCTGAAGGCCCACTCGTGTTTCCTTGCTGAGTGCACGACACAAGTGTTACACCTCGCCTGGGCCCGTCAACACCGACATTGGACTGCTGATGATTGAAATCATGTTACCTGGTCTGATGAGTCTTGTTTCTAATTGTATCAAGGGGATGGACGTGTACGGGTATGGAGACAACCTCATGAATTCATGGACCCTGCGTGTCAGCATGGGACTGTTCAAGCTGGTGGAGGCTCTGTAATCGATAGGGGTGTGTGCAGTTGGAGTGACATGGGACTCCTGATACGTCTAGATACGACTCTGACAGGTGACACGTACGTACGCATCCTGGCTGATCATGTCCATTGTGCATTCCGACCGACTTGGGCAATTCCAGCAGGACAATGTGACACCCCACACGTCCAGATTTGCTAAAGAGTGGCTCCAGGAACACTCTTCTGAGTTTAAACACCTCCGCTGGCAACCAAACTCTGAGCCTTACATGATAATAGGCAGGTGTAGTGTGTGTTATTTATATAAACGGATAGTTAAATTTACAATGCAGATAGTTAATATCCTCAGATTGTAGAGTCCACAATTAGCATAATCGGGCATTTATTTTGAACCAAATCGCACGATGTATATATTTAAATTCCACTTTTTGATTGTTTAGCAATCTGGTACTGTCGGTGCAAAATGCTAAATTTACAGATTTTTTTTTTTTTTAGTTGATGTTATTTTGATATCACAGCACTGTCTTTCGGACAGCCTGCCTCAACTTGGGAGGTAAATCACATGACTGCAGCCAGATGATCCCTGATGAAGCAGATAAATTTTCCTCTAAGCTGTATATTCAAAATGGCTCCCCAGCCCCACTCTACCTGCTATCCAATGAGTCAGTGAGTACCGGGTGGGAGGGTGCTG
The DNA here is from genome assembly GCA_031002005.1 of Vandiemenella viatica. Classification (NCBI taxonomy): domain Eukaryota; kingdom Metazoa; phylum Arthropoda; class Insecta; order Orthoptera; family Morabidae; genus Vandiemenella; species Vandiemenella viatica. The sequence continues at coordinate 117,964,984 of CM061921.1, forward strand.
ACCCCCTCACATACTTCTAGTGCCAATGGTTGTAATGGGAATGTGGAGCTGTACCTCTGTGAAGCAGCAGGAGCTGTAGGAACCGCGTGACCTGTACATTTTAAAAGTTTTGAACCAGTCACCGCATGTAGGCACAATAACAGGGCTACCAGACAGACGTTAGGAAAATCCCGGACTTGATTTACTATTTAAATTTCTGTCCAGTGTCCAGAAGCGAAGATCAATTTTGCGGTACTGTGGAAGGATGCCTGTCCTATTTTTCATTAATAATAAAATTGGCATCCATGTAGGTTTATAAAACATTTAAAGTGTTGTTAGTATCGTAATGGAAATGGGTCAATATATTGTAACTATTTTCTCACCTGTTTGTTGCACTTGTTGCAATATATAATGTTCCCACCAATTGAGTATGTAAAATCACAAATAACGGCCATAAGTGTCCATAAATTGTATACGTATCGTGTTTCTCAGTTGGGAACAAAATAGGTTTTTGCCTAAAATCCGAGGTCTAGTTATAAGGAATAGCAACTTCATTTAACTATATATGTCTTAATTTACACCACAGACGTTACTTACATAAATATAGCAAAGGAAGCTTTGCTTTTCAGAGTACTGTCAAATCCTGTGTATTAATAATCTCTACAAAAGTTGTGAATTATTTTTTAAATGTGCTTAATTGATGATAATTACAATTTTTTTAAAAAAATATGAAAAAACTAATAACGAAATACTGAAAAATTAAACAATAATGTATTCCACCAGAGCTGCAGGGAAAGCTCTACGTTTGTGTAGAATTGGTTACTTATCTGAATTTATAAGATTTAGTAATGTTGTCATTAGAAGGTATCACTTACAATATTGAAGCAACATATTTTCAGCCTGATTCCTCAAAAAATAATTTTGGAGTTGCATCTGATCCACCATTGATGTGAGCACTGTTGGTTTTCAGGAAGAAGATGATGAATGGAAAGATTTTGAAGAAGAGAAGAAAGATTATTCTGGTCTTCGTATTGGAAACTTGACCCTGACAGAATGTGAGAATGAGGGTGGAGGGTTGGAAGGTGAAGAGCAGGATGTGATGGAGGAGAACGAAGCAGGCGAAATGGTTCCCCGTCGTAAGGTCCAGTCGGGACCGTGGAAAATAGTTACTTCTCAACCTCAGTCTGAGCCCGAGCCAACTGCAGGTATTATTTTTTACGGAACATTATACGGCACGTATTATGCCGCTATTACCCGAGCTGATATTTTTCTATTCGATTGTTCCAGTTATAGAGAAGAGACCTGAAGTGAGTACTCCCGGAGGCAGCGTGTATCGACCACCTTGTATGCGGAATCAGTCTAAAGATTCACATCCGAGTAAGTACTAGAAACCGTGTTGTTTGTGGGAGAGGGTTGCAACTGTGATTGTGTGAAAATAAGTAACTTATGGTGCACCGCAACTCAATGCTATAAGTACCCCACTTCTTTCTTCTGTTTACATATTGTTTATCATTTTCCTATTGAGGCCATTCTTTGACAATATAGATGTAAAAAAATTTTAACTTCTAGGTTTTTTCCTTTCAAAGCTATTTGTTTCCATTTTATGGTCTTCACAAAAACAAATTATTTCGTGGCATTGGGTGTAATGTAGAAGCATGACAGTGTGTTAGCTGTAGAAGCAACTTCTCACTTTATTTTGTGATTCCATTGTAACACAATCATTATTGTTAAATTCTTGGCACATAGTTTTCTCACATAATTTCTATATTTGTGTACAAAGGGCAATATGTTTTGGATTAAAATTCATTATTTGACAGGTTGCAAACCATAGTGGTAGAAGTGTCAAAATTATTTGAGTAAAACAGGTTTTTGTAAATACAAGTGGTACAAGTGACATATAAACAAAATCAGATGGAACACAATTTAAAAAATATTGCCCCGATATCATAATTAGTATATTTTAAAATACATCATCATTCTGTCTTCAGGAAATCATTTTTGTCACATACGGAAGTCAACACGAAAATTCAAAACGAATATTATGAAAAGTAAGGCTCTGCATTTGTCGTAAACTAACAACTTTTCAGCTAATATTTTACAAAATGCTATGCTGTTATTTACAGACAAAATGTACCCTACATAGAATTATATCTGTCTTCCACGCAACTAGTTATTTCTCGGTAATTTTTAATATTCTCTTAGAATGTCACCTCACCATTTTGTCACTCGCACCTCTACGGTCGGAGAGGGATAGAGCCATTTTAAAAGAGATGCAGCTATCCCAACTGAAGGTTAGATGGCTTGGTGTGTAAATTAGCTTGTATCGGTTTGGCATGCTGAAGATAAGTGGAGGGACTGTCTTTATATTCACTTGTACCACTGTGGTTTAAAAATAAGACTATAAAACAAGTTGCATGCTTTCAATTCTCTTGAGTTTCATTTATGATATTATTTGGAACAAGATGTGATAATGAAGTTGAATAAACATTTCTGATAGTAAGTAGTCAATAAACTGATGTTGCTGCATCAGTAATTCATACCATTTAGCTTGGGAAGCTGTCTCTCTCTCTCTCTCTCTCTCTCTCTCTCTCTCTCTCTCCAAAATTGACAGATGCTTTGAGTGAAAGTGTTTGGACATTCACCTTCTGCACATTTAAGGCTGCTATAGGCCGAAATATTGCGCTTCTCTTGTGTTTGTTTTTTGTTCGTCGTCCCAGCCGCCTTCATCTGTGGTAAGTGTTGGGTCATATTTCCCTATCCTTCTTTGGTTTTATATGTGTGTGTGTGTGTGTGTGTGTGTGTGGATCTGTTATTGTATTTCAGTATGATTGTTGATTTTTGCCACCAGATTTGATTTGTTGTAATCCTCGGGCCTGGCATTCAGATTTTGGTTTTCCAGTTTTTTTTAATTCACTCCAGGCTGGTGTCAAAATGATTCTTTCAAAAGGACATGGCTGAATTCCTTCCAGTTCCTTACCTTCCTCATCCTGCCCCTCCCCCCCCACCCCCCCACCCCCAAACCAGTCCTTTCCTGACTAATGACCTTGTCAGAGTTGTAAATCCTAAAGTAAAAAAAACTTTGGGTTTTCCTTTGTCAGAATTAATGTATAAATCCACATTAAAATTTAGCAAAATTAAGCATTTTTATCTGCTGACACATACTGCATTAACCATCCGGATAAAAGTTTGTTCAGGTGTGTATTAGACAGAGCTCGCATGCCAGTAGTGAGAGATCCACGGTCCAGCCGTCGTCTTGAAATTACTCCGTGTGAATACGGGCAGTTACCCCAAAATGCTGTTGCCATAATTCATTCCCATTCTTCTCATTGTTCTAATTATGTTAACATTTATAAACCCCCGTACGCCTAAAAAAATGTTCTTTTAATGACTAGTTCTCTATTTTGGTAAAGATAGGAAGAGAATCCACTGTGCTGATGACATGAATGCATTACAAGATGGAAAAACAAAAGGGAGGCAAGATTTTGTTACAAAAGGGTGTGAACAGAGATAGGATGAGTGGCTGGGAGAAGAGAGAAAATGATGGCGTTGGAGGATTCACCAGAGAGGTGACTGGTGTGTAACGAGTTGTTGCACGTCAGTGTAAATGTTTTGGTATGTGGCCAGTTATCTTCTTTGACAGCTGAGTGGTTGTGTGACCAGTGTGTTCAGTGATTTGAACAGATAGCCTGCATATAACATTAGGTGTTTTGTTTGGGAATGTTTTTCTAGTTGCGTGTGTGTGTGCGAGCGAGTGGCAGAATGCACGTTTCAGATTTTTTCATGTTTCCTTGGGTAATATTGGTTAGTATTTATGAGCCAGGAGATTGGTTTTATACTCAGAACTGTTTTATTTAGAAAGAGAAGGAATATTGTTAAGAGGAAGCTAGATTGGAGGAGCCTCAAATGAAGAGGGTGGTGTTCTGATAAGTTACCAGCATAAGTGACAAGGGGCAGTAGATAAGAGAAAGTGTCTTTCATAAATTGTGTTTTGTTGAAGATTTGGTTTTGTTTAGAAATATTGAAGGACAGAGTATTGTCAGAAGTTTGTAGATTTGTCATAATAGAAGCATTGAGGTAGTGTCATTTTAACATGTTATGGCTGTATGTCCAAGTAAACTTAAAGGTGTGTCGATTACTGATATTGCAATATTTCCAGTCTTCCTATTTGCTGATGCATAGGGAGCGTCCATAAACCACGTAGCTCCATCTTGGCCCCCTTTCCCATATAGCGTGTAGATTCTTTCCCTGTTCGATTCCAGAAGACATTTTGTAATTTTCTCTTATCAGACTATCGTAATTTACATATGGAGATAATTAAATGCTGTTGTGTGTTCTGAACCTCATTTTAACTGACAAATAATACGAATGAAAAACTATGTGGCCTGACTCTGAATCCCCTCCCCTCCTCCTAGACCGAGCCACATAGTTTATGGACGGTCCCATATGACGAGTTTGAAATATTTTCCAAAAGAAGGCTGGCTAAATCCAGCTATCAAGGGTATAGTAGTTTCGCTGACGATGGAAGGTTTGTAATTGACAGTTTCGTAGATCTTTTGAAGATTGAAATGGAATGAGAAATAGTAGAGGTACGGGAGAGCTAGAGAAGTGAGGAAAAATAACTGTGTAGTTTATTTTGAGAAAAAAAAACCTTCTTTGCACTTAATCCATAACAGTAGATAACATTTTTGCAGATAGCTATAATTTTGAGATTGACTAGAGTTATCGGTAAAACGAAAGCGGTGATGTGTTCAAAGAAATGGAAAGTACCTTTCACAATAGATTGTGGACTATGGGGTGAAGTTGCAGTAGAGATGCAATGAGTGTGACATGTAAGCCTCCACTGTGGGTTCAATGATAGGGTGTGACCCTGCTAATTTGTGTAGAAATTGGGTGTCGGCTCTTGAATAAAATACATTCTAGTTTGTCACTGTGGCTGGGGTTGAGTAAGATACAGTCGTGGTGGTTTGGGCAGAGAATTCTGTGAATTACTCGTAATTGGTGGTAGGCTTCCTGAAAGGTTTGTTCTTAAATGTGATGTGAGGAGAGTATTAATGATTTTGTGATAGTTTGTACATGGACAGTTCAGTAATGAAAATACATACTTCCGTGTTCATTTTTTATATGGCTCATGACAAATACTTTTCAGATTAAATGCTACTGAGAATTAGTACTTTGTGACCAAATTGCTTGCAATTTAACTTTGTTTGGTGCTGTAGCCTCAGTTTGGGGAAAGTTCAATGAAATAAATAAATTTAGCTGTTCTACAACATTCTGATTACATCATTACTGACAGGTGGAATATGGAGATGCTGCCCTTTATTTTTCACTAATAATTAAACTTAAATTGTTTCAGCAAAATAGTCATTATTCTGCTTGATGCATATTTCATTATTCAAATCACAATATCTGGATTTAATTCTCAGCAGAAAACTCAGCTTGTGATTTCTAAACTAAATGCAATATTTCATACAGATCAGATGATTAATCAGTAACATTATAGACTGGTGTAATTTACTGGCTAATGTGACCTTGTTTTCCAAGTTTAGTTTAATTGTTCTGGTTCCTTGCTAATTGAAGTGAGTAGTATTGTGTAAGAGAATCATTTATAAATTAAATGTCAAAATGTTTAGGCTTGGTAATATATCTCATTTGCACTATAAAAAAAAAAGCTGTATTCATCCCTGGCGAAGTGCATTATGGTGAAAACATATTGAATTTATATGCAGTGCATTGCAATCCTGATTCTGGAACGTAGTTTTTGCTTTATATATGTGAATGTGGGATGTTTGCTTAGTTTTGTCTTAGTAGTATGGGTGCAGTTTGTTTTCTTTGAAATCTTTGTACTTAGTCAAACTACTTTTTTAAAAAATTGTGTTGTATAATTTGGCCAACTCTCTAAAATAAAGTTATTCTAGCAGTTATCTCCGCTTGAGGTCTTTCCTTCCAGGCATTTCTGGAAGTAGGTAATAGTTGAGGGGAGGAAAATCTGAATGGGGTGGGGGAGGGAAGATGTGGAAAAACTTTGTACATCTTCCTTTTCACTGAGTATTATTTTCCTTTATTTCATCATTCAAATTATCCAGAAAATATGTGTAATGTATTCCAAAAGTCATTTTGCATTTCTCTGAGAAGTCTAACATTATACCACGTTGTGTTCCAGAAGATACCGTAACCCTTCCTGGCAGGGGAACAAATTTTGCTTCTTTTGGTGCAGATTTCATGCTTGCAGCCTTCATTTTGATTGTTCCTTTATCCCATACTGGTGGCTATAAGTTTCTTTCACTGTTATGAAATAATGCAAAAATCCTCAGGATTTCATGGGAATAGCTTCAAAGTGTCCTTTCAGTCTTTCATCTACACTTCTAAGGTTGCTTTTTCATTTGAAAATGTCTATGCACAATATTATTTACATGGACTTTAAGAGAACCACAACCTTACCAATTTCACCCACCTTGCTCTTCTGCCATTCATCACAAACCGTATCGTGTAGTGGGTATAGGAAGTGTGGAAAATGGATATATAGAGAGATTGCCAGCGGAGTGTGCACTCCATCGCATTTAAATTAATTTAAAAAATAATTATTCTGTAGTAGTGAGATCTACAGGATGTTCTGAACATTGTGTTACTTGGGTTTGTACAGTCAATTTGAAAATAATTGCATTGCTTATAAACCATTCAGTTGCAAGTGCACTCATCATAATGTTTATCAAACTCAGCTTTACTGTGCTCTTCTGTCTTTAAAAATATCACTACACAATATACTCTTGCACATTTTTCACAAATCACAGAATTTTAGTAATTCAGATAAATGCTAGATATAAAGTAATTGATTTATTTGACTAAAACTTGGTATGTGATCTAGAGTTGGTGACTAAAAATAACCTTGATTCTTACTAATGGCATCATCTCTTGTGCTTTAAACCAACTTAATGAACCACACTTGTACAACCAAGATGAACAGAATTGTGCAGAAAACAGACATTTTGGATTTCATACAGTCGTCAATAGACTAAGCCAAATGTTTTCTTCATTCGCTGGGTGTCACCACATTGATTCTTTAAGACCTAATGTTTCAGCCATCTTGCTGCAGCTTTCTCCATTCAGAGGACTGCCATATCGCGGGACATTCCTTTGAAGAAAGCTGAAACGTCAGATTTTAAAGAATCAACGCGGCTCCACAAGACTAGTTTTATTATTAAGCTCCAAAATTGATTTAAATTTCAGAAATAAACTTTATTTGCCGTTTAATTGGAGATTGGAGATCATCAGTTCACTTCAACTGAACTTCAGTAGCCATTGAAGGGGATTCTTTGATCCAGATTTTTATCTCTGATTTATAGTAATTGGGCAAAGACTATTGCACCATAATCACTGGAGTGTTGGTGTGTAATGTGTTGTCAAAGTCTCTCACGTGGCACGATTTGCTATTTTTGATATGTCAGTTTTTCTTCAGTTTCATGCTGTATTTATCTGTTTGTGTTATTTAATGGTTATAGCAACTATATATGTAATGTACAGTTGTATGTATAAAGTCTTAGGTGATTTGAGAAGTTTTGCATGTTATCCTCGTAGCTTCTTATAAGAAATGACTTGCATTTCTTTTCTTTTTACCATACAAAGTTTGCAGGTACCCTCACACTTGTTTTAATAACAATCATCAAAAAGTTACCAGCTACTGCACAAGCCTCTCCATTTTCTTCTTTCTTCCCACCACCTCACTCCAGTCTTCAGCCATCTGTCCTTTGATCCTCCTCTGGGCCGCTTACCACACATCTTCATTTCGTGGATTTTTCTTGGAATTCTCTGCTCTTCTCCATTCTCTTTACATGCACATGCCATCTTAGTCAGGCCTTCTCTAATTATTTCTTACAGGGGTTCCTCTTTTACTGTGTGTGTAATTGTTTCATTCCTTATTCTGTCCGTTCTACTAACATTTATTCTAACTGTTAGAAATTTCACTTGCTTGTATCGTGCTGGTGTCCCACTTTATTACCCAGGTTTCAGCACTGTATGTCAGGATACTCACATAGTATGCATGATAAATTACTCAGTTGCTTCTGTGGCATGTCCTAAAAATGCCTCTGCCTGCCTCCCTCTCACTTCTCACCATTGTTCCTTCTGCTTTCTTCTAAAACACTCCCCATGTACTTGAAACTGTTTACCTTGTTCTCCTGTTCTTTCTGGTTACCAAGTAATCACTTTTCTTTGCATTTAATCTGATACCATTTTCACCCATACAGTCTTCACCATTTCACCAGGCTGCCCACCTTCTCCAGTATATCATCCACAGTTACAATATTATGGTACTTGTTTAAGCCAGTTTCTGTGTTTCTGCCTTATCACATAGTTCACGCTTCCCTGGTATAGTTCTGTCACTGTATTGATGTTTATTTTGTGCCTGTACTGTTCTTTGGCTTTCTGTTCCTTACTCCCGTGTACGAAATGGTAACCTTTCTCAATATCTAGAAATACCGACTATAATAAAGCTCTAGTGTGTGTGACACCAGAGCAATTAAGCTGACAGAGTTATTGATAAATTGTCTATCGGGTCTGATATTAACTAACCTGCCTGATATCAACTTCTTATTCTTCTTGTAGACCTTTCTTCTTGCTTCAGAATGATGATCTTCCTGTCTCTGACACCAGATAATCTTTAGAAAATGCAGAATTGTCAAATTGCATACGACAATATACTACTGATGGCAACCAAATTCTACAGTTTCGAATTGTCATCCGTCTCGATCCGCAAACATAAAAACACCAAACTGTAACTCCAGTCCACGCAGTTTGTTAGACGTTGCTCCTGCTAGTCTGAAGATGCGAGTAATAATGATACGACTGGTAGCGCACTTAATTTGTGTACGTATAGCGACACGTCCACCTGGCGACTGCACTCTCGTCATGTGCTGGCTTCACAGCGAGCTATATTCACCGACATTACTATTGCAAATCTCAGGTGTTCCGTCAATTTCCCTGACCTGAAGCCATACTGTTCTTCTCTTAGCTCTTTTTTCTACCCTGTCTCACATTCTTCTCTCAAGTATCTTCTCATACAAATTGGCACAGTGGCACTTTAGTGTGATTCCTCTATAGTTTTGAAACTCCTTCCTGCTTCCTTTTTTGAAGATACGTACAATTATTCCTTTCTTCCATCTTCTGGAATTGTTACCTCCTTCCATATCTTTCTCTTCACATGACATAGCCAGTGCTTTCCTACTACTCCTGTTGCCCACTTTGATGCCTGTTGCCTTTCCACCCTTCATCTTACCCAGAGCTGCTTTCCCTACTTCTGATGTTGGATCCTTTTCTTTCTCTCGTGCATGGGTTTCGTCCTGCTTCTCTTGAAGAAGTGTCATACTGTGATCAATCTGGGTTCAGCAAAACTTCAAAATGCTCCTTCCATATCCTTTTTGTTGACATTTTCACTAACATCCTTCCTTTTTACCATTCTATATAATACTTTATTATCTTTGCTAGCTTCTTCCAGCATTTCAGTCTGTTTCAACAACCACTTCGTCCTTTCTTCTGCTACTTTCTTTTTGCTTCCTCCTTTTTCTTTACATATTCATCTATTGTCTCCATTATCCTCTGCTTGAATCATTTTCTAAGGGCCCTGTTTTTAAATTTTTTTACTTTATCATTCCTCCATGCAACCTCTTTCCATCTTTTGGTGTTACTAGTCCTTCCATATGTATGAGGATAGGCTTGAGGTGTACAGTTTCTTGCCAAATGAAACTTTATACCTTTCAAGAATTCGTTTATCATTAACCAGGGATTTTTATTGGGTGCCAGTGAAAAACCTTTCACAAAGATTAAATTTAAATATAATTTTATCAATATGAATTATCACTTTTGAATGACCAATTGGAGGAGCAATTATTGTCATAAAAATATTTATTTTGCCTTCAAATTACCTCTGAATAGCATCACAATTAAATTATTTTATATTGTCTGATTTGCAGCTACTACATGTTTACATAAATTATTGAAACATGAATACATTAACATTAAAGGAATATAGACAAGGCATACATAATTAATTTAACACAAAACGTTCAAAAATTGATCCCAAGTGATTGTGGCTTTAAACCGTGATACGTTGGTGTTATTCACTACAGTTCATTCATTACCGTGATGAGAAGTGATGGCGGCGTGATTGTCGACTGTGAGGCTGTTACGACATATCGGGCAGCAGTCGGACCAAGCAGGAGCGTGTTGCTGTGTAAATTCCGACGCATCCTCTTGACGTTGTGGAGCGCACGGCACTGACGCTGGGTGCTTGCGACATTTTTCACTCACACCTGTTCGCGTCGGCCACCTGTACTCAAGTGTCCCGGGCTACACACACTCCAGTCTATTGTCCTAACTCCCCCCTCCCCCCCCCCCTTTACCTCTCTGGAATGTGGGAGAGTGGCCAACTGCTGGCCTGTCCAGGTCCAGTCCAGACCACAGCAATTCTAAACACTCACTACCTCGTCCGCAAATATATTCGTGTTTAAAATACTAGACTCACTGTCTCTGTCATTGTTACATTACAGGCTGAAAAGAAATGCACACATGCTTGTAAAAACCAATAGCAAGATCAGGCAAAAAGTACATTAAAGTAAGATTCTCATGCTTCAAAATCGCCAATTTTGATTTTTCAGCGTAGTAACAATTTTTCTTTTTTATTCTGTCACTGAAAAACTCTTCCGACTTTTCTCGAATCCAGGATTTGACAGCTGCCTTCACCTCGTCATCCGAGGTGTAATGATTACTCTTGAGGTTTCTCTCTCTCGAGGAGTAAGTGTGGAATCGGTTTGAACGTCCACAGAGCCTCTACAGCTGCACACAAGGTACCCCAGTATCCCCATTGTTCAATAATGATGCTGACATGTTCACTGGATATTCCAATATGGTTTGCGTTACGCTTTCGAGTGTTTTTCTGGTCATTTTGAACGATATCATTGACGAGATTGCAATGTTTCTGTGGCAGTGATTAGATGTCTGCTCCATTTTTCAACAACAGTTATGGCTTTTCCAAGCTCGCAATCACAAAATTTTACTGCCTGTCAACAGCATTGTTACTATAAAAAGCTTTTAAATGATAATGAATCTCTGCAGGAGTCACTTTTTCAGCAGTTAAAAATTATTGAAACTGATTGTCGTGAGCCTGGTCCGTGGTAAATCGGTTGGGCCAAATGTAAACACCACGAGATTTCTAATTTTTTTTTGTAAAAATGCTAAAAGCCCGGTCAAATAGAATGCGGGCTGCCGGTGCAGGCAGAACGTGGCGGTCTGACGGCAGACCGCCGAAGTTGTAGTGGACGAACAGAGTGCGGATAGCTAAAGGGCGGACCAGTGTTGAAGCAATCGTGGACGAAGGAAGGCAAAGTTCATTTTTTTATGTGTGTCTGTCATCTCCTTATTAACACGTCCAGCAGTTCATCCGACGAAGAAGAATTACTTCTTCTGCTCACTTTAAATAGTTCAAGACGAAAAAGAAAATGGGCCCATGAAATTAATGAGAAAAGTGAATATTTAGGGGAATTTCACAGATTGTGCACAGAGTTAAACTCCTTTGAAGACCGTTTCTACCTTTATTTTTGAATGTCTCGACGACAGTTTGAAGATTTGCACAACCTGATACAATCAGAAATATCAAAGCTGATAATTAACTGGAGAAGACCAATCGGACCGAATGAAAGGCTAGCAATCTGCTTGAGGTAAGTTACACATAAATTTATCTGTTTCATTTTATTTTATATAATATTACAAAATGAGATACAAACATACAAAAAATATTTAACAAACACAAAAAAGGAAATTATTAATATAAAACAACTTTTGTACAACTGCTGGTCAGTTGAGGGTTGAGCATTGGTAGTTACCTCGATCACAGTAAAATTACAATACGAAGGATTCACCTGGCTGTTTTGTGGCCATGATGAATTTGATGAATTGTTCGAAGAAAATGGAGAAGATGGAAGTTCATTTCGAGCATCAAGTTCGCAAAGATCAGCCTGGCCAAACATTTGGGCCATCTCTATTTTGACGTTAGCTTGTGTTATAGGAGAAAACTTTTTAAATGTATCGGTGTAACTTAAGAATAGATGGTCTATACGGTCGAGTTTGTCCTTCTGTTTACTAATGTTTTTCTTTTGGAGATAGTCAATGACAGTAACATCATCCGTGCTAAGTTCTTTTGTTTTAGGTTTTTTCTGTTTTTGTGGCGGCACTTAAACATATGTCACAGGAACATCTTCGTTATCACTGCCCTCTTCAAGTTCTTCAAAAGACTGTGAAATATTTGATGTAGTTGGCTGTGGTGACAACGTATCTTGAAGGAACTCCAATTGTTCAGCCCACAGCCAATTTTGGTATTTTTTTGCGGAGCCCATTTGTCCCCTTCAAGTACTTGAGATACTTCACGTAGGAATCTCAAGTTTTTCCATTTTATTTTCACAGCTTCACCTGTAAATCAGAATCAAATTATCATTTTTAAATAAGTATAGCAGTATACAGATACACACAAATATTACTGCAAAAATTTGTTTAAAAAAGAGGTAGTTGAGGTTATTACAATCATAGTGGTTAATAATAATACTGAATGGATCTTAATGAGATTTTCTGTGTTTGAAGTGGTAAAATAGGGGGTTCCAGTCATTAAAAAATATTTACTCTGAATGATAAACATTTCCAACTTTTCTCAGTCTGTCTTAATAAAAAAAAAATTCTGCATGGTACCAAATGGATTTGTATAGTGTTTATTTTCTTTGTTTCAGGTATTTGGCTACAGGTGATTCCCATCACACTATTGCATTTTCGTGCTGTGTTGGACGTAAAACTGTTTCCAGCATAGTTAAAGAAGTGTGCATAAAACTATGGAATGTTTTACAACCATTGTACATGCCATCACTAACAGAGGTGGTTTGGAAGAAATGTGATATTGGGTTTAATGCACATTGGAAGTTCCCTAACTATATAGGAAGCATAGATGGCAAACATGTCAGAATCAAATGTCCTAGTAACAGTGGTTCAAGCTAATTTGTTACAAACATTAGTTCTGTTGGCCATTGTTGATCCTCGCTACAATTTTATCATTGTTGACATAGGAAGTTACGGGCGACACGGTGATAGTGGTATTTTGGAGAATTCCTCCTATCGTCAATACATACTTAACAAAACTATCCTGCCACCTAAACCATTACCTCATACAGACACGCCCATTCCTCACGTAATTTTAGGCAATGAATGATTCAAACTACAAACTTATTTAATGCGCCCTTTTGCAAAAACTACAATTGTTAATGATGAGGCGGAAAAAAAATTCAACAAACATCTTTGTAGGGCACGACGTGTGGTAGAAAATACCTTTTGGAATTCTAGTTCAGATGTGGCGTATATTTTTTAGACCTATAAAGTTGGATGTAGATAATTTAATCCATGTTGTCAAAGCTACATGTTGCCTGCACGACTTCGTAAGAAGTGACACAAAAAAATTCACTGAATTTGAGCTACAAGATGGCTCAATAATAACAAATCAACATGCCAATGCTTTCTTACCCGCAAGTCGATCGAGAGAAAGATTAACTGATGCTGCCTATGCGGTACGAAATCATTTTATAAATTACTTCAACAACCTAAATTCATTTTAATTTTATGATAATTGTACTTTATATTATTTTATCAGTGGGTTATGGAAAATAAAAGATGCTGTATAAAATAAATAAATGTATACTTACAAGTCTGGTTGAGTTTTCCAGCTATTTCATTCCATGCTTCCGCTTTCTTGACGGATGTTTTTGTACTCTGAATGCAGAGTGTCGTATAAAAATGAAAATTCACGAACGCACTGAATGAGCCTTTGTTTCGCAGACTCTGTGGAATTCACAACCTGCCCGCCGTGCAGTAGGCCGCGCTCTGTTTGACTAGGCTGGTGTAACACTATGTACCACAGAGTCCGCGCGGACCGGGCCTTAATTGTGTGCAATGAGAATTTATTCAGGAATTGGACTTGTATGTTATTAATTTATTCTTTATTTCAAGATAATAACCCTCCTGTGATATATTTACTTCAGTTATTAACATTTACTGTTTGTTGTTGTTTAAAACTAAATGATATATTAAATTAATAATTTGTGTGTTTCTAATTTTCCACTTGTATTTTTGTAATTTATTAAATTAACTTTTTCCAAAATATATTTTTATAATAGGTAAGACATCCCACGTAAGTCGTGTACAACTTAAGACAGATTTGTCGAGCCTCGGTATGGCTCAAAGGCTCAGCAGTTCTGTCTACGTTTTGGGACAACACTGTTGAATCTTAAATCGTCGGGCCAGAGGTTAACTCGTGTTGACATAGCAGTAGAAAATGCCTCCAAACTTCTGCTTCTCAAAATACACTGGATGAATTAAACAACTTCAGACCTGTGCGCGCATATAGAGGGGGGCATCTTGCAATTATTATTTTATTTGTGTTCTACAAGCATGTATGCATTTCTTTTCAGCCTACCCTCGTAGTTTCCGCTGCTACGGCAGACGTCCTTTTAAATCCTTCCCACTTCTCTTCCACTGTCCCCATTTCCGCTGTGGGTATCTTGCTTGTTACAATTCTCTGGTATTCCTCTTCATTATTTCTCTTTCTGTTTCCATGTCGTTATTTTCCTATCGAGTCTTTCAGATTTTCTATCTACCACAGTACTTAAGCTTCATTACCAATAGCCGGTGATCACTGTCTAATGCCACAAAACTCCTCTTTACTTCCCCATTAAATATCGTGTAGTCAACAAACTGACTTCCTCTGCCAATCACAATAATACCAAATTATCTTGTGGCTACCTCACTTTTTGTGCCATGAATTTCCTACTATCAACCCATTTCATGTGTAGAAATCCAGTTGCCTTTCCCCTTCTTCATTCCTGCTACCCCATCCCTGTGCCCCTAATACTTCCTCATATCCGTCCATGCCTTTCTGGGTACACGTGGGCTTTCAGGTATCCTATAATTGTAACATATTGTCTCTGTAGCTCTTGTTCAAACAAATCTTTATCCTGAGTTGGACAGCCTTCTTGTGGGGTGTGTATACTTGCAGTGTTTCCATGCTTCATCCTTTAACTGTTACATTGATCTTCATAATCCAGTCACTTTTTTACTTCCTCTTTTAGTCCTTTCCTCACAACTACCCCTACTCTTTTCTCCTCCTTTCCTAATTTCCATTCCAGTACAATTGAAAACCTTTCCTCAGTTCCCTTTTGCCTTGTCCTTTTCACTTTGTCTCTCAGAACCCCACGATACCAATTTTCCTTCTTTCCATCAAATCTATCCTTTCCTCTGCTTTCACAGTCGATGTTCATATATTTAGAACTCCAATTCGTAAACAGTTTCCATATCCGCTTCTTTAATTCTTAGATCTGTCCTTTCTGATGCTTGTTTGTGCTTAATCCACTACCAGCTTGCTGGGCCTGTTGTTTTTTCACAGCATTTCTAGTACCGTGTATCTTGCAAAGTTTACAGCCCTTGCCAGGAAAACTGGATCCTACAAGATTTTGTTGGAAAGTTTTTTTCACTGTGGCTATTGACAAGATTTCTTATACAATTTGGAGTACTACCAGTAGTTCTAAATCTTCTAACTCAGTCTAGCATTTGGAATGCTGAGAGGTGTTGTCAATATCTAGCCCGCTGGGTGACCCTGGACACCCCGTCCAGCAATCCAGATTTGTTTTCCACTCCCAGTGAATGCCGGATTGGTTCCTTTGAAAGGCCGTGCAGGAATTCCTTCCCATCCCTAGCCACTAATCCACGTCCTCTAATGATCTCTGAAGTTGACGAGGTGTAAAGCTCGGAGCAAAAATAAAACTGTTGTGCTATTTCCTAACCCCTCTTTCTCCAATAGCAACAATCTTTTTAAGAGTAAAATATTTAACCTTGATGAATACAGTTTTATTTTTTAGTTATATTTTTCACACATGAGGCTTAATGTTCAACTATAGATTCAGCTTTGCTGCTGCATCCGAGACCTCTCAGGGTCAGTACTGAAATCTGTGAATGTGAGGATCACGGATTGCTCGTGCTTACTGGTGGGTTTTTCCTTTTTTTACGCGAGCTTGATAATCGTATGTTCTTTAGCACACAAGCATTGGCCTAGCCATGTAACAATATATCCAACTTGTATGCTGAATCTGGTTGTTTCATTATAAGTAGGCAAGCTGGATCTTATAATTCTTCATATTCAGTCTTTGTCATCTCCACCAGTTAAGTCAACACTTCTGAAGGTTGGTCTTGTACCTTGTGATACCTAAGTTGTATTATCCAACAAGTGTAATGAAGCTCTTCCTGTGGATTTAGTTCTTGTTTGTCAGAGCAGTTAGTTCGTGGGAAAGCTTGAAATTTGTGTAAATAGGAATCTCTTCCTCAACTTCAGTTGGCATTCTGATTGAAGAGGGTATTGAGGTTCGAAAGTCGTCTTCTTGATTCTGCTGTTCATTGTTCGTGATCATATTCCTCTTGATATAGGAAGTAGCTTCTGAGCTCATGTTGTGGTTCATTTACTATTGCACCATTTTGTCATAAATGGTCACAGACTTCCCATTCTTCTGCTGTTTATCCTGCCACTGACCCAGAGTATTCCTTTCCAGACGAAGATTGTTTTTGTTTTGAATTCATTTACTTTAGTTTACGCTGTAACAATTTAGAAAGTGCTTTACTTTTTAAAAGTCCGAAACTACATTTATTTAAAGTAGACTTCGTATTACAGTCCAGCTGATTGGACTGGTGTACACGTTAGCTCTTAAACATCATTTATTTTTGTTTTGTTAAGTCGGGAAATATTAGATTATGTCTTTTGACAACTCATTTTCATTACAGGCCCTCGGATAAAAAGCAAAGCTGCCCCAGACATTAACAGCGAAGAATTTTTCCCTACGCTTTCAGCTACAAAGAGTGTTGATCCCAGAGGAGGGCTAGGTCGAAGGTATGTAACTACTCGCTGTTCAGGTTTTGTTACATGTGATAATTGTTTTGAAAGTAAAAAAAAACACTTTTTATTGGAACCAGTTTTAATATGATTATATGCAATCTTTTTTGTGTAATTCAGAGGTGCATGTATTATTTTTAATTTTTGTCAGCAGTTATAAATAGAAATTAATTTTCTACTTTAATTTTGCTGGTTTTTATACTAATCTTCCCTGCTGTGTAATTTGCACCCTATGCATACCTTTCACTGTCACTCCTGTTGTCAGTTCCTGTATATCTATTTGCCTTATACTCTGAAGCTTAAATCATAGTGTATCCTATTGTGTGAAGCAGCAGGTAGGGGGCAAAATAGCCTGGTCTTGCAACAGTTTTTGGTGTGGCTTTCAAGAGGACTGTTGAAATTATATCTGCAAAGCTGAAAAAAATTATATAAAAAAGATCTGAAGTTCCACACTCTTCCAGTGTGTGGCACAAGTGTTCAGGAAAGTATTCAAAGTAGAAGTCAACTTTCAAAATATCATGTTTCATTACATAAAGTGCATCTTGATTGGCACATGGATATTTTCGAATATAGAAATTATTTGAAAGAGAACTTTTGTTTTGCTTCAGAATAATTTACGGACACTAGTAAATTTTGTTCTTTTGTGTTTTGTTCCATTTTGAAGTCTTACTTGGCACATGTAGCTACATATTTAGCTGTGAAATACTTGAATGATGGTATGCACAGCTAATTTTCTCTCAAGTCTTGGTAGAAGGTTTAGTCTGGTACAAGTTTAGATTCCTTCGGTAATACTGATGGCAAATTGATAGCAAGATCGACATTTATTTGCATTATTTATTATGTGCTAGTCTCATAGATACCCAGAATATGCAGTAGCGCCATGTAGAACCTATTTATGTGAAATAGTATGGCTGGTCCAAATGGAGGAAGGTTGCATATGCAGGGATCAGATAATGATTTTCAAAGGACCAGTGTACCTAGTCGGAGTGGAACAGCAAATTCAGCTACAAGCAGATAATGGTAATATCACCACGACTAACTTATTTACAAGCAGTCCATCAACTGTAAAGTCATTGTGATATTAAGTGAACCTATAAACAGACCCGAGTGATCGTTGTTGTCTCTATACTGAAATTAACTCCCGACATAGTGAATGAATAGTTTTTCTTCTTAAATGCTACCCGGAACAGTAATATTTTAGAATGCATATTTGTACAAACATATTTAAACTGGAGTGATTGCATTAATATTATATTATATTGTATTTTATAACTTATTGATATCATGTTTTGTTTTACATGTGTATTGGTGAAATAAATAACCCACATTTGGGGGACAGATTGGCCCATAGTTTAATGTGTAATGGTTAGGGAATAATTCAAGCTAATTTTTCCGTATCATATATATTATATTTGAATATCCATGGAATATTTCAAGATCAAATAAAGTTTATGGTGTTGAAATATTTCATTTCAGACTCCTCAAGTCGCTCATAAAGTAATGATGAATTTTAAAATGATTTATTTAAGAAATTTTGTGAATTATAGAAAAGAAACAACTATTACAGTCTCCAAAGATTATTAAAGAATAAACCACGCACATATTAACTGAAAAGACTTCTAAATGATACAGGTAGAGGCCTAAATGAGTGAATTGTTCTAATGATTACATGTTTCTAACAACTGAACTGAAACTAAATGGTCTCACCAACAAACAATCTGATCAACTTGACAACTTGCACTTCAAAAGCGGCTTTTTAAATCGTTGGCACGTTCTCCAAGCAATTAGTTGATAGTATATTACTTACATAATGGAAACATTGTCATTTGATGAAATAAATTTAAGAAAAAATTAAATATATTGAAAATAACTAAAATCTGGGCTTATACCACGGTCAATTTATTTAATTTTATGAGGCTGAAAATGTTCTGTTACATATCCTTCCAGATTTTGATTAATTAAGAAATTAGACAAACTCTACAAAATAGCTCAAACAGTTGCGTAGATTTGAACTTCTAAAACGTTTAAAGTACATTTACTACAAAAAGCATTAAAGATAAACAATTGTTACAAAATCTTAAATCAAGACAATATAGTCTAAATAAATAAAAAGTGAAATATAATACTGCCCTCCCCCGCCCCCCCCCCCCCTCCAAAAAAAATGAATACACTAATCTAAATCACTAAATGTGTTCACTTCATGTTTACATCTATTGTGCACATTGTGTGCTTAGGTCCTGGGCCATGCTGGTATCTAAAACCTATTAAATTACTTTAAGTACAACTGTTGCTATCACTCTGTTCAAAACTTATTCTATTTGCTGTATTAAAATACTTATTATTACGCTTAATATGTGTAGTGAATTTAAAACTTCGTGTTATACTTATGGAAGCAGTGTAGTGCTGCCACCTTTGGTATACTGAAATTCACTATAGGATTAAACCTTTTCAAATTTGGTATTTAAATTATTAGTGTCATTGATTCTAACATTTATATCACATTTAGGAATACTTGTTATGAAAGGTGAATTAATTTCTTGGTAAAAACCGGTAATCAATTCTCGACAAAAATTGTTACATAACGTTGCAAGTATTACAGAATATGTACTAGCACAATCAACTTATACTTCACTTTAAAAACTTTTAAATAACCTATCCATCATTAATTTCTCATCAACATTAAAATTACTAAACACATAGTTATAATTTTCATTACACTTACTGATGTTGGGGAAATGCTACCGTCATGTTTTAGCTTACTTCATTAAATAATCAATATGAAGATCATTTATTAGCATTCTGGAAATTGTGAACTTTAAGTACAATGGTCAATACCTTGTTTCTTATACTAACATGTCACATTTGACTTTAATTTTCAGTTCCATTACAGACTCTTCAGTAAACTTATGAAACTCAAGCGCTGTTTGTTTTAAAACTCATTTTCTATAACTTCCCAATCCTTCAGCTTTATCGAAAAAAATAAAATATTGAAATTCCATAAAAACAGTTTTATTTTTTTATATTATTATTTTTAGGAAGCTGTAAATGACTTCCGTTATGTTTTGTTAACCTGTTTGTATCAGCAGTAATTTTTGATTTCTCAGAAAATGCCCCCCATATTCAGTTCCTTTGACAGGTGCTATCTATGGAAAGGTTCAAGATTTAACAACGTGTTAGCTCTTCCCATTTTCTCTGTGTTGGTAGTGAACAAGCCACTTTACTCCATGTAGTGTCCCACTCTATTGTCCACCCACGACTTCACATTTCATTCTCTATCCAAATATGAACTATTTATGAAGTGTGGCCTGTTCTATGTTGCATATTTTCTCCGCATTTTGGCATTTCCGTGTACAATCCATTTGAACAGAATCTACATTTCATCCTTTTAAAAAAAAAAAAAAAAAGTTACATTCTGCTAAACATGCAATTTTATTCTGCATTTTGATTGTGTGCATTTGACATTGATAAGCAAATTGAGATTCACAGAAACATAGTAATACCAGAAACAAATTTTTTTGGCAGAAGCCGGAGCTTCCGACTCCTATCAATTGTATACTATTTTTCTTTTCAGCTTATCCTTGTTACTTACTTTGTTCTACTTGTCGACTAAACTTTTGTACATTATTTAATTTCATGTTCACATATATTGACTACCCAAGTTTTGAGTTTATGATGTTTGTGTTACCAGTAGTACCCAACATTGCCTCAATGAGATTGTTATCTGGAATTTCTCTAAATGTTTCTTTCAGACCAGGAGAGGGATGATAAATTTTGTCCCTTTTTACTGTGCCATTCTGCTGATGGCTTTTTGCAGCTTGTTACTTAAATGTCTTTATTAGTTCCCCTGAGATTTAAAAGTATCCTTCACAGCCTATTTCACTTTCATAGAACCATTCAGAAAAACTGTGTGTGTGTTTAAATAAAGAAATAGATGTAACAGATGTGTTTGTGTGTTTCTCTGTTGTATTTATCAAATGTGGTTAATCATTATTCTGACTTGACTTCATACATGGTTACAGGCGGCGCGATGAAGGAGCTTTTGAAGAAGTGCGAAATAGCCGTTCACATTCTACACGCTATGCAGAGAGTGCAACTACTCCACATCTTAGTCTAGGCAATAAGTTTGGGGCTCTCAGCCAGGACCAGAGCTGAGCTCTCTGGACACTTATAATTATTTTAATTTCTTTTTAAAAAGTTTAGTGATATTGGTTCTGCTTACCAATACTTGGTTTTTCTTGTCCTTCTTTTCCTCCATAAATTTGATTGCCAATGTCAACCCATCGTATTTCGTCACTCGACTCTGAAACTGTCGTGAATAGTGAGAAATGTGGTCCCTTATATATCTTTAGAGCTGGTTGTAACCTGAGGAGCTGCTTCATTTATTAATTTGATGAGGTTGTCTGCTATTAAGAGCCTACAGATCATCCCCCCTTTTTTTATACACACACACAAAGTGCGCAGATCATTCATCTAATTTGTATTTTTTATTCCACAAAACATTGGAATATCTTGTATTTTCTCTTGTCACCAAAATTTTTTCATTTATGGAACTTCTTTCCTAGTGGGGAAAAAAGTTTTGAGCATTTATCGGGTTAGTTCTGAACTTGATGTTAAAGGGGAGCAGATAGTTGTAAGAAAATAGCTGCTCTGAATGTAATGCTTGATATTGCAAGGTTTATGTTTGACCGGGAATGAAGTATTGTATTTTTGTATTGGTACCAATTGCTGAGCAAGTTCTGAAAACTGCACGTGTCGTAAAGATCAGTAGGTGTTGGGTTCTAGTGACACAAATTTGATGCAGGTTCTTACAATAATTGCACCAAATTCACAAATTTCCTGTTTATTAATTTATTTATTTCTTTTTTTTTTTTAATAAAGATAGTTTTCTGTTTCACTGACTGTGACAGAAATCTTGAAACCTGTGCCTTGTATTTGCTACTCTTTGTACTGTTGCATCAAATTGTAAGAATTGTGCGTATGGTGTTTTCTGAAGGAATTATCTTTGCTGGAAATGTTTGGAGTTTGTTTTTTATTTGAAATGTGCACTTAAACTGAAGTTACTGTTGCCATGAGTATGTTGAAAGAGTTACATAAGTACCTCTATACCCTTGTATTATCAGTTGCTGCAAACTAAAATTGGGGATTATCAGTATTCGTCATGTTGCCATATTAGGGAGAATGAAGTGACACGGTTTTTAGTACGTACAAATGTTACTGGCAATTCAACTTCTTCTACTGCCCCCTAAAACTATTATCAAAAGACAAATATGTTTAAATCTTCTTAGAAAAGTATTATGTCAAACAGTTATATTTAGTCAAAATGTAGGCAAATCTTCACAGCCTGTTGTGGACATACATTTTAGTGCAAATGTATTAGCATTAACATGTTGTCTGTTAACAACCCCCATTTTCTTTCTGTGAAAGAATAGTACACTTCTGGAAAACATACTCATTTTCAAGAAAACTTGTTGGTGGCAAGAAACATGCTTTTTACTATAGTACGTCTGCTAGAGACCTACAATTATACGTTAATGCCTAAAGCAAGATTGAAAAAAGTGGCGAACTATGTTTGGTTACATCAGTCTAAAAGAACCAAAAAAAATGTAATGTTCTGTTTTTGTTTGTTGTTATTGTTATGATTCTATAGTAGTTACACAAACTGGTATTAACCCTTTGGCGTGCACAATTTCATTTGTAATGTGAGGTGCACCTCTAGTATTTTTAACATTTCACTAACACTCGTCAGGTCTGTGGGTGGACAGAATTAGTGTATTCATAATGTTTTCTGTTCTACTTGTATTTTTGTACCAGATTATTACGGGTTTTGCTAAGTAGTTTATTTGAGCTAGACAGAAGTGAACAAATGTTTTTTGTTAATGGTGCCAATGGCACTGCTCACAAATGTGCTCGCTTAAGGGTTGAAATATATGTGCCACATTTTATCCTTGGTTACTGTTAAGATGACTGAAGTATTACATGTCTCCCTCCCATTGTTTTACTGGTTGTCTGTCTTGATAAATCGGTGATTATCAAACTGAAGTTATTAGTTGTCGAAAATGCTTCTATTACACTCAAATGTGTTAATTTTAACATTTGTTTTTCCATCAAATACACTGAAACGAGGTGTTTGTTATTTATTTCCATTTTATTTTATTGTGGACATTGGTGACTGAAGAGTTCATAAGTGCTGCCAGAGGTTGTTCTTTATCTGAGATAATGTTAGTGTCTGAACTTCCAAGTGAGGTCATGTACAGTTGACCTGAATGTATATTGATGTTTATAACCAGTAAATTGTTCATATTAATATATATTTTCTGATCACCTTTCATTTGGTTTTGTAATTTTAGAATTAGAATTACATTGCTATAAAACAAAATATTATAGAAGTCTGAATATATTTTATTTTTTGATTGGATGGAGTAATATTTTTTTCCAGATTGAAAAATTAAACACTCTGTTGTGCTTGAGTGGAATATCTGGACAAGATTCAATATAAAATTAATTTGGCAAGTCAGTTCAATTTTTTTTCACTTTTTAATGAAAAAGTTTTACTCGTGTGAATAAAAAGTCAGTGATTCTGAACTTGTACAGAGAAATGTGATTTCTTTGAGCAATAATTATGCAAGTATTTAGATCAAAAAATTGTGAATAAACTGTTTGAAGACTGTTTAATATATGATATTGTCAGCTACTGCTGAATGAGGTTTGTGCTGGACCGTCAGTGATATAAAATTGCACAATAAAAGAAAATTCAGGCCATATTGGCTAAGATGAAAATGAAAATAGGTATAACAGATATAATTGTGATATGTTTTTATCCCTTTAGTTTTCATCCCAAAAGTTATATTTTAATACCTGTGTGATTTAATAGAAAATGAGATTTGGAAAAACTGAGGGAACAAACAATGGGTTTTACAGTGTATTATTTCTACTGCACCACATTTACCTACCACATAATTGAAATATGAATAATGGAAATGAACCCGTCACTTGTGAAAATAGGTGATAGGAGGGCTGCAGTAACACATCCCACAAGAATACATGTGCTGGATTTCAGGTTAAACATTGATTACACACTGCATAATGCTCCACATGGTGCCTTCCCACCTGCAGAGCACCAAGTTTCATTTACTCTTCTATAACTTATTGCATATTTGTATTAGTCAGTCCTGTTTCTAGTAAGTGATAGGTTTATTTGAAGTTACAACAGTTTGATCACGTTGTTACTTTTGTACATAATCGGTAAAATAAATGCTGATTAAGCCATTGATACAGAACCATTGATCAATGAATAGCTTCCTAAAGACTGCCGTTATTTGTGACCTGTCAGTCTTATTTGAAAGGTGAATGGTATTTCCCTCGTTCTATAAAAGAAAGATTAAGATGAATGTAGTGTATACAGAAACTCAGATGTTTCTATACAATACAACATATCAAAAAAAATAGTTTGTGCCTTAATCTGAAATCCTATTTAATCTACTGCAAAGTTTGCATCAAAATGCATATAAAGCTCAAACAACTTTTACCTATTGAAACATTTCAAATTTTTGTTTTAAATGAATTTGCATTCTTTACACTGGATGGAATTGTCCTGGAAGACAAACTAGCTTACTTTGACAATTGCATGCTGGTGCTGCAAGGAAATATTGAATTTAAATGTAATGTCATTCTTCTAATCAAAATGAAATTGGTGGTATTATCCATTCCCAGCATAAAAGAAGGGCAGGTCCTTTACAATTTCAACCAATATTATACTTTTGATGCAACTAAGGAAAATGGAAGCGGCTTCTAGGCGATATTAATAAGAAAAGAAAGGGAAATTAACCCACCACACACCAAAGTGGACGGATGCGATGAGAGAACACTAATGCTGACAAACAAACAACACAATATTTCGGCATATGCCTTGCTCACAAATAGAAAAAACGGGCCATTAGGCTCCCCCCCCCCCCCCCCACCACAACACGGTTAGTCATTGGGTAACGTTCGGTGTGCGCACACGTTCCGAGCCTAATGGCCCGTTTTTTCTATTTGTGAGCAAGGCATATGCCGAAATATTGTGTTGTTTGTTTGTCAGCATTAGTGTTCTCTCATCGCATCCGTCCACTTTGGTATGTGGTGGGTTAATTTCCCTTTCTTTTCTTATTAAT
Source organism: Vandiemenella viatica (assembly GCA_031002005.1). Lineage (NCBI taxonomy): Eukaryota > Metazoa > Arthropoda > Insecta > Orthoptera > Morabidae > Vandiemenella > Vandiemenella viatica. The sequence continues at coordinate 117,990,067 of CM061921.1, forward strand.
ATTATACTTTTATGAGACATATCCCAAAAGCATGCAAATAGCCTTAGCATCATTTGGTAGTAAAATAAGTGCTGTAAGGTTATGGGTGCCAGTTTTTAGCAGCATATTTTGTGATAGCAAATGGGTTTCATACCTAAAAAAATATACCATGTAAAAGATGAATAATTTTGAATTAAATATATTATCTCCGACACTTGCAGCTCTTTCAGTTTTGTTGATGTATTACAGATGACAGGCTTTAGGGAAGATGGGTAAGTGAATATGGATTGTTGGATGGCATTCATTGGTGCTACATCAACCTCCCCCCTTACCTTTCTTTCTTTCCTACAAATATTAAAGATCGTATCTCCACAAGTTGACAGGCTGACTTTTAGTATAATTTTTAATTATTCCTCCATTTAAAATGTACGATCACTTTTCAATAGAGTCTTACTGTCCAAATAAACATATCTGGTCAGTCACTGTTTCATAGCAAGTTTTTGACCTAGTGCTATGTTTCCTAATGGGTGTTTAGTGATTATGCAAGTAGTAACTTTGAAGTATAACTTCCTGTTCATATAGTGCTTTAGAAAAAGTGTGCTTCACATAAGTATTTAAAAAGAGTTTTAATCAAATAAGTAAAGTGTTCTGCATGCTTGGAGGAAATCATTCGATTGAATTATGAAAGTGTTACTCTGAAATCATTAGGTTTTGAAATGTGCTGCATTTGGCCATATGCTAACCATTCTGGAAAAGAGTAAGGTGTAGATATGAAGTGGTGTGCATTCTGGTTTCAATTGCAAAGAAGGATGGTCATATGTGTCTTTCCTCAAGATTACACCGTATTAGAAAGTGGCATTTTACAATGATTTAAAATTATTACAGAAGTGAGTAAACAATTTTCCTCATTCAGCCTGTAGAATTCATTTGTCAGCTTATAGAAAAAGTAAAAGTTACACCATTTTTTTCATAATCTCCTCACTTTTCAGTAACTGTCAATATACCAACAGTCTTCTGTATTACATTAAAACTATTATAGGCTAAAATGTTAGACAAGACTGCAACATTGTCTTCATTGGAGTTTATATTATTAAAAGGATGCTTTCATTTGTCCAAATAGGTGAAAGTCCAGTGGTACAAATTCATGACTACAACTCGAGATGAAGTTTTTGCAAATTTTCGAGTATGTATACTGACATACAAAATCACAGTGTTTTGGGATGACAGTCCTCTGCATTTAAACTTTTGTGAGCTGCACACTGCAATAAGCACTGTGGAACTTTGTTTACTCCCCCCCCCCCCCCCCCCCTTTCTCTCTCTCAGTATTCCAGTACCGATTCTTAACAAGTACAGAAAAACTGTAGGCATTATTTTTCCAGTTTTTTCTTAGTGATTGAGAATCTCTCCTTGCCATAGCCTGCTGTAATCAGTAATTTTAAAAAGAAACATTCACATTCCTCCAAATTTTGTTTGCAGGTGTCCAAACACTTCAGGTTATTCTGTTCTGCATATTCTTTTAGTACCCATTTTGCATAGATTTCTCGAAATCTAAGTCTAGCATTGTTTATTTATAGGCACAGCCATGACTGGTTTACCAGTCTGTCACTCGTCTATATTCAAAAACATTTATGGTACTTTGAAAGGAAACCGATCCTTAATAGTACAAGGGAAGAAAGAATATGTGTGAACCTCAGTGCAAGCCTTATTTCTGTGAGCTTATCTTTCCTGTACCCCCGCGGTGGCCGAGCTGGAAACTTGTTAGTGCCGCAAGTTTCCCATACTGTAAACCCCTACCATGCTTCAGCGACCTCCGTAGGGCATGACGGTGGAACGTTGTGTGTCTAGGAGAGCCCGGATCACGAGGATGGAATAAACCTCCATAAAAAAAAACCTCAACCTCATGGTTTGACACGTGCCGAGGTGGTGAATGGGTGATGAGGGCGTGCGACCTCAGGGGCACCTGCGCAGCCATGTTGTATTAGCCTGGGAGATACGTGTCCCCGGATCTTTACTCCTTACTGGTGGGACCAAAATTCAAGTCGGCAATCAAAAAAAAAAAAAAAATCAATCCACTTCTTGCAGTCCACCCGATCCGCAAGGTACCACCCACAACAGTAAGAAGAGGGTCAGGGTGAATAGCGCCCTCCTCCCCCCCCCCCCCCCCGAAATGTGTGTTTAATAAAGAACCCTTTTGTAGTCTTGGGAAGAATAGAGAGCAACTTTGAAAAAAAAGTGACTCCTTTTAACATCAATAAAGGCCTAGACGGTCTTGTAGGCACATTAAAATCAGTTAAGTAATTGAGGAACTGCTGCTGGAAACATCCACCAGTAGGCAGGCATCCCAACTCATGGATCGTCTAAAAAGTTCGTGGCTCACTCTAGGATGCGGGGAGAGGTTGGTTGTAAAGCTACATGAGGGGGGGGGGGTTGAGCCAGACCACATAGCTTTTTATTCATATTATTTGTCACAGTTTAAAGTGAGGTACAGAACACTCAACAGCATGTAAATATTTATTTCCGTCATTTAATTATCTCCGCATGTAATTTACGATAGTCTGACGAGAAAACAGTACAAAATGTCTTCTGGAATTAATAGGGGGGAAAAAAGCTGTGTAGGGGAGAGGGAAGGGTTCTCAAGAGGCCAAAATGGAGCTACATGGTTTATGGATGCTCCCTTAACTGCGAGAAGCTCGGGGAGTTTGCCGTTAAAAACGAACTCTACAAAACCGTGATCTGTAGCAAAGGCGTTATCACCTGCCGTGACATGGATTTAGGGACCAAGGAACTGGTTAAGAAGTGGGAAGATCAGAAAGTGGTAGAGGTGCATCAAATTACACGGAGGGTAAATGGCAGTCTTGAAAAGACTGCCACCTTAGTCCTGACGTTTGACACTCCACTGTTGCCCAAGTGTATTAAAACAGGGTATATTAATCTAAATGTCCTTCCGTATGTTCTGGACCCAATGCGGTGCTTCCAGTGCCAGAGCTTCGGACATACGATGGCGTCATGAATCACACCTGTGGTAGAAGTGGCAAGGGTGCTCATGAACCTGGTGCTAACTGCAGGCTTCTGCATTTTTGTCACAACTGCTCCGGGTCGCACCCTGCCTGGAGTAGGTAGTGTCAAGAATATCTTGAGGAATGCAAGATACAGGAGTTGAAGACCAAAGAGCGGATGGCTTATAGAGAATGCCAAGTCGCTCGCCTCTAATTTTTGGAACTAGCTTCGCCAAGATAGTCTTGGCTCCCGTCATGAAAGAAAGTGTTGCTACGCAGACATGGGTATAAACACCGTGTTTGCAGTGTCAATGTAGGTGACCAGAAAATCCGGTATCTACAGTTCAGACAGGAGACGAAGAGGGGGACTTAACTGGACCGGGTCCGTCTAACAGACTGCCCAGCAGTAGGGAGGAGGAAAAGGAATAGGGGGAGGTATAAGGATTTCTTTGGGTTGGAGATGTCCGTCTCCTCTTCCAAGCCGGAAGAAATTGAAATACAGGTTGATGAGTCTGGTCCCGTTACTCAACAGGCAGTGACCGAAGACCCATTCGAACCGGGGTGGGTGAGACCAAACGGGTAGGATGGCTCCCATACTCCAGTGGAACATTAACGGTTTTATGGCTCACAAAGAGGAATTACAACTCTTGGCACGGTCTGATCCCTGTGTCTCTGTCTGCAAGAGACACATTTCAGACCAGACCAACAACCTGTGCTAATAGGTTATGATGTTTACAGAAAGGACGATACTGAGGGTGATCGAGCAATGAGGAGAGTGGCTGTATTTGTCCAAAACACTGTACACTCTGGACCTGTTGCTCTCACCTCTCCCTTACAAGCAGTAGCAATTAATATATATAGACCAGTGCAACTGACTGCTCGTTGTATCTACCGCCGGGGTCACCAGTTTATTGCGGTCAGCTTACTGATATCACTGGCAAATATCTCGGCCTTTTCTGCTATTGCAAAACATTAACGCGCACAGTGTGCTGTAGGGTTCGACCACCGATTGCCCCAGAGGTCGAGAGATTTGTAGATTATTGGAGCAAGAGGATTTGTGCATCCTTAATTCCGGCCAAATGACGCACTTTGCCACTGCTTCCAGTTCGTCCTCTGCCATAGATCTTTCCTCTCCTTTAATTGCAGATCCCGTGTATTAGGAGGTGGATCATCACCTTCATGGAAGTGACCACTTCCCAATATTGTTGCACGTAGAGTTCGAACGAGGGGGAAAAACTACACTACGAAAATGGAATATCAGCAGAGTTGACCGGCTGTAAAGCTGCCATTCTCGAACAGCGCCAGAACATCGAAGATAAGGTGAAACATATTACAGATGTGATTCACCGCGCGGCTGATATTTCCATGACTAGCAGCTGTGGAGTGCTGCGCAGAACGCGCGTCCCCTGGTGGAACGGCGAATGTCTTTCCGCTATTCAGGGTTGCAGACGGGCTTTGCGTCGGTTTAGGTTGCACCTGACCATCTCGCAGCGTTCCGAATTGCTAGAGCTAAGGTGCGTCGTGTGATTAAGGAGAGCAAAAGGAGGTCATGGCAATACTGTGAGCACTATCAACGGTTCCAGACCATCAAGAAAGGCAGTCAATCCACCCTATATCCGGGAGGTACTTCCGATCGCCAGTATCTGAATTACTGGATCAGGGCGTGCAGTCACCGACAAGCGAAGCATAGCGCAGTTGATGGCAGAGTACTTCACTGCCATCACTTTATCTGCCAGATTGGACCGTCAGGTCCAACAACGAAGAATTTTTGTCTAAAGGCAAATTCTTAGCTTCTACTCGCCGGATTTTCAGGCATACAATAACCCATTTTCATCTTGGGAGCTAGAGTCGGCACTAAACAGCGCCAAATATACCGCGCCAGGGCTTGACCTGATCCAGTACTAGATGCTGAGGCATCTTAATAAAGATGCGAGGGAGTACCTCCTGGATATTTTTAATGATATTTGGACCGAAAGACACTTCCCCGACTCGTGGAGAGAGGCAGCGTTTATCCCAACTTTAAAACAAGGAAAAGATAAGTTGCTGCCAGGTAGCTATCGTAGCATCTGTTTAAAGAGCTACGTCAGGAAGACACTAGAGTGGATGGTCAACCACTGCCTCATCTGGTGTCTCGAGTCCCGTAAACTACTGAGCCGTTTTCAGTGTGGAAGTTCCATTCCACCACGGATAACCTGATCCTATTGGAAGCGGCAATACAGGACACATTCGTCTGTAGCCAACACCTTTTGGGTGTATTTTTTGACATAAAAAAGGCATACGATACTACCTGGTGGCATGTTATTTTAAAACACTTATATGAATGAGGTTTCAGGGGAAATCTCCCTCGTTTTTTAAAAACATTTTTATCAGGACGTTGCTTGTGGTACCGAGTCGGTAGTGAAGTGTCAGAACTTTTTATCCAGGAAAACTGTGTTCCTCAAGAGTCAGTTTTAAGTGTGACCCTTTTTGCTATTGCAAGTAATATCATTTCTCCAAGGAGGCCCATCCGTTACTCCTTATACGATGAAGACTTTTTCATTTTTTGTGCATCGTCTAGCCTGAGAAGCGCTGAGCGGCAGCTGCAGCTCGCGTTGAACAGGCTGCATAAATTGTCGGTACACACTGGCTTCCGTTACTCTGCTGAGAAAACCCAGTGTGTACTTTCGTAGTAGAAGTCTTTTAGCAGAACCTCATCTCACCTTGAAGAACACTGTTTTAGGTCTTAGTGAAACTGTTCGATTTCTGGGTCTCATTTTAGACAGTAGGCCTACTTGGCTGCCACATCTTAAAGATGTTAAAGCCAGAGCCCTGGAAGCTCTCGGCGTTTTAAAATGTCTGTGTGGCAGGTCGTGGGGCACTGACCGCTCCTGCCTGCTAAAATTTTAATAGAGCCTTTGTATTCTGTTCGGCATGGAACAGTTATCTCCGTATACTGGATGCAGGAATTCGTCTCGCCACAGGTGCATACCACACCAGTTCGATACTCAGCATTTGTGCTGATTCTGGCGAGCCGCCGCTTTCCATCCGCCAGCGTCTCCTCATGGTGTGACACTTTATACATATTGCTGCAACTCCTGACAGTCCAGTGTACGACGTAGTTATTCGTCCTAACTTTGAACGGCTTTATACCAACCGCCAAAGAGCAACCAAACCGTTCGGCTACTGTACAAAGGCTATTTTAGAGGAATATGGGTTTGAGATGCCCTCTTTTCATCACCATGGTTGGAGTAAATCTCCTCCCTGGCTTTTTAAAGAGGCCCAGAACAATTTTAGAAATGTAACGGTACAACAAGCTGTGTACCGCTGACAATGTTTTTATCAGAATTTTTAATGATGTTTTAAACCAGTTTCACGATTTCACCCCGGTGTATATGGATGGGTCTAAGTAAGCTAATGGTGTAGGTTGTTCTGTAGTGTTCCGTCGAGCCACTTACAGATTCAAGGTGTATAGCATATGCAACGTATACACTGCAGTGTGTTACGTTTTGTTAATGTCGCTCCAACATATGAAAGTAAGTCATGGCATGAAGTACATCATATGCTGTGAATCCCTCAGCTGCATTGAAGCATGTAACCAGCAGATCGTCTTGTCCAGGATATACAGGACACCCTCCAATCTTTTGGAAAGGACACATTTAATTGATTCTGTACTGTTTTTAGACTTAAGGGCAGACATTGGCCTGGCCAACGATCTGTCCCTTATTTTAAACAATGATGCCAGCAACGTAGCGAGTGTTTTAAAATTTTTTTGTACTAGCCAGTCTAGTGCCTAAGATTTTAGGCAGATCGGCCTAATTTTTAGATGGATGGGTAGCCCCTTTACAGCCACCCGTCCATGTGCATTGTCTTAATTTTTTATATTGTTATAATTCTGACCGCTGGGCATTATACAGCCAGTGAGACATGTAATGTTTTTAATTCGTTTGTAAATATGTTTGGCTCCTTTACTGCCATGTCTATTTTTGTGCGATTTATTTTATTTTGCAGTCTGTATGGCCGACACCTTTACAGTCGACCATGCAAACAGTATTTTAGTATATTTTCAAGCCACCAGCCACTAGCTGGTTATTGTTAGAGCGCTAATGACCTCGCTGTTGACGTGCTCTAAAGCCACAACATTTCCTGTCCCTGTGATCAAAATACATTTGTGGGCTTATTATTTCCCCACAGCTGAAAATGAAAGTATATGTTTACCAATAAATTTAGTTGAAGTCACATTGTCGGTCTAATAGACACACTCAGCCCAACTTGTGTACCAACTCTGTTTCATGAAGACTGGCTGGCGGTCAAAGAATGAGTGGTTCTTCTCATTAGTGTTAACCCTTTGCAATACAGATCTCATAAACCACGACAGTACTCTAGATAGGGATATAAAATAATTTTATATGCTATGTGTTTTGCATGTACAGTAGAATTATTCAAAATTTTACCTGTGAATCACAATCTGTGATTATTTTTACTTGTGGCAGGTATAAAGCTGATCCCATTCCATATTGCTTACTACCAAATACTTATGGCAATTCACCTTATCATGGATTTAATAGCTTATTCCAAACTTGTGGAAAAGTGGATTCGTTTTGTTCACTATGGACACTACTTTGCATTTTTTTTATTATTTGCTTCTGGCTCGTCAAGATCATGAGAACTGGGATACTTTTTAAAGGATTGTCCTGGTATTTATTCAAATATAACTATGGAAATGGAACACTAGACTGTGGTATTCCAATATCACTACGGAAATGGAAGAGTAGGTTGTGCCAATTCCTTAATCACTATGGATATGGAAATCTAGACTGTGTGTATTCCGATATCACTATGGAAATGGAAGTCTAGGTTGTGGGCATTCCGATATCACTATGGAAATCTAGACTGTGCGTATTCCGATTTCACTATGGAAATCTACACTATGCATATTCTGATATCAATAAAGAAATCTAGACTGCGAGATTTCCTATATCACTATGGAAATCTAGACTGTGTATTGTGATGTCACCGTGGAAATGGGAATCTAGACTCGGTGTATTCCGATATCACTATGGACATAGATGTCTAGACTGTGCGTATTCCAATATCACTCTGGAAATGAAAATCTAGACTTTGTGTATTCCGATTTCACTAAGGTAATAGAAATCCTGACTGTGTGTTTTCCGATATCACTATGCAAATTGAAATTCAGACTGTGCATACTCAGATACCACTATGGAAATGGAAAAGTAGATCGTGCGTATTCCGCCATCACTATGGAAATTGAGGACTAGATATTTCGTATTCCGAAATCACTATGGAAACAAAATTCTAGGTTGTGCATATTCTGATATCACTATGGAAATGGAAGTCTAGACTGCGTTTTCCGATATCACTATGGAAATGGATGACTAGACTGTGCTTATTAAGATATCACAACGGTGGCATTTGCCTGGAGTGATTTGGGAAACCGTGAAAAACCCAAATCTGAAGGCCCAGATGGGGATTCGAACCGCCGTCCTCTCGAATGCGAGGCCAGAACACTATCCCTTACACCACCACGCTCGGTAATATCACTATGGAAATGGAAGACTAGACTGTACATATTCCGGTGTCACTAAGTAAATCTGAATCTAAACTATGCGTAATCCGATATCACTATGGAAATGGAAGTCTAAATTGTAGGTATATCGATAGCAATATGACAATGGAAATCAACATTGTGCGTATTCCGATATCACTATGGAAATGATATTCTAGACTTTGTGTAATCCTATAACGCTATGGAAATGCAACTATAGACTGTGCATATTCCGATATCACTATTGAAACACAAGTCTACACAGTGAGCATTCACATTTTACTACCGAAATGGGAATCTAAACTATGCGTAAACCAAAATCGCTATGGAAATGGAAATCTAGACTGTGCGTATACCAATTTCACTATGGAAATGGAAGTCTAGATTGTGCGTATACCGACATCACTATGGGAATGGAAATCAACACTGTGTGTATTCCAATATCTCTATGGAAATGCTAGTCCAAATTGTGCGTATTCCGATATCAATGTGGAAATAAAAATTTATACTGTGCATATTCCAATATCACTATGAAAATGTAAGTGTAGATTGTGCTTATTCCGATATCACAACGAAATGGAATTCTTGACTGCGATTTCCAATATCACTGTTAAAATAAAACAATAGACTGTGTGTATTCCGATATCAATATGGAAATGGAAGTCTAGATTCCACCTATTCTGATATCAGGATGGAAATGAAAATCTATATCGTGCTTTTTCCGATATCACTTTGGAAATTAAATTCTAAACTGTCTGTATTCCTATTTCGCTATAGAAATAGAACAATAGACGGTGTATATTCCGATATCACTATCGAAACGGAAGTCTAGACAGTGAGTATTCACATTTTACTACCGAAATGGTAATCTAAACTAAGCGTAAACCGAAATCACTAAGGAAATGAAATCTAGACTGTGCGAATTCCGATATAGATATGGAAATGGAAGTCTTAGATTGTGCGTATACTCATTTCACTATAGAATTAAAAATCTAGACTGTGCGTATTCCGATATCACTATGGAAATGGAAATCTAGGCTTTGCGTATTACGACATCAGTACGGAAAAAGATTTCTCGACTATACGTATTACGATATAACTATCGAAATAGAACTCATGACTGTTCGAATTGCGATATCACTATAGAAATGGAAGTCTAGATTGTGAATATACCGATACCACAATAAAAATGGAAATCCAGACTGTACGTATTCTGATAACACTTTGGAAATGGAAGTTTTGATTGTGCGTATTCCGATTTCACTATGGAATAAAAAATCTAGATTGTGTATTTCTATATCACTATGGCAATGGAATTCTGGACTGTGTGTATTCCAATATCACTATGGAAATGGAAGACTATACTGTATGTATTCCAGTATCACTATGTAAATCTCAATATAAACTACGAGTATTCCGATATCACTATGGAAATGGATGTCCAGATTGTGCGTAGTGCGATATCTCTATGGAAATAGAAATTTAGACCATGTGTATTTCTATATCACTATGGCAAAGGAATTCTGGACTGTGCCTATTCCAATATCACTATGGAAATGGAAGACTAGATTGCGCGTATTCCGATATCAGGATGGAAATGGAAATCTATACTGCGCATATTCTGATATCACTATCGAAACGGAAGTCTGTAGAGTGAGTATTCACATTTAACTACTGAAATGGGAATCTAAACTCTGAGTAAACCGATATCACCATGACAGAGGAAATCTCGACTGTACGAATTGCCATATCGCTATGGAAATGGAAGTCGAGATTGTGCCTATTCCAATATCACTATGTAACTGGAAATCTAGATTGTGCGTATTCCCATATCACTATAGAATTAAAAATCTAGACTTCCAATAGCACTGTGGCGATGGAATTGTAGACTGTCCGTATTACGTAATCACTACAGAATGAGACCTGTGGAGTGTACGTATTCCAATATCTCAATGGAAATGGAAGTCTAGATTGTGCGTATTCCGATTTCACTATGGAATTGGAAATTTAGATTGTACGTATTCCGACATCACTATGGAAATGGAATTCTTGACCATGCCTATTCCGATATCACTGTGTAATAAAAGTCTTGACTATACCTACCCCGATTTCTCTATGGAAATGGATATCTAGAATGTGCGTATTCCGATATCACTGTGCAAATGGAAATCTATACTGTGCGTATTCCGATATCACTATGGAAATCGAATCTAGACTGTGAGTATTGCGATAACACTTTAGAGATGTAAATGTACTCTGCTCATATTCCGATTTAACTATGGGAATTGAAGTCTAGATTGTGCGTATTCCGATATCACTATGAAAATCTAGACTGTCTGTACTCCGGTATAACTATTGAAGTCTAGACTGTGGGTATTCCGAAATCACTATGGAAATGGATGTCTAGATTTTCGTGTTCCGATGTCACTATTGATTCGGATATCTAGGCTGTGTGAATTCCGATATCACAATGGAAATGGAAGTATAGATAGAACGTATTCCAATTTCATTATGGAAATGGATTTCTACACAGTGAGTATTCCGATATCACTTCTGAAATGGAATTCTAGACTGTGCATATTCCAATATCACTATGGAAATTTAAGTCTTGACTGCGCATATTTCGATATCACTATAGATATGGATATTAACAATTGCCTATTTCGATTTCACTATGGAAATAAAGGTACGGAGAAAGACTGTAGACTGTACGTACTCCAATATCACTTTTGAAATGGAAGGCTAGACTGTACGTATTCCGATACCACTATGAAAATGGAAATCAGACTGTGTGTATACTGATATCTCTTTCGAAACGGAAGTCTAGACAGTGAATATTCACATATTACTATGGAAATGGAAATCTTAACGTTATGTAAACCGATATAACTATGGAAAAGGAAATCTTGACTGCGCGAATTCCGATATCACTATGGAAATGGAAATCTAGATTGTATGTATTCCCATATCACTACTGAATTAAAAATCTAGATTGTACGTATTTCAATATCACTATTCAAATGGAAGTCTAGGTTGAGCGTATTCCGATATCACTATGGAAATCGTGATTGTGCATATTGAAATATTACTGTGGAAATGGATTTCTAGACAATGTAGCTTGATAGCACTATGGAAATGGAAATCTAAACTGAGCATATTCCGAAATCACTACGGAATAAGAACTTTAGACTGTACATATTCCAATATCACTATGAAAATGGAAGTATAGATTATGCGAAACCCGATATTACTATGGAAATGGAAATCTAGACTGTGCGTATTCCCATATCAGTACAGAAATGGAAATCTCGACTACACGTATTATGATATAACTATCGAAATAGAACTATACTGTGCGTATACCAACAGAACTATAGAAATGGTAGTCTAGATTGTGCTTACACCGATATCACTATGAAAATGGAAATCTAGACTGTACATTTTCCGATATCACTGTGGCAATGGAAGTCTTGTTTAGCCATATTCCCATTTAACTATGGAATTAAAAATCTAGACCAAGTATATTTCTATATCACTATGGAATTGTAAGTCTAGATTGTGCGTATCCCGATATCACTATGGAAATGGAAATCTAGATTCTATGTATTCCAATTTCACTATGGAAATGGAATTCTAGACTGTGCATATTCCGATATTACTATGAAAAATGAATTTTAGACGGTGCGTATTCCAATTTCACTTTAGAAATGGAATTCTAGACTTTGCGTATTCTGATATCACTATTGAAATGGAAGTCTAAACTGTGTATTCCGATATCGCCATGGAAAGGGATATCTAGACTGTGCGTATTCCGATAACACTATGGCAATAGAAGTATAGATTGCGCATATTCTGATATCACCTTAGAAATGGAAATGTAGATGTGTATGTTCTGATATCACTATTGAAATGAGAATATAAACTGTGGGTATTCCGATATCAGTATGGAAATGGAAATCTCAACTGTGCGTATTCCGACATCACTATGGAAATTGAAATGTAGACTGTGTGCATTCCAATATCACTATGGAAATAGAAATCGATACTGTGCGTATTCCGATTTCACTATGAAAATTGAATTGGAGACTATGTTTATTCTAATATCTCTATGGAAATGGAATTCCAGATTCTGCGTATTCCGATTTCACTTTAGAAATGGAAATGAAAACACTGCATATTCCAATAACACTATGGAAATTGAAGTCTAGACAGTGCGAATTCCGATGTCACTATAGAAATGGAAATCTAGCCTGTTCATAATTCGATATCAGCATGCAAATGGAAGTCAACTCTTTGCATATTCCGATATCACTAAGGAAATTGGAAGACTGGACTGTGTGTACTCCGATATCAATATGGAAATAAAAGTTCATACCATGCGTATTCCGATATCACTGGAAATCTGAATCTAAACTATCCATATTCTGATATCACTATGGAAGTAGAAGTCTAATTTGTGCCTATTTTGATATCACTATGGAAATAACGGTCTAGAATTTGAGTATTCCGATATCACGATGGAAATGGAAATCTAGACTGTGAGTATTCCGATATCACCATAGAAATGGAAATCTAGACTCTGCGTATTCCGATATCAGTATGGAAATTTAAATCTGCATTGTGCATATTCATATATCACAAAGGAAATCGAATTCTAGACTGTGAATATTCCAATATCAGTTTAGAAATGGAATCATAGACTGTCTGTATTCCGATATTACTATGGAAATAGAAATCAAGACTTTTGCATATTACGATAGCACTATGGAGTTGGAAGTCTGGACTCTGAGTATTCCAAAAACACTATGGAAATAGAACTGTAGACTGCGCGTATTCCAACATCGCGATGGAAATAAAAGTCTAGAATATGTGTATACCAATACCACTATGGGATTGGATTTCTGGCTTGAGCATCTTCCGTTATCACTATGGAAATGGAAATCTAGACTGTGCATATTCCGATATCACTATTGCAATTGAAATCTAGACCATGCGTACTCAAATATCACTATACAAATGTAAGCCTAAATTATGCTTATATCGATATCACTATGAAAATGGAATTCTTGACTGTGATATTCCGATAGCACTGTTGAAATGGAAGTTTTAATTTTGTGTATTCCGATATCACTATGGAATTAAAAATCTAGACTTTGCGTATTCAATATCACAATGGCAATGGAAGTCTACAGTAGGTTGTGCGTATTCCGAAATCACCAACGAAATAGAATTTTAGACTGTGTGTATTCCGATATCACTATATATATGGAATTCTAGACAGTGTGTATTCCTATATCACTTTAGAAATGGAATTCTAAACTGTCTGTATTCCGATATCACTATGGAAATGAAAGTCTAGATTGTGCGTATTTCGATATCACTATCGAAAGACATATCCAGACAGTGCGTATGCCGACTGCACTATGAAATTGCAAGTCAAGATTTTGCGTATTCTGATATCACTATGAAAATGGAATTCTAGCCTGTGCGTATTCTGATTCCACTATGGCAATCGAACTGTAGACTGTGCGTATTGTGATACTACTATGGAAATCAAAGTCTAGATTGTTCGTCTTTCGATATCACTATGGAAACATAATTCTAGACCTTGTCTATTCTGATATCACTATGGAAATAGAAGTCTAGATATTGCATATTCCGATATCCGTATAGAATTACAAACCTAGACTGTGCGTATTCGAATTTCACTATGGAAATGAAAATAGAGACTGTGTGTATTCCGATATCACAATCGAAATGGAAGTCTAGACTGTGCGTATTAAGATATCACTATGGAAATGGAAATCTAAACTGTATGTATTCTGATATCACTATTGAAACGGTAGTCTAGACAGTGAGTATTCACATATTACTATTGAAATGGGAATCTAAACTATGCCTAAATAGAAATCTAGATTGACCATATTACAATATCACTATGGAAATGGAAGTCTGGATTATGCGTATTCCTATATCACTAACGAATTAAAAATCTAGACTATTCGTATTCCAAAATAACTATGCCAATGCAAGTTTAGATTGTGCGTATTCCTAAATCACTATGGAAATCAAAGTCTAGATTGTGCGTATTCCGCTATTCCTTTAGAAATGGAATTCTAGACTTTCCATATTTCGATATCACTATGGATATGGAAATCTCAAATGTGCATATTTCTATTTCACTATAGAAATGGTATTCTAGACCATGATTATTTCAATATCACTATGGAAATGGAAGTCTAGATTGTGCGTATTCCGATATCACTATGGAAATAGAGTTATAGACTATGCGTTTTCAGATATCGCTATTGAAATGGAAGTTTAGATTGTGCCAATTGCGATATCACTTAAGAAATTCAATTCACGACTTTCCTTACTCCAATATCACTATGGATATGGAAGTCCGTATTTTGAAATTATGGAAATGGAATTCTAGACCGTGCCTATTCCGATATCACTATTGAAATAGAAGTCTAGATTGTTCATATTCCGATGCCACTTTGGAAAAAGATTTCTACACTGTGCGAATTCTGATATAACTATGGAAATGGAATTTTAGTGTATGAGTATTCCAATATCACCTTAGAAATGGAATTCTAGACTCTCCGTATTCAGATATCTCTATGGAAATTAAAGTTTCAACTGTGTGTATTTCAATATCACTATAGAAATGTGCGTATCCTGATGTCACTATAGAAATGGAAGTCTAGATTGTGTGTATTTCGATATCACTTAGGAAATGGAAGTCTAGATTGAGCATATTCCAATATCAGTACGGAAATTTATTTCTCTGCTGTGCGTATTCTGATATCACTATGGAATTAAAAATCTAGACTATGCGTATTTTAATATCACTATGGCAATGGAAGTCTAGATTGTTCGAATTCTTATAACACTTTAGAAATGGAAATGTAGACTTGCATATGCTGATATAACTACAGAAATGGAAGTCTAGGTTTTACGTATTCCGATATCACTATGGAATTTGAATTCTGGATTGTAAGCTTTCCGATATTACTATGGAAATGGAAATCAAGAGTTCTGTGTATTCCGACAACACAATGGAAATCTATACAGTGCCTATTCCGATAACACTGTGGAAATGAAAGTCTAGATTTTGCTTATACCGATATCACTACAGAAATTAAAATCTAGGCTGTGCGTATTACGATATCACTATGGAAATTCAGACAGTGCATATTACGAAATCACTATGCAAACGGATATCTAGACTTTGCGCATCCTGATGTCACGATGGAGACGGAAATGTAGACTGTGTTATGGAAATGGATGTCTAGATTTAGCGTATTCCTATATCACTATGGAAATGGAATTCTCGATTGTGCGTATTCCGATATCACTGTGGAAATTCAAGTCTTGACTGTGCGGATTTCGGTATCACTATGGAATTAAGAATCTAAACTGAGCGTATTTGATTACCACTATGAAAATGGAAGTCTTGATATTGCGTATTCCGATATCACTATGTAACTGGAAATCTAGATTGTGTGTATTCCGATATCACTGTGGAAATGGAATTCTAGACTGTGCATATGCTGATATCATTATGGAAATGGATTTCTAGACTGTGCATATTCCAGTATTTACTTTAGAAATTGAATTCTAGTCCGTCCGTATTCCGATATCACTATGGAAATGGCTGTGCATATTTGGATATCGCTATAGATATGGAAATTTAGATATCACTATGGAAATTATGGTCTAGACTGTGTGTATTCCGTTATCACTATGGAAATGGAAGTCTAGACTGTGCGTATTCCAATACCACTATTGAAATTGAACTGTGGACTGTACATATCCCAATTTCACTTTAGAAATGGAAATTTAGAATATGCGTATTCAGATATTACTATCGAAATAGAACTCTAGACTGTGCGTATTCCGATATCACTATTGAAATTGAAGTCTAGATTGTGCTTATACCAATATCACAACGAAAATGGTCATCTAGACTGTGCATATTCCGATATCACTGAGAAAATGGAAGTCTAGAATGTGCATATTCCGATATCAGTATGCAATTAAAATTCTAGACTTTGCAGATTTCAGTATCAGGATTTTTGCATATTTCGATATCGCTATGGATTTCACTACCATGCCTATTCCGATATCACTATGGAAATTGAAGTCTAGATTGTGCTTATACCAATATCACAATGAAAATGGAAATCTTGACTATGCATATTCTGATATCACTGTGAAAATGGAAGTCTTGAATGTGCGTATTGCGATATCAGTATGCAATTAAAAATCTAGACTGCACGTATTTCAATATCAGTATTGAAGTGGATTTCATGACTGTGCGTATTCCGATATCACTAAGGAATTAAAAATCAACACTGTGCGCATTTTAATATCACTATGGCAATGGAAGTCTAGCTTGTGTGCATTCTGATAACACTTAACAAATAGAAATGTAGACTGTGCATATTCCGATATAACTATGGAATTGGAAGTGAAGATTGTGCGTATTCTGATATCACTATGGAATTGGAATTCTAGAATGTAAGCTTTCTGGTTTACTATGGAAATGGAGATCAAGATTTTGTGTAATCCGATAAAACAATGGAAATCTACACCGTGGGTATTCCGAAATCACAATGTAAACGGATGTCTAGACTTTGCTTATCCTGATCTCACTATGGAAACAGAAATATAGACTGTGTGTAAATCGATATCACTATGAAAGTGGAGCCTATGGAATTGTATTTCCCTACTGTGCGTATTCCAAAATGATTATGGAACTAAAAATCTACACTTTGCGTATTTTAATATCACTATGGCATTGGAAGACTAGATTGTTTGATTTCCGATAACACTTTAGAAATGGAAATTTAGACTTGCATATTCCGATATATCTATGGATATGGAAGAGTAGATTGTGCGTATTATGATATCACTTTGGGAATGTTAGTCTAGATTGTGCGTATTCCGATATCACAATGGAAATGGAAGTCTAAATTGCGCTTATACCAATATCACAATGCAAATGAAAGTCTAGACTGTGCGTATTCCGATATCACTGTGCAAATGAAAATCGAGATTGTGTGTATTCCGATATCGTTATCGAATTACCAACCTAGACTGTGAAAATCGAAACTTTGTGTATTCCGATATCACAATGGAAATGGATATCTAAAGTGTGCTTATTCCATTGTCACTATGGAAATGGATATCTAGACTCTGCGTATTCTCATATCACTATCGAAACGGAAATCTAGACAGTGACTATTCATATATTACTATGGAAATGGAATCTAAACTATGCATAATCCCATATCACAATGAAAATTGAAATCTAGACTGTGCGTATTCCGAAATAACAGTGGAAATTGAAGTCTTGATTGTGCATATTGCGATATCATTATTCAAATGGAAATCTAGATTGTACGTATTCCGATATCACTATGTAACTGGAATTCTATCTTTTGCGTATTCTGATATCACTATGGAAATGGAATTCTAGACTGTCTGTATTCCCATATTACAATGGAAAGAAAAGTCTGGACTTTGCGTATTTCGATTTGACTATGGAAATCGAAATCTAGGAACTGCGTATTCCGATATCACCATGGAATTGGAAATGTAGATTGTTCGTATTCCGATATCACTATGCATACAGAACTATAGACTGTGTGTATTCCTATATGGCTATAGAAATGGACGTCGAAATTCCGATATCACTTTAGAAATGGAATTCTAGACTTTCTGTATTCCGATATCCCTATGGAAATGGAAGTCTACACTGTGGGTATTTTGATATCACTTTGGAAATGGAATTGTAGACCGTGCATATTCTTATATCACTATGGAAATTTAAATCTGGATTGTGCGTATTCCTATCTCACTATGGAATTTGCTACTTAGACTCTGCGCATTTCGATATCACTATAGAAATGAAACGCTAGACTGTGTATATTCTGATATCAGAATGGAAATATAACTATAGACTGTGCATATTCCGATATCACTAAGGAAATGGGAATCTCAACTGTGCGTATTCTGATATCATTATAGAAGTGGATATCTACAATATGCATATCCCGATATCGCTATTGAAATCCATACTGTTCGTATTCCAATATCACTATACAAATGGAAGTCCAGATTGTGTGTATTGCGATATCAGTTTGGAAATGGAAGTATAGACTGCGCGCATTCCGATATCACTGTAGAAATGGAAATCTTGACTGTGTGTATTCCGATATCACTATGAAAATGGAAATCTAGACTGTGTGTATTCCGATATCACTGTGGAAATGGAATTATGGATTGTGCGTATTCCAATAACACTATGGAAATAGGACTATAGACTGTGCGTGTTCCGACATCACTATGGAAATGGTAGGTGAGATTGTGCGTGTTCCGATATCACTATGGAATTTAAAAACTAGACTGTGCATGTCCCAATATCAATATGGAAATGGTAAACTAGATTGTGTGTATTGCAATATCACCATGGAAAAGGAAATTTAGCCATTGCGTATTCCGATATCACTATGGAATTAGAACTACTGAATGTGCATATTCCGAGATTACTATTTAAATGATAATACAGACTGTGTGTATCTCAATATCACTATGGAAATGAAAATCTAGACAGTGTATATTCCGATATCACTATGGAAATGGAATTATTGACTATACGTATTCCAATATTACTATAGAAATGGAACTATAGACAGTGCATATTTCGATATCACTATGGAAATGTATGTCCTGATTATGCGTATTCTGATATCATTATGGAAATCTAAACCGTGCATATTCCGACATCTCTATGGAAATTCAAATATACACTATGCACATTCCAATATATGTTTGGAAATCGAATTTTTGACTTTGTGTATTCCAATATGACTACAGAAATAGAACAATAGACCGTTCGTATTCCGATATTAGTATGGAAATGGAAGTCTAGATTGTGCGTATTCTGATACTGTTATCTAATTACCAACCTAGACCATGCGTAATCCGATCGATATCAGTATGGAAATGAAAATCGAGACTGTGCGTATTCCGATATCACTATGGAAATGGATATCTAATCTGTGCATATTCCGTTGTCACTATGGAAATGGGAATCCAGACTGTGCGTATTCTCATATCACTATCGAAACGGAAATCTAGACAGTGAGTATTTACATATTACTATGAAAATGGAATCTAAACTATACATAATCCCACATCACTATGGAAATGGAAATATAGACGGTGTGAATTCCGATATCACTATGGAAATTAAAGTCTAGATTGTCTGTATTCTGGTATCAGTATTGAATTTAAAATCTCGTCTGTGCGTATTCCAATTTCACTATGACAATGGAAGTCTAGATTGTGCGTATTCCGAAATCACTATGGAAATAGAAATTTAGATTTTGCGTCTTCCAATATCACTATGTAAATGGAAAACTAGATTGTGACTATACCGATATCACAATGAAAATTGAAATCTAGAATGTGCATATTCCGATATAACTGTGGAAATGGAATTATAGACTGTCTATATTCCGATATTACAATGGAATGGAAAGTCTGGACTGTGCGTATTTCGATATGACTATGGAAATCGAAATCTAGACACTGCGTATTCCGATATCACTATAGACTGTGCGCATTCCTATATGGCTATAGAAATGGAAGTCTACATTGTGCAAATTCCGATATCACTTTAGAAATGGAATTATAGACTTCCCGTATTCCGATATCACTATGGAAATGGAAGTCTATACTGTGGGTATTTGGATATCACTTTGAAATGGAATTGTAGACCGTGCATATTCCGATATCACTATAGAAATTTAAGTCTAGATTGTGCGTATTCCGATATCAGTATGGCATTACAAAACTAGACTGTGCAAATTGCGATATCACTATGCAAATAAAATATAGACTTTGTGTATTGTGGTATCACTATCGAAATGAGAATCTGAACTGTGCATATTCCGATATCACTATGGAATTAAAATACCAAACTGTGCGCATATAAATATCACTATGGAAATGGAAGTCTAGATTGTGCCTATTCCAATATCACTATTCAAATGGAAATCTAGATTGTATGTATTTCGATATCACTATGTATCTGGAATTCTATGCTTTGCGTATTTCAATATCACTATGGAAATGGAATTCTAGACTGTCTATATTCCGATATTACAACGAAATGGAAAGTCTGGACTGTGCGTATTTCGATATGACTATGGAAATCGAAATCTAGACACTGCGTATTCCGATATCACTATAGACTGTGCGCATTCCTATATGGCTATAGAAATGGAAGTCTACATTGTGCAAATTCCGATATCACTTTAGAAATGGAATTCTAGACTTTCCGTATTTCGATATCACTATGGAAATGGAAGTCTATACTGTGGGTATATGGATATCACTTTGAAATAGAATTGTAGACCGTGCATATTCCGATATCACTATAGAAATTTAAGTCTAGATTGTGCGTATTCCGATATCAGTATGGCCTTACAAAACTAGACTGTGCAAATTGCGATATCACTATGCAAATAAAATATAGACTTTGTGTATTGTGGTATCACTATCGAAATGAGAATATGAACTGTGCGTATGCCGATATCACTATGAAAATTTAAATCTGAATTGCGCGTATTCCTATCTCACTATGGAATTTGCAATGTAGACTGTGCGCATTTCAATATCACTATAGAAATGAAAAGCTAGACTGTGTAAATTCTGATATCAGAATGGAAATATAACTATAGACTGTGCATATTCCGATATCACTATGGAAATGGGAATCTCAACTGTGCGTATTCCGATATCATTATGGAAGTGGATATCTACACTATGTGTATTCCAATCTCACTATGGAAATAAAAATCCATACTGTTAGTATTCCGATATCACTATAGAAATGGAAGTCCAGATTGTGCGTATTGCGATATCAGTTTGGAAATGGAAGTTTAGACTGCGTATTCCGATATCACTGTAGAAATGGAAATCTTGACTGTGCGTATTACGATATTACTATTGAAATTGAAATGTATACCGTGCATATTCCTTTATCACTATGGAAATAGAAGTATAAACTGTTTTTATTCCAATATCACTTTGAAAATGGAAATCTAAACTGTGTGTATTCCGATATCACTATGGAAATGGAATATTGGATTGTGTATATTCCAATAACACTATGGAAGTAGGACTATAGACTGTGCGTATTCCGTTATCACTATGGAATTAGAACTATAGAATGTGCATATTCTGAGATCACTATTTACATGATAATATAGACTGTGTGTATCCCCATATCTCTATGGAAATGGAAATCTAGATTGTGCATATTCCGATATCACTATGGAAATAGAATTATTGGCTATACATATTCCAATATCACTATAGAAATAGAACTATATACAGTGCGTACTTTGATATCACTATGGATATGTATTTCTAGATTGGGAGTAATCTGTTATCATTATGCAAATCTAAACCGTGTGTTTTCCGATATCTCTATGGAAATTGAAGTATAGACTATGCACATTCCAATATACCTGTGGAAATGGAATTTTAGACATTGTGTATTCCAATATGACTACGGAAATAGAACAATAGACCGTTAGTTTTCCGATATCACTATGGAAATGGAAGTCTACATTCTGCGTATTCCGGTATCACTATGGAAATGATTTATGGACTGTGCGTATTCCGAAATCACAATTGAAATAGAATTCGAGATTGTTGTGTATTCCTATGTCACTATCAAATTAAAAAACTAGACTGTGCATATTCCGATATCACTACGGAAATGGAATTCTGGATTGTGCGTATTCCAATAACACTATGGAAATTGGACTATAGACTGTGCTATTCCGATATCACTATGGAAATGTAAGACGAGATTGTGCGTATTCGGATATCACTATGGAATTAAAAAACTAGACTGTGCATGTTCAAATATCAATATGGAAATGGTAGTCCAGATTGTGTGTATTGCAATATCACCATGGAAATGGAAATTTAGACAATGCGTATTCCGATATCACTATGGAATGTGCATATTCCGAGATCACTATTTAAATGTTAATATAGACTATGCGTATCCCAATATCACTAAGGAAATGGAAATCTAGACTGTGGATATTCCGATATTACTATGGAAATGGAATTATTGACTATACGTATTCCCATATCACTATGGAAATAGAACTATTGACAGTGCGTATTTCGATATCACTATAGAAATGTATGTCTAGATTGTGGGTATTCTGATATCATTATGGAAATCTAAACCGTGCGTATTCCGATATCTCCATGGAAATGGAATTTTAGACTTTGTGTGCCTATTCCAATATGACTACGGAAATTGAACAATAGACCGTTCGTATTCCGATATTACTATGAAAATAGAAGTCTAGATTCTGCGTATTCCAATATCACAATGGAAATGTAATTCTAGACTATCCCTATTCCGATATCAATATGGAAATGGAAGTCTAGATTCTGCGTATTCCGATATCACCATGGAAAAGGAAGTTTAGACTTTGCGTATTCCGATTTCACTATGGAAATGGAAATCTAGACTATGTGTTTTCAGATAGGACTATGGAAATGGGAATCTAAACAATGCGTAATCCGATATAACTATGGAAATGGAAATCTAGACTGTGCAAATTCCGATATCAGTATGGAAATAGAAATGTAGACTGTGCGTATTCCGATTTCACTATGGAAATGGAAGTCTAGACTGTGCGTATTCCTATATCTCTATGAAAATGGATATTTAGACTGTGCCTGTTCCGCTATCACTATGCAAATGGAAATCTAGGCTTTCCACTATCTAGGTGTTACTTCGGGCGTTCCTCAAGGATGTGTAATTGAACAACTTATTTCCTAATTTTTATAAACGATCTCTGTGACAACGTTAATTGCAGGATTGCGATGGTTTGCTGAAGATCCACTTATTTATACGAAAGTTAGGTGCTCTGACTATTGCTTAGTAATTCAGCGCGATCTGGATGTTATTATAGGAATGGTGCCGTAAATGGTAGCTTACACTTAACTGCAAAAAGTGAAAGACGATGCAAAAAAGTAATAAAAAGACCCCGTTTGCTCACAAGTACAAATTTAACAATTCAGTTGTTTTCATAGTGGATTCCATGAAGTATTTAGGCGTAACATTTCAAAGCAACATGAAATGGGACATAACTTCTGTCGTAAGCAAAGCTAATTCTAAAGTAAGATTTATAGGTCTATTTTGAGTAGTTGTAATGCTCATACAAAGGAAATAGCGTACAAAACACTAGTGCGTCCGCATTTGGAATACTTTTTTGGATCCATAACGCAAAGGATTGATTGACACGTGAGAGAAAGAACAGAGGAGAGCCGCTCGATTCGTGACTTCTACTTATAGTCCTTACGTAAGTGTCACAGAGCTGATACGCGGGGCTGGACTGTGATTGTTTGGCGGACAGACGACGTCATTTTCGTTTGAATTTCTTGGAGATAATGCAAATATAGTTAATTTATGAGTGCAAAGAAATACTTCTTTCGTCAATCTAGTTAGGTCACAATGACAGGAGGAATAAGTTTCGAGAAATAAGATGCCGTACTAATTCATTTATGTATTCCTTCTTTCCTCGTTCTGTTCGGGATTGAAATGCACGGAATTAGGATTGGTGCTTAGCACCCTCTGCCACCCACAGTATTTGTGATTTTCAGAATATAGAGGTAGATATAGAACACTATGGAAATGGAAATCTAAACTGTGCGTAATTCGATATGAGTATGGAAATGGAAATCTAGACTGTGCATATTCCGATATCACTTTGGAAATGGAAATGTAGATTTCCATATGCCGATATCACTAAGGAAAAGCGAATCTAATATGTGCATATTCCGATATCACCATGGAAATGGAAATCTAGACTGTGCGTATTCAGATATCAGTACGGAAATAGAAATGCAGATTGTGCGTATTCCGATATCACCAAGAAAATGGAAATCTAGACTGTGTGTATTCAGATATCAGTACAGAAATAGAAATGCAGATTGTGCGTATTCCGATATTCCTATAGTAATGGAAGACTAGACTGTGCGTATTCCGATATTACTATGGAAATCTGAATCTAAATCTACATATATACTCTACAATTCACAAAATTGTGGGTGGCAGAGGGTGCTCAGCACCAAAGCTAATCTCTTTGCTGTGCATTCCAATCCCTAATGGTATGAGGGAAAAAAGAATTCATATAAGAATCAGTCCGACACCTTATTTCTCTAATTTTATCTTTCCTGTCCTTCCGACTCAAATAGGTTGGTGGAAGAAGTATTTCACTACACTCAAAAGTGAAAGTGGGAGTACGCATGTTTACCAATAAGTTTAAACGAAACGTGTGTCGTCTATCTAACAGAGACTCCCAAGTTCTGTGACGCTTTCATAAGGACTGTAGCAAGCGTTAACGAATCGAGCGGCTCTTCTCTGTACTTTCTCTATACTTTCGATCAACCCCTTACGAAACGGATCCCAAATGGCACAACAATAGTCCAAATGTGGACGCACAAGAGATTTGTACGCTATCTCCTTTGTTTGTTCATTACAATTTTTGAAGATTCGACCTATGAATCGCAGCCTAGAATTTGCTCTACCTACTTACGAATTAATGTGTATGTCCCATTTCATGTTCCTCTGTACTGTTACTCCCAAATATTTCATAGAATCGACCATATCAATAACTGTATTGTTTAACTTGTATTTCTGAACAATTGGATTCTTTTTGTTAGTTATGCTCATTGTCTTGCACTTTTTACAATTTAGAGTAAGTTGCCACTCAGCGCACCAAGCCAAAATAACATCCAAATCACGCTGAATTTCTAAGCAATCGGACAAATTTCTTACTTCCCTATGCGATCTGTGCGTAGTTTGATATTACCATGGAGATGGAAATCAAGTCTGTGCGTATTCCGATATCACTATGGAATTGGAAATCGATACCTAGCGTATTCCGATATCATTATGTAAATGGAAGTTCAAATTCTGTGTATTCCGATATCACTCTGGAAATGGAAATCTAGCCTGTGCATATTCCGATATGACCATGCAAATGGAAGTCAAGACCGGGTGTATTCCGATATCACTATGGAAATGCAAATCTAGACTGTGCGTATTCCTATATCACTATGGAATGGAAGTCTACACTGTACCTATTCCGACTTCACTGTGGAAATGGATGTCTAGAATCTGCGTTTTCTGGTATCACTATGCAAATGGAAATGTAGACTCTGCATATTTTGATTTCACTATGGAAGTGGAAGTCCCGATTGTGCGTATTCCAATACCACTTTAGAACTGGAATTGTAGACTGTGCCTATTCCGATAACACTATGGAAATGGCAGTCTGGATTGTGCGTATACCGATATCACTACGGAAATAAAAATCTAGACTCTTCGTATTCCGAAATCACTATTGAAACGGAAATATAGACTTTGTGTATTCCGATATCACAATGGAAATGGATTTCTAGACTGTGCGTATTCCGATATCACTTTGGAAACGGAATTCTATACTGTTTGTATTCCAATATCACTTTAGAAATGGAATTCTAGAATGTCCATATTCCGATATCACTATTGAAATGTAAGTCTAGACTGTGCGTATTTCGATATCACTATAGAAATGGAAATTCAGAATATCCCTATTTCAATATCACTATCGAAATGTAGGTCTGGATTGTGCGTATTCCGAGCTATGCGTATTGGGAGCTCTAATGCTAGGCGGTTATTGGAGCCTCTTATGGAAAAGGCGTATTATTCTGGGATGAAATCCAACGTCCATTCAGTGTGTATTCCAGTTGGCCTGATCCGAGATGTGGAACTGACCATCCCGGATGCCATAGAAATGACGGGGTATAGACAACTACAGATTGTGGCTGTGAGTAAATTTCTCCCATGTAATGAAATAGACGTCGATGCGATCTGTGAAATCATATGGATTAAACTCAATGTTGCTGGGTCAAAACTCATCATAGGCGCCTTCTACCGTCCACTGATTTTGACATTGCTATCGCCGAGGACTTCAGAAATAATGTAAACAGCATAGCTAGCTGTTTTCAGGATCATGCTATGATTCTAGGAAGCAACTTCAATCTGCCTTATATCGACTGGAGTAATTACGTTCACATTACAGGTAGCAGGGATAAGGCAGCTTCTGAAGTAATTCTCGTTTCGTTGTCAGATAATCATAGCTAGTTAATGAACCTACGCGGTGTCATAACGGTAGCGTAAATATTTTAGATCTGCTGCTTACCAACAGGTCAGAATTGTTCACCGACATTTCAACGCCCACAGGAATAAGCGATCACAAAGCGGTAATTGCGACTATCAAACTAATGACCAAGCGAAAAAGGAGTAAAGGGCAGATTGTACACAGATTCAGTAAGGTCTCTCAAAGGAGTGTTTTAGAACGTACCTGAGGACTAATTACCATAACTTCAAGTCAACAAAGGATACCGTTGAAGAGATGTGGCATCGATTTATACGAATAGTCAGGGAAGGTATGGATATACATGTACGGAAGAGGAAAATAAATGGGTAGGATGATCTACCGTGGTACACATGCGAAGTCAAAAGATTACTCAAAAAAACAAAGGAGGATACACGCACGCTACAGAAAAAAGGGGTGTTGCAGCGATTTAGAAACTTTAGCTGAGGTAAGAGGACGTATTAAGAATGTAATGCGCGAGACCTTCAACGAGTTTCATTCCAACTCTCTCTCTAAGAGTCTCACAGAAAACCCAAAGAAATTTTGGTCGTATATACGAAATGTCAATTGTACCAATAGCAATATTCCAGCACTAATTCGTGGAGGTTAATGAAAGCCGCGATCAAACTAACGTACTAAATACTGTATTCAAAAATTCATTTACTGATGAAAATAAGGATAGTATTCCTATTTTCCCACGCCGTGTCGAGTTGGTGATGGAATCATTACGAATAGATACTGCAGGTATCATAAATCAATTAGAACTCCTGAAATGGGGGAAAGCACTGGGCCCAGATGGAATTCCAGTAAGAGTATTTTCAAAGTATGCGGCGGAAATCGGGCCATTTCTGACTGATATACCAAGTAAATCATTTGAAGAGCGAAAAGTACCTTCAGACTGGAAAATCGCGCAAGTAACTCCGATTTTCAAGAAAGGTGATAGAAGTGATCCTGGAAACTATCGTCCCATATCTATAACATCTGTTTGTAGTAGAGTTTTGGAGTATATTATATGCTCGAACATCATGAATTTTCTAGAGGAAAATAATTTGCTTACAACAAATCAACACGGATTTCGGAAGAAAAAATCATGTGAAACACAGCAGGCCCTATTTACACACGACATAATGAAAGTTATTGATGCAGGTTCACAAGTAGATGCAATTTTTTTTTATTTTCAGAAAGCCTTTGACTCTGTGCCACACAACCGCCTTTTAGCGAAGCTTCGAGTGTACGGTATATCACATCAGCTTTGTGAATGGATAAAGGATTTTCTAACTGGTCGGTCACAGTATGTCGTCGTTGAAGGAAAAAGTTCTTCTAATCTAGATGTTACATCGGGTGTAGCTCAAGGAAGTGTAATAGGACCACTTCTTTTCTTAATTTTTATAAATGATCGCGGAGACAAAGTGAAAAGCATTTTTAGATTGTTTGCTGATGATGCGGTTATTTATAGGGAACTAAGGAATTTGGCCGATTGCTTAGAAATTCAGCGCGATCTGGATGTTATTTTGGCTTGGTGCGCTGACTGGCAACTTACTCTAAATTGTAAAAAGTGCAAGTCAATGAGCATAACTAACAAAAAGAATCCAATTGTTCAGAGATACGAGTTAAACAATACAGTTATTGATATGGTAGATTGTATGAAATATTTGGGAGTAATAGTACAAAGCAACATGAAATGGGACATACACATTAATTCGTTAGTAGGTAGAGCAAATTCTAGGCTGCGATTCATAGGTCGAATCCTGAAAAATTGTAATGAACAAACAAAGGAGATAGCGTACAAATCTCTTGTGTGTCCACATTTGGATTATTGTTGTGCCATTTGGGACCAGTTTCGTAAGGGGTTGATCGAAAGTATAGAGCTGGATAACAAAGGGTATTAGAATATCTTGTAAAACAAAAAGAGACCTGTACTTAAAAGTAAGAGACTCAGATAACTACACACTTAAAGCTCATTATAAACTTTATTCTAAAATACTAAGAAATGTAATAAGAAAGGCCAAGAACAGGTATATATCAAAGAAAATAGAGAATTCAGGCAATAAGATGAAAACTATATGGAATATAATAAAAACTGTGAAAGGAAACTCTGTAAATCACTCTAAAGACATAAAAATAGAACAAAATGGATCTGTCCATAGTGAAGTAGGGGAAGTTTGTGAAATATTTAACAAACATTTTACTACAGTTGTAGAGAAATTAGGCATAGAAAAGCAGTCCCCAAATAGTGCCCTTAGGCTTCTTCAGACTGCTTACCCAAATAGATTTGTGGAAATGCAATTGCCACCAGTAACAGTCTCAGAAATAAATAAACTCATTAAACAATTAAAACCTAAAAATTCTTCCAGCTATGACAATATTTCTAGTAAATTACTAAAGAGATGTTCAGATTGTATCGATCGTGTAATTGCCCACATTTGTAATGAATCTTTAATTCAAGGTGTGTTTCCAAATAGACTAAAATATGCAGTTGTAAAACCGTTGTTTAAAAAAGGAGAATCAACATGTGTAGATAACTATCGTCCCATTTCATTACTTTCAGGATTCTCAAAGATTTTTGAAAAAGTCATGTATTGTAGAGTAATAAAACATGTTACGCAAAATAATATCCTCACTAAATCCCAATTTGGGTTCCAAAAAGGATCATCTATAGAAATGGCTATATATTCATTTTTAAATAACACATTTGTGGAACTTAATAATAAAATGAGCCCTGTAGGAATATTTTGTGATCTTGCAAAAGCATTTGACTGTGTAAATCATGAACTACTTTTGAAAAAAATGGAATACTATGGTATTTATGGCATCGCTGGTAAATGGTTTAGATCATACATGGAAAGTCGAATGCAAAAAGTGTCCATATTTGATATTAAAATAAACAAAGATGCTTCATCAGACTGGGAAAAATTAAAACATGGAATTCCACAAGGTGCTGTCCTAGGACCCCTCCTCTTTTTACACGCTTTATATTAGCTTGACTTGTATGTATGTATGAATGTAACGGAATTTTACAACTCCATTTTGACCCACTTCCAGATGTCCAAGCTGGTTGAAATTCGGCACACTTATTAAGAACCGGTGACAATACAAGAATTTCATAGCTATATCCTACTATTCTCATTACTTTGACAGTAACAAAAGAAAAATGGTTGAATGTCGTGAAATTTTGCAATTTAATTTTAACCAAATTCCAGATGTCCGAATTGTTTGAAATTTTGCTGAAGTATTGATAACTTATTACAATACAATGATTTCGTAGCTATATGTTGATATTATCATTACTTTGACAGTAAAAACAGAAAAAAATTGCACACGTTTTAAGAATCGTTGACAATATAGCAGTCTCTTAGCAACGTCCTGCTATTCTCGTTACTTTGACGATCTCCAGTTTCCTGGGTGTGATTTACGAGCCTTGGTTGCTGACGACGATCGTCTTCCACTGTCTCCTATCCAGAAAGGTTTCTCTGTCTGCAGTCACTTAACGTGATGTTGAATAGTGAGTATTCGAAACATTACTTCGTACTATTATAGAAGAGTAGTCTTCCACATTTACCCTGCTATTGGACCTCTGGCTGAGCTTCCATTTAATTGTATTTAACTCGTGGAAGTAATAAATAAAAATGAAACTCCAACACAAAGATAAAGAGAGATTGGCGAAGAAAAGCCAACAGTAGGAAACATACTTTTGAAACTATCTGAACTAAAAAGTTAAAAATAAAATTGTAGTTTACAAAACTAAAAACACGCTATCGTAGTAATGTGAACTAAAAGGTTAAAAATAATCTTTAAATATAAATATTTAGTTTAACAGTGATGGGACGTCCCACAATACAGGATAAATTAATTTTTTTGAATAAGCTTATAGAATAAAGTCATTGATTACAAAATTAACTTTAATGTAAAAAAAAAAAAGCGTGGGGTGCTCTCTACACAACTTTTGACAATCACTCTTCCTTTACAAACAGCGAACGACAAAAAATATAAGACAACTTATATAGCACCCCATGCTTTTTTACATTAAAGTTAATTTTGTAATCAGTGAGTTTATTCTTTAAGCTTATTCAAAAAAATTAATTTATCCTGTATTGTGGGACGTCCCATCACTGTTAAACAAAATATTTATATTTAAAGATTATTTTTAAACTTTTAGTTCACATTACTACGATAGCGTGTTTTTAGTTTTGTAAACTACAATTTTATTGTTGTATATCAATGACCTTCCTGGAAACTTATCTGACAAAGTTAAGAGTGTTTTATTTGCAGATGACACTAACCTGACTGTGAGAAAAACACCAAACAGCAATCTAGAATTTAATGTAAATGAAGTACTTAGTGAAGTAGCAAATTGGTTTAAGGCAAATTCATTAAAACTAAATTTTGAAAAAAACACATTATATTAGGTTTAAAACAAAAAATTATGCACAGTCAGATTTACAAGTAAGCTATAAAAATAACACAATATTAGAAACAAAAACCATAAAATTCCTTGGTATTAAAATAGATGAGAAACTCTGTTGGCATTAACATATCACTTCACTACTGAAGAAGTTAAGTAGTGCCACCTTTGCAATACGAACACTTTCTCTAACAGCAGATCTAGAATTAACGAAACAGGTTTACTCCTCATATTTTCATTCAGTAATGTCATATAGCATATTTTTTTGTGGAAACTCTTCACAAAGTAAAAAAAGTTTTCATAGCACAGAAAAGAGCAATTAGGATGTTGTGTAGGGTAAAACCAAGAACTTCTTGCAGACAACTTTTTAAAAAACTCAGTGTTCTTATAATGAGTTCTCAGTATATATATTCTCTCATGTGCTTTGTCATAGATCATTGTAACCTGTTTACTTCTAATTCACAGGTACACAATCTCAATACAAGAAGCAGAAATAACTTGCACAAACCACAAACATCTCTGTCATTAGTACAAAGAGGAGTTAATTATTCTGGTATACATCTGTTTAATAAACTTCCCAAGGGTATAAAACAATTTGCAGAAAATAAAGATATATTTAAAAAAAAACTGAGAGATTATCTTATTGGCAACTCCTTCTACTCCATTCAAGAAGTTGAACAAAACAATTAATTGTATTCAATATGACTTTTGCAAATCAGAGTTGTAAAAATTTATTTTATTGTCTTTATTTTTTTCTTTGTAACATATAATTGTTTTTTACTATGATTATGACTCATATTGTATGTATGTACGTATATTAACCATGGCATATTTCACATCCCAGAGGTGCTTCCTCAGCAGGGATCCATGAAACAAGATTGATAAATAAATAAGAGAAAGTACAGAGAAGAGACGATCGATTTGTGACCGCTTGCTACAGTCCTTATGAAAGCATCACAGAACTCATTAACTGATTAGTAGACTAGGCTGGGAGTCTCTGGCAGACAGACGACGCACGTTTCGTTTAAACTTATTGGCAAACATGTGTACTCCCACCTTCACTGACGAGTGTGGTGAAATACTTCTTCCACCAACCTATTTGAGCCGGAATGACAGGAAAGATAAGATTAGAGAAATAAGGTGAAGCACTTATTCTTATATCAATTCTTTTTTCCCTCGTACCATTAGGGATTGGAATGCATAAGAAAGAGATTAGCTTTGGTGCTGAGCACCCTGCGCCACCCACAATTTTGTGAATTACAGAGTATAAATGTAGATGTATGTGTAGATATCGGTAAAAGTTAAAACGGTGTTTCTCAAGGTAAGGTGAAGTTATAGCCGAGAAGTTCTCCGCCATCAGCTGCGCTATGCTTCGTTCGTCGGTGATTACACGTCCGTGATCCAGTAATCCAGATACTGGTGGCCGGGAGTGCCTTCCAGATGTACGGCGGATAAACTCCCATACTTTCGACGAAGGTGTAGAACGATTTATAGTTCTGCTATAACCTTTTCTTGCTCTCCTTAATAACACGACGCGCCTTATCTCTGGTTATACGGAACGCTGCCAGGTTGTCGGTGAAGGGTGCAACCTAAAACACCGCAACGCCCGTCTGCGAACCTGAATAGCAGAATGACATTCGTTGTTCCACTAGGGGAAGGGCGTCCTTCGGAGCGTTACGGAGATTTCGGCATGGAATGGTCAACTCCCTGGTGAATTGCCTGTGTAAGGTGATTCACCTTCTCCTCAATACTGTTATACACCTTGAGAGTAATGGAGCGGCGGCAGAGTATCCAATTGGCTTTGCTGACGTTCCATCTGCGTCGGATATTTCCAATATCACTATAGAAATCGAAATCTGGATTATGCGTATTCCGATTTCACTATGTAAGTGGAAGTCAAGATTGTGCGTAGAAATGGAAATGTAGACTGTGCGTATCCCGACATCACTTTGGAAAAGTAATTCTAGATTGTGCATATTCCGATATCACAATGGAAATAGAATTCTAGATTGTATGCTTTCCGAATTTACTATGCAAAGGGAAATCAAGATTCTGTGTATTCCGACAACACAAGAGATATATAGCCTGTGCCTATTCCGATAACATTATGGAAATAGAAGTCTAGATTGTGTGTTTACCGGTCTCACTATGGAAATGAAAATCTTGACTCTGCTTATTCCGATATCACTATGGAAATCTAGACTGTGTGCATTCCGATATCACTATGGAAATAGAACTGTAGAATGTACATATTCCAATATAACTATCGAAATGGAACTATAGACTGTGCGTGTTGAGATATCACTACGGAAATGGAAGTATAGATTGTGCTTATACCGATATCACAATGAAAATGGAAATCTAGACTGTATGTATTCCGATATCACTGTGGAATTAAAAATCTAGACTGTGCGTACTTCAATATCACTATGGCAATGTAAGTCTAGACTGTGTATAGTCCGATATAACAATGGAAGTGGAAGTCTAGATTGAGGGTATTCCGAAATCACTATGGAAATCTAGACAGTGCGTATTCCGATATCAGTATGGAAATGGAAATCTCAACTATACATATTATGATATAACTATCGAAATGGACCTCTAGACTTTGCATATTCCGATATGAAAATTGGAAATGGAAGTCTAGATTGTGCTTATAGCGATATCACAATGAAAATTGAAATCTAGATTGTGTGTATTCTGATAACACTTTAGAAATAGAAATGGATAATGTGCATATTCCAATATAACTATGGAAATGAAAGATTAGATTGTGCGTATCTCGATATCACTTTGGAAATTGAAGTCTAGATTGTGCGTATTCCGATATTGCTATGGAAATGGAATTCTAGATTCTACGCATTCCGAATTTACTACAAAAAAGGAAATTAAGATTCTGTTTAATCCAATAACACAGTGGATATCTAGACTGTGCTAATTGCGATAACACTATGGAACAGTAAGTCTAGATTGTGCGTATACCGATATCACTTCGAAAATAAAAATCTAAACTGCGTATTCAAATATCACTTTGGAAATCTAGACTGTGCATATTCCGATATAACTGTTGAAATGTAGATTGTGCTAATTCCGAAATCACTATGGAAATAGATGTCTAGACATTGCGCATCGTCATATCACTATGGTAACGGTAATCTAGACTGTGTGTATTCCCATATCACGATGGAAATGAAATTTTAATTTAGTGTATTTCAAAATCAATATTGAAATGGATTTCTAGACTGTTCATTTTCCGATATCACATTGGAAATTGAATTCTAGACTACGTGTATTCCAATATCACTTTAGAAATTGAATTCTAGACTGTCCATATTCCGATAACACTATGGAAGTGAAAGTCTAGATGGTGCGTATTTCGATATCCCTATGGAAATGGAAATTCACAATATGCCTATTTCGATATCATTATGGAAATAAAGGTCTAGACTGTGCGTACTCCGATATCACTATGGAAATGGAAATCTAGACTGTGCGTATTCCAATATCACTATGGAAATAGAACTATACGCTGTACTTATTACAATATAACTATCGAAATAGAACTATAGACTGTGCGTGTTGCGATATCACTGTTGAATTAAAAATCTAGACTGTGCGTGCTTCAATATCGCTACGGCAATGGAAGTCTAGACTGTGCATATTCCAATATAACTATGGAAATTGAATTCTAGACTGTGCGTATTGCAATATCAGTTAGGAACGGGAATCCCTGTGTGTATTCCCATATCACGATGGAAATGGAAGTTTGGATTGAGTGTATTGCAATATCACTATTGGAATGGCTATCTAGACCAGTGTTTCCCAACCTTTTTTGGGTCATGTCCCACTTTCAACATTTTTTTGCCCCCCATATATAATTTTTTATAAAAAAAATTGTTTGTTATTAAAGAAACTGATATAGGATGGTTTTTGAAAGAAAACACTTAAATATTATCATAAAACACAGTAAGTAAAATTAAAAAACATATAATAAAAAACTAAAATTCAAATTCAAAAGATTTATAATAAACATTTATTATGGCAATTTAGTGTGATCCTTTTAAGAATTTGCTTTTTTGCTATATTTTGTAACCATATCTGGCATTGCGTTTAAATAACCCAAAGAGAAAACGGTAAAGTCCTATCAAGTCAATTTCTAAATTGCCCCCCTAAAAAAACCAAATTGCCCCCCCTGTGGGGCGTGGGCCCCAAGTTGGGAAACACTGATCTAGACTGTTCATTTTCCGATATCACATTGGAAATGGAATTCTAGACTATGCGTATTCCAATATCACTTTAGAAATTGAATTCTAGACTGTCCATATTCCGATAACCCTGTGGAAATGGAAATTCAGAATATACTTATTTTGATATCACTATAGAAATAAAGGTCTAGACTGTGCGTATTCCGATATCACTATGGAAAATAAAACTATAGACTGTACATATTCAAATACCACAATTGAAATGGAAGTCTAGATTGTGCGTATTCCGATATCTCCTTGGAAATGGAAATGTAGATTGCGCGTATTCCGATATCAGTATGGAAATGGAAATCTCGACTATACGTATTACGATATAACTATCGAAATAGAACTCTCCACTGTGCGTTTTCCGATTTCACTATTGAAATGGAAGTATAGATTGTATGTATTACGATGTCACTATGGAAATAGAAATCTAGACTGTGCATATTCCAAATTGCTATGGAAATGGAATGCTAGATTGTACACTTTCCGAATTTACTATGGAAAAGGAAATAAAGATTCTGTGAATTACGAAAGCACAATGGAAATCTAGACTGTGCATATTCCGATAACACTATGGAAAAGGAAGTATAGATTGTGCGTATACTGATATCACTACGGATATAAAAAATCTAGACTCTGCCTATTACGATATCACTATGGAAATCTAGACTGCGCATTCCGAGATAATTATTGAAACTAGACTGTGCGTATTCCGAAATCACTATGGAAATGTATGTCTATATTGAGCGTATTCCGAAATTACTATTGAAATATAGAAAGTGTGTATTCCGATATCAGTATAGAAATGGAAATCACAACTATACATAGATATAACTATCCAAATGAACCTCTAGCCTCTGCATATTCCGATATCACTATAGAAATGGCAGTCTAGATTGTGCTTATAGCGATATCACAAAGAAAATGGAAATCTAGACTGTGCGTGTTCCGATATCTCTTTGGAAATGGAAGTCTTGATTGTGCTTATTGCGATATCACTGTGGAATTAAAAATCTAGATTGTGTGTATTAAGATATCACTAAGGAAATGGAAATCTGGATTGTGCCTATTCCGATATCCCAATGGAAATGGAAATTTAGACTGTGCGTATTCTGATATCACTATCCATACACAATTCAAGACAGTATTCACATATTACAATGGAAATGGGTATCTAAACTATGTGTAAACCTATATCACTTTGGAAATGGAAAACTAGACTGTCCGAATTCCGTTATTACTATGGAAATGGATGTCTAGATTGAGCGTATTCTGATATCACAATTAAAAATCTTGACTGTGCGAATTCCAATATCACCTTGGCAGTGGAATTCGAGATTGTGCATATTCCGATATCACTATGGAAAAAAACCAAACTGTGTGTATTTCAATGTCACAATGGCGATTGCAGTATAGATTATGTATATTCCGGTATCACTATGGAAATGGAATACTAGAATTTATACTTTCCGAATTTACTATGGAAATGGAGGTTCAGTGCATTACGATAATACAATGGAATTCTAGACTGTGCCTATTCCGATAACACTGTGAAAATGGAATTCTAGATTGTGCGCATACCGATTTCACTACGGATATAAAAATCTAGACTCTGCGCATTCCGAAATCACTATGGAAATGGATGTCTAGACTTTACGTATCCTGATTTCACTATGGAAACGGAAATCTAGACTGTGTGTATTCCGATTTCACAATGGAAATGGAAGTCTAAATTGAGCGTATTCCGATATCACAATGGAAATGGAATTCTAAACTGTGCGTATTTAAATATCACCTTAGAGATTGAATTCTAGACTTTCCGTATTCCGATATCACTATGGAAAAGAAACATTAGACGGTGTGTATTCCAATATCACTACAGAAATAGAACTGTAAACTGTATGTATTCCAAAATCACTATGGAAATTGAAATCTAGTCTGTGCGTATTCCGAAATCACAATGGAAATGGTGATCTAGACTGTGTATATTCCGAAAGCAGTATGGAAATGGATATCTCGACTATACGTATTACGATATAACTATCAAAATAGAACACTAGACTGTACATATTATAATATCACTATGGAAACGGATGTCTAGATAGTGTGTAGAGCGATATCACAGTGAAAATGGAAATCTATACCGCGCATATTCTGATAACATTTTAGAAATTGGAATGTTGACTGTGCATATTCCGATATATGTATGGAAATGAAAGTCTAGATTGTGCGTATTCCGATTTCACTATGGAAATAGAAGTCTAGATTGTGCGTACTAAAATATCACTATGGTAATCTAGACTGTGCGTTTTCTGCTGTCAGTATGGAAATGAAAATCTCGACTATAAGTATTTTGATATAACTATCGAAACTTTGACAGTGCATATTCCCATATCGCTATGGAAATGGGCATCTAGATTCGTCTTATACCAATATGACAATAAAAATGGAAATTTTGACTGTGTGTGTTCCGATATCACTGGGTAAGTGGAATTCTTCATTGTGCGTATTCCGATATCACAGTGGAATTAAAAATCTAGACTGTGTGTATTTCAATATCAGTATGGCAATGGAAGTCTAGATTGTGCTTATTTTGATATCACTAATCAAATGGAAATCTAGATTGTGCGTATACCGATATCACAATGGAAATGGAATTCTAGACTGTACATATTCCGACATCACTATGAAAATGAAATTCTAGATTGTGCTTATACCAATATCAAAATTAAAAATGAAATTTAGACTGTGTGCATTTCAATATCACTATCGCAATGGAAGTCTAGATTGTGCGTATTCCGATATCACTATGTAAATTGAATTCTAGACCATGCCTATTGCGATATCACTATGGAAAAGGAAATCTAGATTATGCGTATTCTGATATCAGTATGGAATTACAAACCTAGATAATGCGTATTGCGATATCACTACTGAAACAGAACTGTAAATAGTACATTTTCCAATTTCACTATAGAAATGGATGTCTAGATTGAGCCTATTCCGAAATCACTTTGCATATGGATATCTAGACTGTGCATTTTCTAATATCACTATCGTAACGGAAGTCTAGTCAGTGAGTATTCATATATTACTATGGAAACTGATATCACTATGGTATTGGAAATCCAGACACAGCGTATTCAGATATCACTATGAAAATGGAAGTATACATTGAGTGTATTCCACTATCACTTTGAAAATGTAAGCCTAGATTGAGTGTATACCAATATCACTACTGAATTAAAAATCTAGACTCTGCCTATTATATCACTATGGAAATCTAGACTGTGCGTATTCCGATATAATTATTGAACCTAGACTGTGCGTATTCCAAAGTTTCTATGGAAATGGATGTCTAGAATTTGCGTAACCTGATGTCACCATGGAAACGGAGATCTAGACTGTGTGTATTCCAATATCACAATGGAAATGGAATTCTAGATTGAGCGTATTATGAAATCACTATGGAAACGGATATCTAGACTTTGCATATTCCGATATCACTATGGAAATGGCATTCTAGATTGTACTTATAGTGATATCACAATGAAACAGACATCTAGACTTTGCGTATTATAATAACACTTTAGAAACGGAAATGTAGACTGTGCATATTCCAATATAACTATGGAAAAAATACTAGATTGCACATTTTCCGATATTACTATGGAAATGGAAATCTAATATGTGTGTATTCCGATTTCACTATGGAAATGAAGTGAAGATGATAGTATTCTGATAACACTACGGAAATAGAACTGTATACTGTACATATTCAATTTCACTATGGAAAAGGTAATCTAGATTGTAAGTATTACGATATCACTATGCAAATAGAAGTCTAAACTGTGCGTATTCCAGTTTCAGTATCGAAATGGAAATCTCGACTATATGTATTACGATATAATTATCGAATTAAAACTCTAGACAGTGCGTATTCCCATATCACTATGGAAATGGACGTCTAGATTGTGCTTATACCAATATCACAAAGAATATGGAAATCTGGACTGTGCGTGTTCCGATATCACTTTGGAAATGGAAGTCTTTATTGTCCTAATTCCGATATCACTGTGGAATTATAAAACTAGATTGTGAGCATTCCGATATCACAATGGAAACGGAAGTCTAAATTGAGCGTATTCCAATATCACTATGGAAATGGATTTCTCGACTGTACGTGTTCCGATATAACTTTGGAAATGGAGTTCTAAACTGTGGGTATTTAAATATCACTATAGAGATTGAATTCTAGACTGTCCGTATTCCGATATCACTATGGAAATGAAACTCTAGTCTGTGTGTATTCCAATATCACTACAGAAATAGAACTGTAGACTGTACGTATTCCAATATCACCATGGTAATTGAAGTCTAGATTGTGCGTATTCCGAAATCACTAAGGAAATGGAGATCTAGACTGTTTTTTATTCCGATATCAGTATGGAAATGGAAATTTCGACTATACAAGTTAAAAATTAAAGAATCGAATATTCCAATATCACTATGGAAATGGAAGTATAGATTATGCTTATAGCGATATCACAGTGAAAATGGAAATCTAGACTGCGCGGATTCTGATAACACCTTAGAAATGGAAATATTGATTCTGCATATTCCGATATAAGTATGGAAGGGAAAGTCTAGATTTGCGTATTCCGATTTCACTTTGGAAATGGTACTCTAGATTGTGCTTATTCCGACATCACTATGGAATTTTAGATTGTACACTTTCCGAAATTAGTATCGAAATGGAAATCAAGATTCTGTGTATTCTGATAACACAATGGAAATCGTGATTGTGCCTACTCCGATAACACAATGGAAATCGTGATTGTGCCTACTCCGATAACACAATCGAAATGGAAGTCTTTATTGTTCATATACCGATATCACTACGGAGATAAAAAACTAGCCGTTACAGATCCCAATATCACTATGGAAATCTAGATTGTGTGTATTCCGAAATCACTATGGAAATGGATGTCTAGACTTTGCGTATCCTGATGTCACTGCGGAAACGAAATTCTAGACTCTGTGTATTCCGATTTCACTATGGAAATGGAAGTCTAAATTTTGCGTATTCCGATATCACTATGGAAATGGAAATCTAGACGGTGCGTTTTCTGATATCAGTATGGAAATTGAAAACTCGACTATACATATTACGAAATAACTACCGAAATAGAACTCTTGACCGTGCATATTCCCATATCGCTATAGAAATGGAAGTCTAGATTGTGCTTATACCAAAATCACAACGAAAATGGAAATTTAGACTGTGTGTGTTCCGATATCACTGTGGAAATGGAAGTCTTGATTGTGCGTGTTACGATATCGTTGTGGAATTATAAATCTAGACTGAGCGACTTTCAATATCAGTATGGCAATGGAAGCCTAGATTGTGTGTATTCCGATTTCACTAAGGAAATGGAAATCTAGATTGTGCGTATTCCGATATCACTATGGAAATAGAACTGTAGACTGTACATATTCATATTTCACTATAGAAATGGAAGTCTAGATTGAGCATATTCCAATATCACTATGGATATGAAATCTGGACTGTGCGTATTCTGATATCACTATCATAACTACAATCTAGACAGTGAGTATTCACATATTACTATGGAAATGGAAATCTAATCTATATGCAAACTGATATCTCTATGGTAATGGAAATCTAGACAGAGCGTATTCAGATATCACTAGTCTAGATTAAGTGTATTCCGCTATCACTTTGGAAATGTAAGTCTAGATTGTGCGTATATCGATATCACTATGGATTTGGAATTCTAGATTGTACGCTTTCATATATTACTACGGAAATGGAATTCAAGATTCTATGTATTCTAATAACACAAATGAAATCTAGACTATGCATATTCCGATAACACTATGGAAATGGAATTCTTGATTGTGCGTATACCGATATCACAACGAAAATAAAAATCTACACTGTGCAGATTCCGATATCACTATGGAAATCCAGATTGTGAGTATTCCGAAATCAATATGGAAATGTATGTCTAGGCTTTGCATATCCTGATGTCAATTTGCAAACAGGAATCTAGACTGTGTATATTCCAATTTCACAATGGAAATGGATGTCTAGATTGAGCGTGTTTCAATATCACTATGGAAATGGAGTTCTCGACTGTGCGTATTCCGATATCTCTATGGAAATAGAAGTCAATAATGTGGGTATTCGGATATCATTATTGAAATGGAAATTTAGTCTGTGCGCAT
The DNA here is from genome assembly GCA_031002005.1 of Vandiemenella viatica. Lineage (NCBI taxonomy): Eukaryota > Metazoa > Arthropoda > Insecta > Orthoptera > Morabidae > Vandiemenella > Vandiemenella viatica. Next base: position 118,031,748 of record CM061921.1, read on the forward strand.
TCCGATATCTCTACGAAAATAGAACTGTAAATTGTACATATTCCAATTTCACTATGGAAGTGGAAGTCTAGATTGTGCTTATACCAATATCACAATGAAAATGGAAATCTAGAATGTGCGTGTTCTGATATCACTGTGGAAATGGAAGTCTTGATTGTGCGTATTCCAATATCGCTATGGAATTAAAAATCTAGACTGTGCGTATTTCAATAACAGTATTGCAATGGAAGTCTAGATTGTGCGTAATCCGATATCACTAAGGAAATGGAAATCTAGATTGTGCGTATTGCGATATCACTATGGAAATGGAACTCTAGACTGTGAGTATTTCGATATCACTATGGAAACGGAATACTAAATTGTACTTATACGGATATCAAAATAAAAATGGAAATCTAGACAGTGCATATTCCAAATATCACTGAGGAAATGGAAATCTAGATTGTAAGTATTCCGATATCAATACGGAAATGGAATTCTGTACTGTGCTTATACCAATATCACTATGGAAATCGAATTCTAGACTGTGCATTTTCCAATATCACTTAAGAAATGGGCTTCTAGATTTTCTGTATTCCGATAACAATATGGAAGTGAAAGTCTAGATGGTATGTATTTCGATATAACTATGGAAATGGAATTCTAGAACATGCCTAATCCGATGTCTAGATTGCCGGTATTCCATTTCAGTATGGAGTTACTAACCTAGCCTGTGTGTATTCCGATATCACTAAGGAAATAGAAATTTAGATTGTGTGTATCCTGATATCACTATGGAAATGGAATTCTAGACAGTACGTATTCCGATATCAGTATGGAAATAGAAATTTATACTGTTCGTATTCTGATATCCCTACCGAAACGGAAGTCTATATTGAGTGTATTCCGATATCACTGTGGTAATGGAAGTCTAGAATGTGCGTATTCTTATATCACTATAGAATTAAAAATCTAGACTGTGTGTATTAAAATATCACTATGGCAATTGAAGTCTAGATTGTGGGCATTCTTATTTCATATAGATATAGAAATCTAGATTGTGCGTACTCTGATATCACCATGGAAATGGAATTCTAGACTGTGTGTATTCCGATATCGCTATTGAAATGGAATTCTAGACTCTGAATATTCCAATATCTTTCAGGAAATATACTTCTAGACTGTCTGTATTCCGATATTACTATGGAATTGAAAATCTAGACTGTGTGTATTACTATATCACAATTGAAAAGGAACTTTAAAATGTGCGTATTCTGATATCACTATTGAAATCAACGTCTAGACTGTGCATATTCCGTTATCACTACGGAAAATAGAGCTGTAGCCTGTTAGTATTCCAATATCACTATGGAAATGGAAGTCTAGAATGTGCGTATTCCGATATCTCTATTGAAATGGAAATCTAGAATGTGTGTATACCGATATCAGTATGGAAATGGAAAACTACATTGTACGTATTCTGATATCACTATGGAAATGGAATTCTGGACTGTGCATATTTTGATATCACCATGGAAATAGAAATCTAGACAGTGCGTATTCCGATATCACTATGGAATTGGAAGTATAGACTGTGCGTATTCAGATATCACTATGGAAATAGAACTAAAGACTGTGCGTATTCCTACATTGCTAAGGAAATGGAAATATAGATTGTGCAAATTCTGATATTACTTTTGAAATGGAATTTTAATCTTTCTATATTCCCATATCACTATGGAAACGGAATTCTAGATTGTAAGCTTTCAGAATTTACTAAGGAAATGGATACCAAGATTCTCTGCATTACAATAACACAATGGAAATCTGGACTGTGCCTATTCCGATAACAGTATGGAAATGGAAGTCTAATTTGTGCGATTACCGATATCACTACTGTGCGTATTTCGATATTACTATTTAAATCTGAATCAAAACTATGCATAGTTCGGTATCACTATGGAAATGGACTTCTAGATTGTGCGTATTCCAATATCACTATGGAAATAAAAATATAGACTCTGATATCACTATGGAAAACTAGACTGTGTGTACTCCGATATAACTATTGAAATCTAGACTGTGCAAATTTCGAAAACACTATAGAAAGAGAAATCTAGACTGTGTGTATTCCGATATCACTGTGGAAAGGGAAGTCTTGATTGTGCAATTTCCGATATCACTATGGAATTAAAAACCCGAACTACGCATATTTCAATATCATTATGGCAATGGAAGACTAGATTGTGTGTATTCCGGTATCACTATGGAAACGGAAATATAAATTGTACGTATTCCGGTATCACTATGGAAATGGAATTCCAGACTGTGCAAATTCTGATATCACTTTCGACGCGGAAGTCTAGATAGTGTTCACATATTACTATGGAAATGGGATTCTAAACTATGCATAAACTGATATAACTATGGAAATGGAAATCTAGGCTATTCGAAGTATGCAAATAGAAATGTAGACTGTGCGCATTCCGATATCACTATAGAAATGAAAGTCTGGACTGTGTGTATTCCGATATCACAATGGAATTGGAACTATAGACTGTGCATATTCCGATACCACTATGGATATGGGAATCTAAAATGTGCATATCAGTACGGAAATGTAAATTAAGACAATGCGTATTCCGATGGAAATTGATATCCAGACTTTGTGTATTGCGGTATCACTATGGAAATGGAAGTCCAGATTGTGACTATTCCGATATCACTTTGGAAATGGCAATCTAGACTGTATGTATTTTGATATCACTGTGGAAATCGAAGTCCAGATTGTGTGTATTACGATATCTCTTTGGAAATGGAAATGTAGACTATGATTATTTTAATATCACTATGAAAATAGGAATCAGAACAATGCGAATTCCGATATTACTTTAGAACTTGAAATCCAGATTGTGCGTCAACCGATATCACTATGGAAATGGATGTCTAGATTGTGCGTATTCCAAGATCAGTATGGAAATTGAAATCTAGACTGTGCGTATTCCGATAACACTATGGAAATGGAACTGTAGACTGTGCTTATTCCGATATCACTATGGAAATGGAATTCTGGACTGTGCGTATTCCAATATCACTATGGAAATAGGACTAAAGACTGTGCGTATTCCGATATCACTATGGAAATGGATGTCTACGTTGCGCGTATTCCGATATCAGTATCGAAATGGCAATATAGATTGTGCGAATCCGTTATCACTATGGAAATGGAAGTAAAGCTTGTGTGTATTCCAATTTTACCATGAAATGGAAATTTAGACAATGCGTATTCTTATATCACTGTGGAATTAGAACTATAGACTCTCCATATTCCGAGATCACTATGTAAATAATAATTTAGACAGTGCATTTCCTGAAGTCATTATTGAAATGGAAGTCTAGATTGTCCGTATACTGATTTCACTATGGAAATGGAAATCTAGACTATCCACTATTTAGATGTTACTTCGGGCGTTCAAAAATGAAGTGTAATAGGACCACTTCTTTTCTAAATTTTTATAAACGATATCTGTGACAACGTTAATTGCAGGATGCGATTTTTTGCTGATGATGCACTTATTTATATGGAAGCGAGGTGTTATTTCGGAATGTTGCCGTACATGGCAGTTTACACTTAACTGCAAAAATTGAAAGACAATGCGAATAAGTAATAAAAAGACCCCATTTGGTCACAAATACGAACTTAACAATTCAGTTGTTTTCACAGTGGATTCCCGGAAGTATGTAGGCGTAACAGTACAAAGCAACATGAAATGCGACATAACTTCCGTCGTAGAAAAGCTAATTCTAAACTACGATTTATAGGTGGTATTTTGAGGATACCGAAATGGAAATGTAGACTTTGTGTATTCCGATAACACTGTGGAAATGGAAGTCCAGATAGTTCGTATTCTGATATCACTTTAGAAATGGAAATTCAGACTGTGCGTATTCCAGTATCACTATGGAAATAGAAATCTAGACTGTGCATATTCCGATATCACAACGGAAATGGACGTCCAGATTGTGCGTATTCCTATATCACTATGGAAATGAATGTTAAGACTGTGTGTACTCCGATATCATTGTGGAAATGGAAATCTAGACTGTGCGTATTTTGATATCACTATGGAAATAGAAGACTAGACTGTGCGAATTCCGGTATCTACATCTACATATATACTCTGCAATTCACAAAATTGTGGGTGGTAGAGGGTGCTCAGCATCAAAGCTAATCTCTTTGCTGTGCATTCTAATCCCTAATGGTAAGAGGGAAAAAAGAATTCATATAAGAATCAGTCCAGAACCTTATTTCTCTAATGTTATCTTACCTGTCTTTCCAACTCAAATAGAATGGTGGAAGAAGTATTTTACTACACTCAAAAGTGAAGGTGGGAGTACGCATGTTTACCAATAAGTTGAAACGATACATGTGTCGTCCATCTACCAGAGACTCCCAACCTAATCCACTAATCAGTTCTGTGACGCTTTCATAAGGACTGTAGCAAGCATTAACGAATCGAGTGGCTCTTCTCTGTACTTTCTCTATACTTTCGATCAACCCCTTACGAAACTGGTCCCAAATGGCACAACAATAATCCAAATGTGGACACACAAGAGATTTGTACGCTATCTCCTTTGTTTGTTCATTACAATTTTTCAGGATTCGACCTATGAATCGCAGCCTAGAATTTGCTCTACCTACTAACGAATTAATGTGTATGTCCCATTTCATGTTCCTTTGTACTGTTACTCCCAAATATTTCGTAGAATCGACCATATCAATAACTGTATTGTTTAACTCGTATTTCTGAACAACTGGATTCTTTTTGTTAGTTATGCTCATTGTCTTGCACTTTTCACAATTTAGAGTAAGTTGCCACTCAGCGCACCAAGCCAAAATAACATCCAGATCGCCCCGAATTTCTAAGCAATCCGCCAAATTTCTTACTTCCCTTTAAATAACCACGTCATCAGCAAACAATCTAAATAGCCTTTTCTCTTTGTCTCCGAGATCGTTTATAAAAATTAAGAAAAGAAGTGGTCCTGTTACACTTCCTTGAGGTACACCCGATGTAACATCTAGATTAGAAGAACTTTCTCCTTCAATGACAACATACTGCGACCGACCAGTTAGAAAATCCTTTATCCATTCACAAAGCTGATCCGATATACCGTACGCTCGAAGCTTCGCTAAAAGGCGGTTGTGTGGCACAGAGTCAAAGGCTTTCTGGAAATCTAAAAAAATTGCATCTACTTGTGAACCTGCATCGATAACTTTCATTACGTCGTATAGATATGGGGCGATAGTTTCCAGGATCACTTCGATCACCTTTTTTGAAAATCGGAGTTACTTGCGCTATTTTCCAGTCTGAAGGTACTTTTCGCTCTTCTAATGATTTACTGAATATATCAGATAGAAATGGCCCGATTTCCGCCGCATACTCTGAGAATACTCTTACTGGAATTCCATCGGGGCCCGGTGCTTTCCCCCACTTCAGGAGCTCTAATTGCTTAATTATACCTGCAGTATCTATTCGTAATGATTCCATCACCGACTCGCCACGGCGTGGGAAAACGGGAATACTATCCTTATGTTCATTTGTAAATGAATTTTTGAATACAGTATTTAGTATGTTAGCTTTATCGCGGCTTTCATTAACCTCGGAACCTTCACGAATTTGTGCTGGAATATTGCTATCGGTACAATTAACATTTCGTACATACGACCAAAATTTCTTTGGGTTTTCTGTGAGACTCTTAGAGAGAGAGTTGGAGTGAAAATCGTTAAAGGCCTCGCGCATTACATTCTTCATACGTCCTCTTAAATCAGCTAAGGTTTCTAAATCGCTGCGACACCTCTTCCTTCTTGAGCGTGCGTGTATTTTATATCGCTTTCAAGTTCCGGTTGTTTGTTACAAACGCTTCTACAGTTACTTACGAGAAGTTTTAACTGTCCAGATTTTTTTATCTTAGATCACTATGGGAAAGAAAGTCTAAACTATGCGTATTCCTATATCTCTATAAAATGGAAATCTAAAGTGTGCGTATTCAAATATTACTATGGAAATGCAAATCTAGACTGCGCGTATTCCAATATCACTATAGAAATAGCAATCTAAACAGTTTGTATTCCGATATCACTATGGAAATGGAAATCTAGGGTGTGCGTATTCCAATAACACTATCGAATGGGAATCTAAACTGTGAGTAGTCCGATTTCACTATGGAAATGGAAATGGAAATCTTGACAGTGCTTATTCCGATATCACTATGGAAATTGAAATCGAAACTGCGCGCATTGCGATATCACTATGGAAATGAAAGTCAAGACTAAGCGTACAACGATATCTTTTTGGATATGGGAGTCTAGACTGGGTGTATTCCATTGTCCCTATGGTAATCGAAATCTAGACTGTTTGTATTCCGATATCACTATGGAAATAGGAATAAAAACCATGTGTAATCCGATATCACAATGGAAACAGATATCTAAAATGTGCATATTCCGATTTCAGTATTGAAATAGATATGTAGCCTGTGCGTTTTCTGATATCACTATGGAAATAAAAGTCTGGCATGAACATATACCTATATCTCTATGAGAAAGGAAATGTAGACTTTTCGTATTCAGATATTACTACAGAAATTGAAATCTAGACTGTGCATATTGATATAACTATGGAAATGGGAAGCTAAACTGTGTGTATACCTATATCTATAAGGTAATGACAATCTAGACCATGTGTATTCCGAAATCACTATGGAATTGGGAATCTAAATTGTGCATATTCCTATATCACTATGCAAATCCACACATAGACTGTGCGTATTCTGATACCACTAAGGAAATTGAAATGTAGACTGTGCGAATTCCGATATCACTATGGAAATTGAAATGTAGACTATGCGCATTCCGATATCACTATGGAAATGAAAGTCAAGAATGTGCATATTCCGACATCATTATGGAAATGGAAATATAGAATGTGTGTATCCCCATATCCCTAAGGAAATGGAAGTCTAGATTGTGTGAATTCCGATATGACTTTAGAAATTGAAATGTAGATGTTCAAGTACCGATATCACTATGGATATGAAAATCTAGACTGTGCGTATTCTGATATCACTATGGAATCGGAAATCTAGACTTTGCGTATCCCAATAACACTGTGGAAATGGAAGTCCAGATAGTTCGTATTCTGATATCACTTTAGAAATGGAAATTCACACTGTGCATATTCCAATATCATAATGGAAATGGAAGTCTAGACTATTTGTATTCCGACATCACTATGGATATGGAAGTCTAGACTGTTCGTATTCCGATATCACCATGAAAATCTAGACTGTGCATATTCCGATATCATTATAGAAATGGACGTCTAGACTGTGTGTATTCCGACAACACTATGGAAATTGAAATCAAGACTGCGTATATTCCGATATCACTATGGAAATGGGAATCTAAACTGTGCTTAGTCCGATATTACAATGGAAATCTACACATTGCATTTATTGATAAAACTGTGAAAATTGAAAAATAGACTGTGCACATTCCGATATCACTACAGTAATGAAAGACAAGACTGTGTGTAATACGATATCACTATGGAACTGGAAATGTAGAATGTGCGCATTCCGATATCACTTTAGAAATGAAAGTCTTAACCGTGCGTACTCCGATATCACTATCGAAATGAAAATTTACCATGTGTATATTCCGAAATCACTATGGAAATGAAAGATCAGATTGTGCATATTCCGATATCTCTTTGGAAATGGAATCCTAGATTTTGCATATTCCGATATCATTAAGAAAATGTACGTCCAGATTGTGGATATTCCTATATCTCTATAAAAAATGGAAATCTAGAATGTGCCTATTCCTATTTCTCTATGCAAATGGAAATCTACTCTGTGCGTATTCCGATACCACAACGGAAATGGGAATCTAAACTGTGCATATTCAGATTTCACTATGGTAATGGAAATCTAGAATGAGCTTATTCCGATATCATTTTGGAAATGAGAATCTAAACTAAATGTAAACCGATATCACCATGGACATGGAAATCAAGACAGTGTGCATTCCGATATCACTATGGAACTGATAGTCAAAATTGTGTGTACTCCAACATCATTATAGAAATTAAAATGCAGACTATGTGGATTCCGATTTCACTTTGGAAATGACGGTGAGTACTCGGATATCACCATGGAAATGGAAATTTAGCCTGTGTATATTCTGATATCACCATGGAAATGGGAGTCCAGATTGTGTTTATTCCGATTTCACTTTGGAAATGGAAATATTGAGTATGTGTATTCTGATATCACTACAGAAACTGAAATCTAGAATGTGGGTATTCCTATATCTATAAGTATATAGAAATAGGTAAGTAGACTGTAAGTACTCCGAAATCACTATGGAAATAAAAGTCTAGACTGTGGTATTCCTATATCTCAATGAAAATGGAAATCCAAACTGTTCGTATTCCGATATCACTATACCAATGGAAACCTAGACTGTGCGTATTTCGATATCACTATGGAAATGGAAATATAAACTGTGCATAATCCTATATCTCTTTGGTAATGGACATCTAGACTGTGTGTATTCCGATATAACTATCAAAAGGGAAGTCTAGATTGTGCGTACTCCGATATAAAATGGAAATGTAGATGTTCATATTCCGATATCACTAAGGATTTGGAAATCTATTCCGATATAACTATGGAAACGGAAACCTAGACTATGCGTATTCCAATATCACATAGGAAATGAAATAAAAACTTAGCGTAATCCGAAAAAACTATGGAATTGGAAGTCCAGACGGTTCGTATTATGTTATCACTATGGAATTGGATATCATTTTGGAAATGGCAGTCTAGACTGTTCATATTCCAACATCACTATGGAAATGGAAGTCTAGACTGTTCGTATTTGATATCACTATGGAAATAGAAAACTAGACTGTGCATATTCCGATATCACTATGGAAATAAAAAAGTCTAAGCTGTGCGTATTCCTATATCTCTATTCAAATGAAAATCTAGACTGCGCGTATTCCGATATCACTATGGAAATGGAAACCCAGACTGTGCGTATTCCGATTTCAGTATGGAAGAAAGAATGTAAATTATGTGTATTCCAATTTCATTATGGAAATAAAAAAGTTTAGACTACACGTATTTCCATTTCTCTATGCAGATGGAAATCTAGACTGTGTGTATTCCGATATTACTATCGACACTGAAGTCTAGGTTGTGCGTATTCCGATATCACTTTAGAAATGGAATTGAAGATGTTCATATTCCGATATCACTATGGAAATGGGAACCTAAACAATGCTTATTCCGATATCGCTATGGAAACGGAAATCTAAACAGAGCGTATTCAGATATCACTATGTAAATTGAAATGTAGACAGTGCGCATCCCGATATCACTAAGGAAATGAAACTCTAGAATGTGCGTTCTCTGATATCACTATGGAAATGGAAATTTAGCATGTGTGTATTCCGATATCTCTTTGGAAATGGAAGTCTACACTGTGCGTATTCCGAAATCACTATGGAAATCGAAAACTAGACTGTTCGTATTCCGATATCTGTGTCGTAATGGAAATCCAGACTGTGTGTATTCCGATATCACTACAGAAATGGGAATCTAAACTCTGCTCAGTCCGATTTCACAATTGAAATGGAAATCTAGACTGTGCGTTTATTGTTATAACTATGAAAATTGAAAAGTAGACTGTGCTCCTCCCGATATGAAAGTTAAGACTGTGCGTACTGCGATATCACTAAGGAAATGGAAATGTAGACTGTGCGCAATCCGATATTACTTTAAAAATGAAAGTCTACACCGTGCGTAATCCGATATCGCTATCGAAATGGAAATTTTGCATGTGCATATTCCAATATCACTATGGAAATGGAAGTCCAAATTATGCGTATTTATATCACTTTGGAAATGGAAGTCTAGACTGTGTATATTTTGATATCACTATGGCAATCTAAACTGTGTGTATTCCGATATCACTATGGAAATGGAAATCTTGAGTGTGCGTATTCTAATATCACTATATAATGGACTCTAAACTTTGTGAAGTCCGATATCACTATGGAAATCGAAATCTAGACTGTTTGTATTCTAAAATCACTATGGAAATGGAAATCAAAACTATGCGTAATCCGATTTCACAATGGAAATAGAAATCTAGACTGTGCATATTGCGATATCAGTATTGAAATAGATATGTACTATGTGCGTTTTACAATACCACTATCGAAATTGAAGTCTGGCATGAACATATTGCTATATCTACATGAAAATGGAAATCTAGATATTTTGTATTCCGATATCACTACAGAAATTGAAATCTAGACTGTGTGTATTCCGATATCACTATGGAAATGGGAATCTAAACTGTGTGTATTCCAATATCACTATGGAAATCCACATCTAGACCGTGCGTATTCCGATATAACTATAGAAATTGAAATGTAGACTGTGAACATTCTGATATCACTATGGAAACTAAAATGTAGACTATGCGCATTTCGATGTCACTATGGAAATGACAGTCAAGACTATGCATCTTCCGATATCACTATGGGATATGGAAATCTAGACTGTGCGAATTTTGATATCACTATGGAAACGGAAACGTAGACTTTGCGTATTTCGATAACCTTGTTGAAATGGAAGTCCAGATAGTTTGTATTCTGATATCACTTTAGAAATAGAAATTCAGACTGTGCATATTCCGATTTCATTATGGAAATGGAAGTCAAGACTATTCGTATTCCGACATCACTATGGAAATGGAAATCTAGACTGTGCACATTCCGATTTCATAATGGAAATAGAAGTACAGAATCATGCGTGTTTCGATATCAATATGGAAATAGAAATTTACACTGTGCGTTTTCCGATATCACTATGGGAATGAAAGTCTAGACTTTGCATATTCCGATATCTCCAAGACAATGGAAATCTAGACTGTGTGTATTCCTATATCACTATGGAAATGTAAATCTAGACTCTGTGTATTCCGAATTCACTGTGCAAATGTGAATCTAAACTGTGCTTAGTCCGATATCACAATGGAAAATGAAATCTAGATTGTGTATTTATTGATATAACTATGAAAATTGAAAAGAATAGGAATCTAAATCAGCATCGAAATAAAAATTTAGACTGAGCGAATTCTGATATCACTGTGGGAATGAAAGTCTAGACAATGTATGTTCCTATATTTCTATGAAATGGAAAACTAAAGTGTGCTTATTACGATATTACTATGGAAATGGAAATATAGACTTCGCGTATTACAATAACACAATGGAAATGGCAATCTAAACTGTGTGCATTCCGATATCACTATGGAAACGGAAATATGGAGTGTGCATATTCCAATATCACTATGGAATGGGAATCTAATCTGTGCATAGTCCGATATCACTATGGAAATGAAAGTCAAGTCTAAGCGTACACCGATATCTTTTGGATATGCAAGTCTAGACAATATATATTCCAATGTCACTATAGAAATCGAAATATAGTCTCTTTGCATTCCGATATCACTATGGAAATGAGAATCAAAACTATACATAATCCGATATCACAATGGAAACAGAAATCTAGACTGCACATATTCCGATATAGTATTGAAATACATATGTAAACTGTTCGTATTCCGATATCACAATAGAAATTGAAATCTAGACTGTGCATATTGATATCACTATGGAAATGGGAATCTAAACTGTGCATATTCCTATATCACTACAGAAATCCAAACATAGACTGTGCGTATTCCATTATCACTATGGAAATGAAAGACAAGAATATGCATATTCCGATATCACTATGGAAATGGATATCTAGACTGTGTGTATTCCCATATCTCTAACGAAAAGGAAGTCTAGATTGTGCGTATTCCGATTTCACTTTAGAAATTGAAATGTAGATGTTCCGATATCACTATGGATATGGAAATCCACACTGTGCATATTCGGAAATCATTATGGAAAAGAAAATCTAGACAGAGCGTATTCCGACATCACTATGGAAATGGATTTCTAGACTGCGCGTATTCCAATATCACTATGGAAATGGAAATCTAGACTGTGCATATTCCGATATCACAACGGAAATGGACGTCCAGATTGTGCGTATTCCTATTTCACTATGGAAATAAAACTTAAGACTGTGGGTACTCCGATATCACTGTGAAAATGGAAATCTAGACTGTGCGTATTTTGAAATCACTTTGGAAATGGAAGTCTAGACTGTGCGTATTCTGATATCACTATGGAAATGGAAATCTAGACTGTGCATATTCCGATATCAGTATCGAAATACAAATTTAGACTGTGCGAATTCCTATATCACTATGGGAATGAAAGTCTAGACTATGCATATTCCTATGAAATAAAAATTTAAAGTGTGCGTATTCCTATATTACTATAGAAATGGAAATCTAGACTGTGCGTATTCCAATAACACTATGGAAATGGCAATCTAAACTGTGTGTATTCCGATATCACTATTGAAATGGAAATCTAGAGTGTGCATATTCCAATTTCACTATGGAAATTGAAATATAGACTGCGCGCATTGCGATATCACTATGGAAATGAGTCTAAGCATACACCGATATCTTTTTGGATATGGAAGTCTAGACTGTGTATATTCCAATCTCACTATGGAAATCAAAATTTAGACTCTTTGTATTCTGATATCACTATGGAAATGGGAATCAAAACTTGCGTAATCACATTGGAAACAGAAATCTGTGCATATTCCGATATAGTATTGAAATAGATATGTAGACTGTTCGTATTCCGATATCACTATAGAAATTGAAATCTAAACTGTGCATACTGGTATCACTATGGAGATGGAAATCTAAACTGTGCTTATTCCTATATCACTATGGAAATCAAAACATAGACTGTGCGTATTCCATTACCACTATGGAAATTGTAATGTAGACTCTGCGCATTCTGTTATCACTATGGAAATTGAAATGTAGACAATGCGCATTACTATATCACTTTGGAAATGCAAGTCAAGAATGTGCATATTCCGATATCACTATGGAAATGGAAATCTAGACTGTACGTATTCCGATATCACTATCGAAATGGGAATCTAAACTATGCATAATGAGATATCACCAAGGAAATCGAAATCTAGACTGTGGAAATTCCTATATACCTATGAAAACGGAAATCTATAGTTTGTGTATTCCGATATCACTATGGACATAGAAATCTAGACTGTGCATCATCCCATATCACTTTGGAAATGGGAATCTAAAATGTGCGTATTCTGATATCACTATGGAAATGGAAATCTAGAATGTGCCTATTCCGATATCACTATGGAAATGGAAAGCTAGACTGTGTATAATCCGATATCACTATGGATATTGGAATCTAAACTGTGCGTATTCCGATAACACTATGGAAATGAGAATCAAGACTGTGCAATTCCGATATCACTATGGAAAAAATGTCTAGACTGTGCGTTTTCCCATATCTCTATACAAATGGAAATCTAGACTGTGTGTATTCCGATATCACTATGCAAATGAAAAATCTAGAATGTGCATATTGCGATACCACTACGGAAATTGGAATCTATAATGTGCATATTACGATATCACTATTTTAATGGAAATCTAAACTGTGTGTATTCCGATATCAATATCGGGATGGAAGTCCAGGTTGTGAGTATTCCGATATCACTTTAGAAAAGGAAGTGTAGATGTTCATATTTCGATATCACTATGAAAAAAGAAATCTAGACTGTGCGTATTCTGATATCACTATGGAAATGGGAATCTAAACTTCGCTTATTTCGATATCGCTACGGAAATGGAAATCTAGACAGTGTGTATTACGATATCACTATGTAAATTGAAATGTATACAGTGCACATTCTGATATCACTATGGAAATGGAAGTCAAAACCATGTGTTCTCCGATATCACTATGGAAATGATAATGCAGACAATGCGCATTCCAATATCACTTTGGAAATGAAAGTCTAGACTGTAATTACTACGATATCACTATGGAAATGGAAATTTAGAATGTGCCTATTCCGATATCACTATGGAAAAGAAAGTCCAGATTGTGCGTATTCCGATTCAACTTTGGAAATGGAAATATTGACTATGCGTAATCTGTTTTCACTACAGAAATAGAAATCTAGACTGTGCGTATCCCGACATCTGTATGGAAATAGGTATGTAAACTGTAGGTACTCCAATATCTCTATGGAAATGAAGGTCTAGGCTGTGGATATTCCTATATCTCAATGAAAATGGGAATCTAGACTGTTCGTATTCCGATATCACTATACAAATGGAAAACTAGACTGTGCATTTTTCGATAACACTATGGAAATGGGAATCTAAACTGTGCGTATTCCTAGATCTCTTTGGTAATGGACATCTTGATTATGCGCATTCCGAAATCAATATGGAAATGAAAGACAACTCTGTGCATATTCCGATATCACTTAGGAAATTGAAATATAGACTGTGTATATTGCGATATCACTACCGAAAGGGAAGTCTAGATTTTGCGTATTCCGATTTCACTTTAGAAGTTGAAATGTAGATGTTCATGTTCCGATATTAATATGGATATGGGAATCCACACTGTGCGTATTCTGATATCACTACGGAAATGGAAATGTAGACTTTGCATATTCCAATAAACCTATGGAAATGGAAGTCCAGATAGTTCATATTCTGATATCATTTTAGAAATCGAAATTCAGACTGTGCATATTCGGATATCATTATGGAAATGAAAATCTAAACAGTGCGTATTCCGACATTACTATGGAAGTGGAAGTCTGGAATTTTCGTATTCCGATATCACTTTGGAAATGGATATCCAGACTGTGCGTAATCCAATATCAGTATGGAAATGGAAATCTATAGTGTGCGTATTCCTATATCACTATAGATATAGATGTCTATATTGTGCGCAATCCTATTCACTTTAGAAATGGAAACGTATATGTTGATATTCCGATATCACTATGGAAATGGAAATCTAGACTGTACGTATTCCGATATCACTATCGAAATAGGAATCTAAACTATGCATAATCTGATATCACCCTAGGAAATCGAAATCTAGACTGTGGATATTCCTATATACCTATGAATACGGAAATCTATACTGTGTGTATTCCGATATCACTATGGACATAGAAATCTAGACTTTTCCATCATCCGATTTCACTTTGAAAATAGGAATCTAAAATGTGCGTCTTCCGATATCGCTATGGAAATGGAAAGCTTGACTGTGCATAATCCAATATCACTATGGAAATTGGAATCTAAACTATGCATATTGCGTTATCACTATGGAAAAAAGTCTAGACTGTGCGTTTTCCCATATCTCTACACAAATGGAAATCTAGACTGTGTGTATTCCGATATCACTATGCAAATGAAAAATCTAGACAGTGCAATTTGCGATACCACTATGGAAATTGGAATCTAAACTGTGCATATTACGATATCACTATTGTAATGGATATCTAAACTGTGTGTATTCCGATATCAATATCGCGATGGAAGTCCAGGTTGTGAGTATTCCGATATCACTTAAGAAAAGGAAATGTAGATGTTCATATTTCGATATCACTATGAAAATAGAAATCTAGACTATGCGTATTCTGCTATCCCTATGGAAATGGGAATCTAAATTACGCTTATTTGGATATCGCTATTGAAATGGAAATCTAGACAGTGTGTATTACGATATCACTATGTAAATTGAAATGTATACAGTGCACATTCTGATATCACTATGGAAATGGAAGTCAAAACCATGTGTTCTCCGATATCACTATGGAAATGATAATGCAGACAATGCGCATTCCAATATCACTTTGGAAATGAAAGTCTAGACTGCAATTACTACGATATCACTATGGAAATGGAAATTTAGAATGTGCCTATTCCGATATCACTATGAAAATGAAAGTCCAGATTGTGCGTATTCCGATTCAACTTTGGAAATGGAAATATTGACTATGCATAATCTGTTTTCACTACAGAAATAGAAATCTAGACTGTGCGTATCCCGATATCTGTATGGAAATAGGTATGTAGACTGTAGGTACTCCAATATCTCTATGGAAATGAAGGTCTAGACTGTGGATATTCCATATATCTCAATGAAAATGGGAATCTAGACTGTTCGTATTCCGATATCACTATACAAATGGAAATCTAGACTATGGAAATGGGAATCTAAACTGTTCGTATCCCTACAATTCTTTGGCAATGGACATCTAGACTGTGGGCATACTGATATCACTATGGAAATTGGAGTCTAAACTGTGCATATTCCGACATCACTATGGAATTGGAAATATATACTGTGTGTATTCCTTTAGCACTATGGAAATTGAAATGAAGACTGTGCGCATTCCGATATCACTATGGAAATTGTAATATAGACTATGCGCATTCCGATATCAATATGGAAATGAAAGTCAAGACTGTGCATATTCCGATATTACTTAGGAAATGGAAATCTAGACTGTGTATATTCCGATATCACTACCGAAAGGGAAGTCTAGATTGTGCGTATTCCGATATCAGTTTAGAAATGGAAATGTAGATGTTCATATTCCGATATCAATCAGGATATGGAAACCTAGACTGGGTGTATTATGATATCACTATGGAAGTGAGAATCTAGTATACGCGTATTCGAATAAAACTATGGAAACTGAAATCGGGACTGTGCGTATTCCAATATCACTTTGAAATTGAAATAGATACTTTGCCTATTCCGAAAACACTATGGAATAGGAAGTCCAGACAGTTCGTATTCTGATATCACTTTAGAAATGGATATTCAGACTGTGCATATTCCGATATCATTATGGAAATGGCAGTCTAGACTGTTTATATTCCGACATCACTATGGAAATGGATGTCTATATTATTACGATATCACTATGGAAATAGAAAACTTGACTATGCATATTGCGTTATCACTATGGAAATGGTGGTCAAGATTGTGCGAATTCCGATATCACTATGGAAATGGAAGACTAGACTCTGTATATTCCGATATCAGTATAGAAATATAAATATAGACTGTGCATATTCCGATATCACTATGGGAATGAAAGTCTAGACTGTGCATATTCCTATATCACTATGAAAATTGAAATCTAGACTGTGCATATTCCGATATCACTATGGAAATGGAAATAGATACTGTGCGTATTCCGATTTCACTATGAAAATTGCAATCTAAACTGTGCGTATTCTGATATCACTATGGAAATAGAAGTCTACATTGTGCGTAATATGATATCACTTTAGAAATGGAAACATAGATGTTGATAATCCGATATCACTTTGGAAATGGAAATCTAGACTGTGCATATTCCGATATCACTACCATAATGGAAATCTAGACTTTTTGTATAATGATATCACTATGGAATTTAAAGTCTAGACTGCGTATTCTTATAGGTCTATGAAAATAGAATTCTAGACTGTGCGTCTTACGATATCACTATGGAAATAGAAGTCTAGACTGTGCGTATACCTAAATCACTTTAGAGATGGAAATGTAGATGTTCACATTCCGATATCACTATGGAAATGGAAATCTAGATTGTGCGTATTCCGATATCAGAAATGTTAAAAGCAGAATAGCACTAACAAAAAGAGCCTTCATGAAAAAGAGAAATCTTTTAGTTTCAAACATTGATATAGGAATTAGAAAGAACTTTTTAAAGCTCTTCGTGTGCAGCACAGCACTTTATGATAGCGAAATATGGGCTTTAGAAGTACCAGAAAGGAAGAAAATTGAGACATTTGAAATGTGGTGCTAATGCTGAAAATTAAATGAACGTGTTTAGGAAATAATGGGTGAGGAAAGAAGTTTGTGGAAGAAGCTTACAGAAAGAAGAGACAGGTTGGTAGGTCATACAGTATTTTGAGACATGCTGGATTGGTTAATTTGTTAGTGGACGGAACAGTCGAAGGCAAGAACTGTAGAAGAAGACAGAGATTAAAAAAAAAAATCCTAAATGAGATACCTTGTTCGCAACCATTAACACTATACCAGGAAGCGTCATGGGTGTAGCACATGACTGGCGCTGCAATACATGTTCATCCACATAATGAGTTCTGGAAAACTTCATTTAGGTATATCGTAATTTATCACTCCATTCAATCGCAAATAATGAACAAATTAACGAGAGAAACATTTCTGAGGGTATTAAGCAATATTTTTACTTATAATTCACTATTATAATGCCGGTAAATAAATAATTAATACTAATTCACTTTTATCGAATTAAGTATATAATTATGATGACACCATTCTGGTCGGTGAATGGCTAATGCTCAAGTGAACCAACTAGATATTGGGTTCGACATCTTGTCCTGCCATTCAGATTTAGGGTTTCCTTCCACTCCCGTCATCACACCCGGCGAATACTGCGGTAGTTCGGTGAAACGCTCATATCCAAATATTTCCATTTCTTGCTAACTATCCGCTCTCAACTCTAATGACATCGACTTCAACAGCCCCAAAATAATTACAGGTAAAAGCTCATCGACTCTTCTCAGGGATCAATGTTTTTTCGCATTTATCCTATAGGCATTAGAAAGTTAATCTTAGCTTCAAAATATTGAGAAGCATATAGTTGTAGAAGTATAAACCTTTATAAAATCTTAGAGCAACCACTTAGGATATTAACTGAGATAATTCTGACTTTAGACACAGCACTGAATAGTATCACTGGAGCGCTAGACGGTCCTGAGAAGCCCACCCAATTTCTGGTGGCAGAAAGGCGTCGAGTAAACGTTCTAGATGAATTCATCATAAAGAATATACCCGAATTCCTACTCTACAATCGGTTGCCCAACTCTCCTCCAACCACAACCCAGTCATATCTGAGTACGAAGCGGAAGGTGGGCGCAACGGGAACAGAGGCAGGGACTGCGGGAAAGCAGACTGGGTCGATGGCCGAACAGCTACAGAATGGCGCGCAAGACCCCGACGAAGATGTTCCTGATTGAGTGAGAGTAACCTTCACAGCCGCTGACAGTGTAGCTCCCAGAAAGAAAAGGAAAAGTCTGAGCAGTCAACTTCCTCCCGAGCTGGTGGCACTCATTCAAAAGAAAACCCAAGTGCGAAAGAGCTGGTAAAAGACTAGGGATCGAGTGACTCTGCTAAACACCCTAGAAAGTAGGATCAAAGCAAAACTGTAGGTTTGCCAAAGGGAACAATGGGACAACATAGTGACCCAACAATGCGTTGAAGATGGAACCGTCTGGATTCAGACCAGAAAGTTCATTTGGGCGAGGGTGCAAATGGGCAGTAAGGCTTAGCATTCTCATCATAGGCCAGCGCCCTCGCAGACGTCTATGAGAATAACTTCCCCCCAGTGGTTGAACCCAATCATCACCAACGTCTGCCGGCAGTTCCAGCGATACTTGGAAGCTCACAACAGAAATGACCATGAGATAGAATAAATCGAAGAAACGGAACTCGTTAGCATTCTTCGAAACACAGCACCAAGAAATGCGCCAGGCCGATAACACTATCTTAAATATCCACAAGAAGTGCTGAGGATGGCAAAAAAGCTTTAATACAATCATTAGATTAAGACGATACCAAGAGCCCTTGAAAGAAGCAGAGATCCTGGGAATGATCCTACATTCTCGTAATATTCCAGGTCGGTTTCGCAACTGTCAGCCCTATTAAAGGTATTCAAAAAATTACTGCTTAGCTGCCCGAAGATCCACGTCCAGCACCTGTGCGTCTTTTTCGACGGTCACTCCACAACGCATCAACTGTTACATGTGGTGAAAGATGCAACCGACGCATTTAGCTCCCTCCATTGTTGCGAAATGTTGCTACTGTATATCGCGAAGGCTTTCGAAACGCAATGCCAGAAGGGACTCCTCTTGAAGATCGAGACTTCAGGAATACCGAGACAATACATGGAACTGATACGCCGCTATCTGAGTAACAGAGCATTCTGAGTAAAGCTTGAATACTCGCGGTCAACCAGATGACGTGTACGCGCCGGAGTACGACAAGGATCGGTCCTGGGGCCGGTGCTATACTCCATTTTCACTTTGAAAATCCTCAGGCTGAACTCAGTCAATAATTGCCCCTTACGATTAATTTAAAAATAGTCAGAAAACGTTAATTTCGTTATGCAATAGGAACAGACCGCCAGAAAATAATGACTCCTTCAGACTTTTAAACAAAACGATAATGGTGCGATACCAATACACAAACCAAGACATAAAACCGCTTACTTACAACAAGACATTTTGCAATTTCTTTAATGCACATGAAATGCAAAACCAACAACAAAAATCCACTCGAAGCAGCATTGGAATTGAAACAAACCTTGCACGAAATCTCTGATCTCTATACTTAACTAATTATCAATAATTTCCCTCCCCCTTCTTTTTAAACAAAATGTTTTTATTTTCTGCTCAACTGTAGGTTTCCCCAGCTTCAAAATTCTAAATTAGATATAAAACTGTAGTCTGTAACTTTGAACATGACTCCTAATTGTTAATCTCAAAATATTTCTTTACAACTTTCGAACAGGTAACATTTTTTTTTTCATCTGAATTTTCTTACCAATTTGACTATTGGGAAAAAAATCCTTTAAAAATTAAAGCCTTTAAGACTCGTAAACGTTTAGCAAATTCTTTCCAAAAAATTTAATAATCAGTTTATTGTTCAAATTTTAGCTTTGAAAATTAATTATTGACTGAATTGACTGTCGAAAATAAAAGCAATTTATTTCTTCCTGTTGACTTGCGTGTTGATCTCGCGTCCCCAAAGACGAAATTAGATTATGGTACTTGCCAACTATGTGTTACTAATTGTGAAGATCGTAGGTCCGCCACATGCCACTGTTGCATCAGAATATCGAGTCGTTTAAGATGATATATTACCTCATAATTATAACCATTTATTCTAGAATTACGGTCGCCACAGCTATCCTGGCATTGGTCATTATCCAGGAGATAGTCAGCCAATTGTGAGCTGACCACTCAGTCAGTGGATGACGGCGAGTTATTTAGACGAAATCGGCCCAAATTCTCCTCTTTCTACGCATGTAAACCGTTAGCTCGGAAAAACAAATTAAAAGGTATTTTGACATAGTCTGGAAATGAAAAATTCAATGTTCTGGTAGAAAAACTAATGAATTCAATTAATACATTTCATTGACAGAACTTTTAAGACACCTGTGTTACATTGGAACAAGTTTCCCTGATATTTTACAAGCCTGTGCTCCCGCCATACAACCTCTCCAAGCGGTGTGACACACACTGCTCCGCGCCTTCCCATGCCAAAATGCAGGCGCCTAGTCAACAATCGCTGCCAGCGTCAAAGATTGTTATGTAAATATGGCAACACTATACTACCCCACTTACTAAACAAACTAGTCTGTGGAAACTTAACAATATTACAGATCAAGTTACAAACATTAATACAGGATGATGGGGAGGGGGGTTGGGGGAGTGGCCATTACTTTTATTTTAATGGACGTAATCTCAAAGCATATATCAATTTATACCCAGTAAAGAAAGTGATGACGAAGACTTTAGTAAACAAAAGTAATTACACAACACCTTCCCATACTTGAGAAACAAAGCAAGATAATACCCTACGATGGCCCGGAATTCACAAATAAGTAATGGAAGGAGATAATGGAAGGTGAGGACATTTACAAACATCGTATTTCCACCCACAGGGTAATGCAGTAGATAGAGTGATAACAGCAATAGGTAAATGATTCTGCATATACTGCCAACATAACCACAAGAGCTTTGCAGGACTATCAGAGACACTCGATGATGTAATGAATTGTATACCACTTAACTAAAAAGAGTTGATGTTCCAAGAACCGGCTCCAAGAATTATTCCATAATATGTAGAGTTTCCAGAGGGCAGGAACATTGATTACCAACAGAGACGCAAAGAAGTAAGGACATATATGAGGAAGGCTAAGGAAAGACAAACCAGGCATGACAAAGAGAAAAAGGTTACGACCTACAGGGCTTGTCAAAATGATTGCAGTGATTTCAGAAAATTACGGCAGATTTATTATTTGACATATAATTACAAGATTACACAGATATATAAACAAACTGTAAAAGTATTTTTGAGTGTCTACAGATGCTCAAAATGTGCACCTTTAGTGACTCTGCACAAATCAAGTTTATAATCGAGTTCTTCCAATAACCGATGCAGCATGTCTCTGTCAATGAGAGCAAATGCATTGATGATGCGAACCCGCAGGTCTGGCAGATCAAATGGTACTTGTGGCACGAAACTGTGTCTTTTAATGAAACCCCAAACAAAGCAGTCGCAGGGGGTTAGGTCAGGGGAACGAGGAGGCCATGACATCAGCTGACGATCAGCATCCCCAGCATGACCAATCCATCTGTTTGGAATCCTGGTGTTTAGGAAATTATGGGCAAATAGAGAAAAATGGTGTGGAGCACCGTCCTGCTGGAAAATGAAATCTTTACTGTCAGCTTCCAGAAATGGCATGAGCCTATTCTGCAACATTTGCAGATAGATTTTCCCTGTGATAGCCACCTCATTAAAGAAAAAAGGCCCATAAAGTTTCTTTCGTGAGATCGCGCACAAGACGTTCACTTTGGGAGAGTCACGAACGTGTTGCACATAAGAACGGGGGTTTTCGGTCCCCCAGATGCACACATTGTGCCTGTTCACTTTTCCACGCATATAAAAAGTGGCCTCATCACTTCACACAAGTTTTTCTGCGAAAGTTTCGTCTTGTTCTAGACATTGGGCACAGAATTGAAAAACGACGCACTTCATCGTCGTGCGACAGTGCTTGTAGCAACTGTAACCTGTAAGGCTTCATACACAGTCGCTTCCGTAGGATTCTCCAAACAGTCTTCTGTGGAATACCTAATTCCCTGCTTGCTCGAGGAGTAGACTTCTGTGGGCTACGAACGTAACTGGCGCGCACACGTTCAACAGTTTCTTCAGACACAGGAGGGCGATCCGTTGTTTTACCTTTACAAAGGCATCCCGTGGCTTTAAACTGTTGATACCAACGCCGAATTGTGTTAGCATGTGGGGGATCCTTGCCGAAGTTTGTTCTAAAGTGTCGCTGAACAGTTACCACAGACAGAGTCGAATGAAATTCGAGAACAACGTATGCTTTCTCACTTTCAGCTATCTTGCTCTCTAGCGCTCTAGCGGCCACCGCGGGAAGCTTGCATTTAGTGCAATCGAAACTTGGAGAGCTCCCCGTCCGGGCATCCAGATTTGGGTTTTCCATGGTTTCCCCAAATCACTCCAGGTGAATGCCGGGATGCTTCCTTCAAAAAGGCCATGGCCGAATTCCTTCCCATTCCTTGCCCCCATCCTTTCCCGTCTCTAAAGACCACGTTGTTAAAAAGGGACGTTAAACTGTTAAAAAAAAAAAAACTTGGAGAGCCGCCGGCCTCGGTAGTGTAGGGGCCAGAGTACTAGCTCCTCGTACCGAAGGTCGCCGGTTCGAGTCCGGCCGAGGGCATGGGTGTTTAGTGTTGTGTCTGTGAATGTCTTGTCCGTGTTGTAGTGTCCTTGTGTCAATACTTGATAGCAACAAATCACATTGTGCTGGCTGTATGGCCCAGTAGCCGAATGCCACTAAAAAAAAAAAAAAAAAACTCTTGGAAAGCCACTTGTCTTATAACAGCAAACCCCATCATCGTACCTATATCGGAGAGCCAAAAGAAAAATCGTGAAATCGCTGCAATCATTTTGACTAGCCCTGTATTAACAAGGAGATCTATCCTTGCTGCAAACGCGCTTTAAATCATCAACAATCAATAATGAAATAAAGAAGTATAAGGCCTTATATAAAGGTCCTTAGAGGGAAAATGCCTCAATATTAGAATATCTGAGGGATATGAAATTGAAGAGAGCTTATAATATTCTATCACTAAAACCTTCC
Organism: Vandiemenella viatica; assembly: GCA_031002005.1. Classification (NCBI taxonomy): domain Eukaryota; kingdom Metazoa; phylum Arthropoda; class Insecta; order Orthoptera; family Morabidae; genus Vandiemenella; species Vandiemenella viatica. The sequence continues at coordinate 118,055,760 of CM061921.1, forward strand.
AGGATATATAGCTGGAAGGAGATACTGCGTTGGAGTGATTAAGTGTAAAAACCAAGGGCGTAGCCAGGTACGGGCAGGGGGGGGGGGCAGCTGCCCCCCCCCTAGCAGATTGTCGGTAAGCGCTCGGTGCATTCATATATTTTTTTATTTTTTTTTAGTATGAAAAGAAATTGAAAATATTTGGTACAATGACTGAGCCTGCCGGTCCGCGAATATTACTTCTGTCTTTTAATGCACTACTAACTGTATAAAACTTTTCCTGGACATTACCATTGTTGACATTACCCAAATAGCCTTAAACTAACAAAATAAATCAACCGCAGACAAAGATATGCATAGACGTCCGGTTAAAACCATGGAGCAAAGAAAAGAGAGGGGACCACGTAAAGGACCTTCTCCATATTACGACGACGTGACGCCGAGTGGAGAGCGGTGGGGTGGGGAGGTCGCCATATTGGTAGGGTCAAGAAACACAAGGAATGTATACGGAAAGGAAGAATTTATTCGTTTTTAATCATCGCATTACTAAAAATGAAGTCTTATGGGGTCACATTTATAAATACCCTAATTGATATAACCTATAAACATTAGAATCCAAGGAAAAAAAGCTGCTAAATAATTTTTGATAGGAATTTTGTATGCCGAAACAGAACTTTTCTTCTCCCTACAGTCGCAAAATTAATACAGCAAGACCTAAGCTTAATATTGCTATTTCAAATAGATTGGATAGCTGTTCAAATAGATTATATTACCACATTCCATTTCAGTAATTTTAATCCTTTCAAAATCTTTGATGAGAGAGATTACAAAATCGAGAAAAATAGGTCTAAACCTATTTACAAGCAGAAGCAAGTCCTATATGAAATCATTAAAATAGCCTAGATGAATGGTTAGGACTTTAAAACAACTGAAACCTTAAAAGAATTCACGGCTTACTCAGAAGATATTGCACTAGTATTCGATAGACCTATTTAAATTCGTCAGCAGCATCAGTGCAAGGGGAGTCTATCATTACCGTGGGTCCACAATCTGATTATTAATTCTTATATATATATATATATTTCGCTTAGTTCTCGAGATATACTGTCTCAAAAATGAGGTGGTTAGGTCGAAATGTAGCTTGGACCAAAAGAAAAGAGAACTAAGTGAGATATCAAAAAATTGTGTTCTTTACTTTCAATTAGTTTCGTTAAGTTACATAAGTATTCATCATCAGATTATGGCGCCAAGGTAATGATAGAACTGGCCAGTGCAATTATCTTGCTACCATATATCAAAAGTCGCAAGCTTGTGTCACTAACAACGTGCTCAATAAATTACTAACAACAAATAAGTAATTTGTTCCTTATGCTAGAAAAAGAATATTCTGCAACAGGCTGCATTTCAACATAATCACAATTTGACTTAATGTTGCCGCTAAAGAGTTTAAACGACGCAAATGTAACCAAACACTTTAACCGTAATGCGAATTACATTTCAGATAACAACAAAATGGACTTCATTACGATTACTAGATCGCATATCACAAATTATCACAATTAGTTTCATCAAACACTTTCAACATAAATTAGGTACAACTGGACTAAATCACATAGAATAATGTATTCGCTTCATCGCGATGTAAACTTGATCCACACGTGAAAAATAGTAAGATAAAATGGTTCTCTGCATCAGTAAATATTTGATAACACCGTCGTCCTATTGAGAGCTGTGAATAAACTTCTTTAACAGGCACTGTAAATCTATAATGACATCTATTATGTCTTGAAGACGCCGCACTACAAATACTTCAAGAACAATAATTTCAACGTGACTTACGTATGGAATGTTATTCCAGGTTGTTTTTTACTTGTTCTGTTTGTGCAGCCATAGGCAACACAATTTGGCATTATAAAACACCTTGAAATATCCGAACATGAAATGTTCACAGCAGGCAGCTAATGAAAACAAACCAATGTTTTGAACTCACGAAGATGGCGGCTCCGGAGACAGGCTGCTTCACAGTTTAAGCGATACCTGGTCTCCCCTCTATTCCTACCTCCAAGGTTAAAACACATGTGGCAATCTTGCAGTCTAAACCGGCACCACTCGGTGGTGCCGTCTAAACCTATGGAGAAGGGGATGACGCGGGCACGGCGGAGGGGGCAGCGGAGAAAGCACGACTTTGGCCATTCTGTCGTCACAGGATGGGTGGAATTGTGGAATGTAGGGAGGGTGAGGTAGCACAAAGCGCGGGTGGCTATTGTGTGTTATAGTGATTGTCGAGTGCTTGCTGACTGGATTCGTACACAACGCATCACCTTAATATTGTGATATCACCGGAGTTCAAGCCAATCATTTAAGTACAAATGGATATAAGGAAGTTTTTTGAAAGTAAGTAATTTGTATCCACTGTATAACTGTTAAAGATGGCTATATATTTAGGTACAGTGCCTACATAAAGTTCGATTTTTATTTAGTATCTATGGTTAGCCACATTCGCTTTTATTATTATTCATTTTTATTACGAAGAAGCGATTGCTAAAAGCCAATAATGTAAGTGATCATTTGTCAGAAAATATTTATTGAATTTGAATTTATAACTGCCCTAGTTGCCCAGATTCACCCAGATATAAGCTGGTTGGTCCAACAGTCAAGTTGTTTTAATGAGTCTGTAGCCGTTAATGAGAACCGTATTAAGACAGCGCGGGTCCTGCAGCAAATGCGATCAAGAGATCTTTGATTTGCTTTAGGTATTAAAGTTTAAGATATAAAATAAAAAGACACATATACAAAACTACCTTTCGTGATTCAATGTGGGTAAATTTAAAGATAAGGGAACAACCATAAACCAGATAGCTCCATTTTGGCCTCATGGGAACCCAGCCCCCCTTACACCCTAGCTCCCTCCCCCCGCATGGCACGTAGGTTTTTCCCTATTGATTCCAGAAGATATTTTGTACTGTTTTCTCTTGTCAGACTATCGTAAATTACATACGGAAGTAATTAAATGACGGCTGAACATCCACCCAGGTAGCCCAACATAGCTTTCTACCCAACCCCCCTGCCCCACCAGAGCGAGCCACGTGGTTTATGGACGATCTCTAATACTAGTTAAATCAGTATTTCTAAGTAAATCATTGTATTCATTACAGCCAGATCATTTAAACGTTCTTGTCTCATTTAATTCCTTACATCGTTTTTAATGCACTTTAATATTAAAAAATAACGTTACCCTATGCAGTTGGTGGCCATCAAACTCGAGTATACATTTGGGGAACATGCTTCTAATGAACTTTCGATTAAGAATGTCTTTTCAGCAGCTCAGCTTGTTCTAATACTTCGTTGTCGAGAGTCGAGACTTCTTTCACATCGTCTGGATAAGCGCTAACGATATTTGACGATTTTTTTCTAGATTTCGTTTACTTGTAAAGACTTTAATTTCCTACACATTCCAAATACGCTAGTCACTTGATGGAATGCTTCCATGCGTTTAGCTAATGTAGACGCATTGTCAGTTATGACACTAAACATTTGAATTTCAAAATGTTGTCTACGTGTTTGATTTTGTACAACTTTATCGAATGTAGAAAATTCGCTAAAATAGTCTCGCTTTGAATTTCGCTTGTGTTTTCTTGAAGTCAATTGCTGATATTCTTCAAAGCCAGTTAGGGCTTCTGCTGAGTTTTGTCGCTTGCAAGCGCTCTAGAATTTTGTTTCACAAAAGTCATTACAATACCCATTACTAACGTTCCATTTCATAAACTAGTCTGAAAGCTTGATTAATAAATACTTTTTGATCGTGGTTATTAGATATATCATCCAAAACTGGTTTGATACTGTCAAAACGACACAATAGTGCCTTCGTCGCATCAGCTCGGGAAAGCCACCCAGTGTCTCATACTCTTTTTAAAACTGGAATGTTTCAACTAGTATCTTTCAATGCCCATGGATACGCTGAAGCGGAAGGAAATGGGTACAGGCTTTGAACGAAATCGAAGAAAGTGGATACTTCTGTACAGCATTCTACAAACTCTTGAGAGTCAAATTTAATGAATGTGCGAAAAAAGGATTATATGCTCCGTACTAAACAACTTGTAAGCCACTGTTACCCACTCATCCGGTTTTGTTAAACTTTGCCCTCGACAATCTTTGATATTAATAACATTTCTTTTCTTCTTCTTCCATCGTCATGCCAAACTGAGGAGCACGAATGAACATATTTAGCAGATGTGTTTCTCTTCTTTTCCCAAAATATCTTCATCCTCTCGTCGAGCTTTTTCCTACGTTATTCTGTCCAGGAATTCCTTCTTCTAATATGCTGTTTTTTGGTAAATTGGTGGTTATTGAACATGTTGCTAAATCGGCATCTGTCCCGTATGATATCAACTGTGATTCCAATTTCCTGGAGATCTCTTTCATCTTTCGATTTCAATTAGCCAATTGTACTCGATTTTCGTTGAAATGGCTAGGTTGAAAATTCTTTTGGTTAGTCTCTTGTTATTCATTCTGATAATATGGCCGTAGAATTTTATTCGACTTTTCATGAATGTGTCTGAAATTTTTCCCGAATTCTGTATAGTTCATTTCCTTTGCATACAAATTCCCTGTGCAAACTGAGCCAAAGATTTTCCTTAAAATTTTCGTTACTTCCTTTTCAATATCTCTAATCAATTATCTGCTCCCAATAATCAAAGTTGCCTATGCCTATAATGCCTCCGATTTGATTACAGTGTTATAGTATCTTCTTATTTTGCCATTTCAGGATATTGTCTTTTTGTTGTAGATATCTGTTCCGGGTTACTCTATAGCGTTTTTGTAATTTAGATATTCTCGTCTTTTTTGCTTCACGATTTAGTCCTGCAGGTTGAATAATTTCTCCTAGATATCTGAATTTAGTTACTTGAGAGATATTCCTAAATCTGGTTTTGTCATTTAATAAACCTAGTGAACTGGCGAGCTATTCAGCAGAATGGCCTTCTATATCCCAGAATCTTACAAACCCTTCTATTGGTCCTGTCACAGATATAGCGTACAACCAGAATCAGATGATCCAATAAAACTGAATAGTATGTGCACCTCTTAATTTCGCAAAAACGTGATCTCGTATGCTTCATGCAATTATATGAATAAATTCCTGGCATGTTGTGTTGGATAAGTATGAGATACACATATTTATGCAAATAAAGGATAGGGATGTATGCTCAGTCAGAAATTTGTCAAATTTATTTACAAATTCTAATAAACCTAAATAATTTCCATTAAAAAAAACTGCTAAGTGTGTCCGCCAAAATTTTTGTTCACAAGTCCACAATCGACACGTGCACCTTTTGCGAACTAACAGGGAAATTCCTTAATAGATTTTCTATTAATCATGAACATCCATAAATTACGTCACACATGGGAGGGGGAGAAGTTCAACGAAGTGTGACATCGTGCGACAAGGGGGGACGGGGACGAGTATCACTTTTTGGCACGTGGCTTCCGCGTGAGTTCACGCTCGCTGTACCTACGGTGTCGTAGGTCAGCCTCCTTTGACATACGCCAAAAAGCCATACCACCTTTGAGGCTTTGACAAAATATGACTTCCGCATTCTTATTTGTTGTTGACGTTTTTTCGGCTTTAGGGCGCGTCAACATCGAGGTTATTAGCGCCCTAGCTAATACCAGGCGTGACAACGTGGCAAAATTGCCGTCTGTGTGGCCGACTGTAAAGGGGTCGGCCACAGAGACAGCACAATAAAGTACTAACATACTAACTAAAATACCGTCTGCGCGGCTGCCTGTAAAGAGATCGGCCACACAGGCGGCAATGTAAAGTATAAAACTGAAACTATTACTCTAAATAGGCAATAAAATATAAAAATAAATACATTAACTGGTTGATTGTAAAAGGGCCAACCAGTTTAAAAAAACAAAAAAGAGTTAGCTTGCTGGCTGTAAAAGGGCCTGCCATATAAGCAATGTCGCAAGTAAAAACAGTAATTGGATTGGTGGTTGTAAATGGCCACCAATCAAATCTAAAACCTAGGCCGATCTGCCCAAAATTTTTGGAACAAGACCAGCCAAGCTACAAAACTTTGAAACCTTAGCCACGTTGTCACCATCATCGTTTAAAATAAGGGGCAGATCGTTCGCTAAACCAACGTCTGCCCTTAAATCTAAAAACAGTACACATTCGGTTAAAATATGGCGTACCGTCAAAGGTACGCCACAAGCATCACATTCCGGTGTGTCCTCCCGGCGGAGAAGGAAACTATGAGTTAGAGGACAGTGCCCTATACGGAGGCGATTAAGGAGGACCTCATCCCTCCTCGCCCGCTGGAAGGAGCTGCTTCCAAGGCTGAACGGTCGGTTTGACCAGCCGGAGCTTATTATGCTCAACCTCCAGCCACTGCCTCTGTCAAACTTCAAAAACAAATCTCTTCGCCGCCGAGGCAAAGTCTGACTTTGGGACCGGATCAAAGTCTGTTCTTACCTTGTCGCAGGCTAACTTGGCAGCTTCATTAGCTGCCTCGTTCCCTCTGATTCCCACATGGCCGGGTACCCAGCAGAATAATACCTCCTTTCCACGAGATTGGAGGGAAAGGAGGGTGTCCTGGACTAGACGATCTGCTGGATACATATTTCCTATGGCCTGAATACAGCTGAGGGAATCACAGCATATGATGAAACACTTATCGCGATTTACTTTCATATGCTGGAGCGACTTTAGCACGGCGTAGCACTCCGCAGTAAAATCGCTGCACCTGCCGTCAAGTTTGTATGTGTAAGTAGCTCGAGGGAACACTATGGGGCAGCCAACTCCGTTAGCCTGCTTAGACCCATCAGTATACACCGGGGTAAAGGTGTGATGCTGATTTAAAATGTCTCTAAAAATATTATTAAAAACTCTGTCAGTGGTACACAGTTTATTATACCGAGATAGGTCTAAAATTGTTCAGGGCCTCTTTAAAAGCCAGGGAGGAGATTTACTCCAACCCTGGTGATAAAAAGAGTGAAGCTCGAATCCGTATTGTTCTAAAATAGCCTTTGTACGGTAGCTGAACGGTTTAGTGGCTCTATGCTGGTTGGTATAGAGCCACTCATAGTCGGGATGTAGAACTATGTCGTACACGGGACTGCCAGGTGTAATGGCAAAGTGCAAGTAGTGTCGCACCATGTGGAGTCGCCGGTGGATGGTAAGCGGCGGTTCGCCCGAGTCAGCACAAATGTTGACAATAGAGCTGGTCCGATATGCACCTGTGGCTAGCCAAATTCCAGCATGGTGGACACTATCCAATATACGCAGATAGCTGTCCCGTGCCGAACCATACACGATACAGCCGTATTCCAACCGCGACCGTACAAAGGCTCTGTAAAATTGTAGCAAGCAGGAGCGGTCAGCACCCCACGACCTGCCACACAGACATTTTAAAAGATTAAGAGCTTTTAAGGCACTGGCTCTCACATCCTTTAGATGCACAAGCCAGTTGAGCATACTGTCTAAAATGAGGCCCAGAAACCGAACAGTATCGGTAAAACTTAAAACGGTGTTCCGCAAGGTAAGGTGAATCTCTGGTAAAAGGCTTCTGCTGCGAGTAAAAAGTACACACCGGGTTTTCTCAACGGAGAAACGAAAACCGGTGTGCACTGACCATTCGTCCAGCCTGTTCAACGCGAGCTGCAACTGCCGCTATGCGCTTCTCAGGCTGGACGATGCAATAAAAATTAAAAAGTCGTCCACATATAAGGAGTACCGTATGGGACTCCTTATTATGGCTCCAATGCTATTTATAGCAATGGCGGAGAGAGTCACGCTTAAAACTGACCCCTGAGGAACACCGTTTTCCTGAATAAAAAGATCAGACACTTCACTACCGACTCGGTACCGGAAGCAACGACTAGATAAAAAGATTTAAAAAAAACGGGATAGGTTAACCCTAAAACCCCATTCATGTAACTGTTTTAAAATAACATGCCACCAGGTAGTATCGTAGGCCTTTTCAATATCGAAAAAAACACTCACAAGATGATGGCTGCGGATGAACGCATCCTGTATTGCCGCCTCCAGGAGGATCAGATTGTCCAAGGTGGAACGGAACTTCCTAAATCCACACTGAAAGCGGCTCAGCAGATTACGAGACTCAAGACACAAGACGAGGAGACGATTCACCATCCTCTCCAGTGTCTTCCCCACGCAGCTAGTCAAGGCAATACTACGATAACTACCTGGCAACAATTTGTCTTTGCCAGGTTTTAAAATGGGAATTAATGTTACTTCTTTCCACGAGTCGGGAAAGTGTCCTCCGGTCCATATATCGTTAAAAATATCTAGAAGGTACTTTTTTAGCATACTTACTGAGATGCCTCAGCATCTGGTACTGGATGAGATCGGGCCCTAGAGCAGTATCGTTTGCGCTGTTTAACGCTGACTCCAGCTCCCAAGATGTAAATAGGCAGTTGTAGGCCTCTGTATTCGACGAATCGAAGCACAGCGGGCGCCTCTCGGCAGCGACTCTTCGTCGCTGAAACAGAGGGTTAAAGTTGGCAGACGATGTGATGGTGGAAAAATTCTCCGCCATCAGCTGCGCTATGCTTCGTTCGTCGGTAATTATACGTCCGTGATCCAGTAACCCAGATACTGGAGGGCGGGAGTACCTTCCAGATATACGGCGGATAGCCTCCCATACTTTTGACGAAGGTGTGGAACGATTTATAGTGCTCACATAGTTCTGCCAAGACCTTTTCTTGCTTTCCTTAATAACACTACGCGCCTTAGTTCTGGCTATACGGAACGCTGCTAGGTTGTCAGATGTTGGGCACAACCTAAAACGACGCAACGCCCGTATGCGACCCTGGATGGAGGAACGGCATTCTTCGTTCCACCAGGGGACGGGCGTCCTTCGCAGCGTTCCGGAGCTTTTCGGCATGGAGACGTCAGCTGCACGGTGAATCACTTCTGTATACTGCAACAGGGTTGCAGTAGTACAGAACGTCAGAAGAGCTGCCAATCTGCACCACTGACGTTCCATTTACGCCAGCTATTACCTCCTCCACGTTCACACTCAACTTGCATCCAAATAGGGAAGTGGTCGCTTCCATGTAGGTCGCGATCCACCTCCCACTGCACGGAGTCTGCAATTGAAGGAGAACACAAAGAAAGGTCAATGGCAGAAGACGTACCGGAAGCAGTGGTGAAATTAGTCATTTGCCCTGTATTCAGGATGCAAATTTCCTCCTGCTCTATCAATCTACCAACCACCCGACCCCTGGGTCAGTCCCAGGTGGAACCCAACAACGCACAATCGGCGTTGAAATCCCCCAAAAGGAGGAAGGGCCGAGTGAGTTGTCGTACGATGCCAACCAGGTCGTCGTAATCGACGGACAAACTGGGTGGCAGGTAGAGAGAGCATTCGGTCAGTTGGATTGAAGTGTGTATTTTCACCGCTACTGCTTGTAATGAGGAGCTGAGAGCGACGGGTTCGGAGTGGACAGTATTTCTGACCAACACAGCCACTCCTCCCTTAGCACGATCACCCTCGGTATCGTCCTTTCGGTATGTGTCATATCCTCTTAGCACTGGTTGGTGCGATGGTCTAAAATGTGTCTCCTGTAAGCAGAGACTCAATGGATTAGACCGTGCTAAGAGTTGGACTTCCTCTTTGTGAGCCTGAAAGCCGTTGACGTTCCACTGAAATATGGGAGCCATCCTACCTATTTAAAACCACCCGTCCCGGTTCGGGAGGGTCCTCCAATCGTAGATGCTGAGAAACGGAACCAGGTTCGTCCACCAGCATTACGTCGTCTTCAAGGACCGAAGACGACTGTTGTTCTAAGGCCTCGGAGTCTTGCGGACTTTTCTTCCACCGAGGCCTTCTCCCCTTCTTCTCCCTGCCAGTTGGGGAACTGGGAGGAGAAGTAGAAGGGGACTTCAAGAACATGGTGGGGTCCGTTGAACTTTGGATGCCCGATCTTTCTGCACTAACTGCCATCCGCTTTCGGCAAATGGCGTTGCCGTTGCTACTTCCGCTGCAGATGCTGCTTCTGCTATGGGTGCTTCTTCTGCTGTTGCAGAGGCACCCACGGCTGCAGCTACTGTAGCGGATGGCTGTGCTTTGGCTGGTGGACTTGCTGAACCTGCTGCTGTAGTGGTCGAGCGAGCAGAAGCGTTACTACCGACGACCGCGGTCCTTGGTGTTAGGACCTTAATGGGCTGCGCACCACACTTGCACTGGCACTGGCACGAGCATGTCGTGCTCGTGCCCGTGTCTACAACGGAACGTTTTGGCGAAGCTAGTGGCGAAGACCGGTGGCGCCAGCACCTTTAACCATTTCTTCGCATCGCCAAAGGATATTCTTTCCTTATTCTTTAACTCCTGTACCTTCTTTTCTTCAAGGTACACTCGACACTCCCTGCTCCAGACTGGATGTGACCCGGAGCAGTTAATGCAGACCTGTGGGAGGTTGCAACTTGCACCCGGTTCATGCGCCGATTTTCCACATTTCCCACAAGTGGCGTGGCTTTTACAGTTCACCGTCGTATACCCGAACCGCTGGCACTTAAAGCAGCGCATCGGGTCCGGAACATACGGGCGAACGTTTAGATGTAGGTATCCAGATTTTATGGACTTTGGCAACGTTGGAGTGTCGAACTTCAAGACGAAGGTGGCAGTTTTCTCAAGACTGCCGTTAACCCTTCATTTGATCTGCCTAACCTCGACCACATTTTCTGCTCCCCACTCCTTAAGGAGTTCCTCGGACTATATCTATTAAATCTCTGCAAGTGATCACTCCTTTGCTAAAGTTTAGAGTTTTATGGAGTTCGCATTTCACTGCGAACTCCCCGAGCTTTTCACACTTAAGGAGTGAAACAGCCTGCTTGTAGTTAAATGTTTCCAGAAACAGGGTCCCATTCCTCAGCTTTTTCACACTCTTCAAACTTCCCGCTATTCCCTCCAATCCTTTATTTGTATAAAACGGAGAGACCTTGTCGACGGATCCCTCCGTTCTTGCCATGATCACAAAGGCGTTATTTATAAGACAAACCTTCCCGTTACTGCTGTCTTGTTCCGGAGGAGGGCTGTCCACCCTCGCCCGCTCCGCTTGTTGGAACTGGGTATATTTTTAACCTGCGGCACATCCGGACCGCAGGGGTTTTGTTTTTGCTTGTGAGAAGGAATTTTGGTCTCACGAGTAAAAACATGTTATGAGGAAATGCTTATACAACAGGGGTGCGCAAGTGACCCTGAGGTTGCACGTTAACGAGTGATTTCCCTCATCACCCATTCACCTCCTCGGCACGTGGCTGACCTTGAGGTTGAGGGTTTTTTTTTATAGAGGTTCGTACCATCCTCGCGATCCGGGCGATGAAACCAAGATCCCCGTTCTCCTAGACACACAACGTTCCACCGCTACGCCCTACGGTGGTCGTTGAAGTATGGTAGGAGTTTACGGTGTGGGAAACTTGCGGCGCTCACAAGTTTCCAACTCTGGCACCGCGGGTTCGCCAAACCCGTACCTGGCACTTGCGTACCAGGCCCCTGCGGGGGCATTCTTATTTAAATGATCGTATGTCATCTATGGACTATATCTTTCATCACATTAAGCCACTAACCATCAGAAGCAACAGGAGGTTCTGCACATCACGAAAATTCATCCTCTGCATTGCAGCTGGATGTGATAGGAAAGTTCTTCATTTGATAAACGAAGATGATGCTATATTGTAAGATAATGTTGACACATCGAATGTTCCTAACATTATCCAAATCAAAAACTAATTGACTGTTATGCCAGTCTTAAACAACATAAAAGAATGGGCCCAAGGTTAATGGACACAAAATTATTAAATTTTGCGCCATTCATTTGATTTGGTATCTGTCAATTTTCTAAATTGTTTGATTTATTGTAGATGATATGAAAAAAAATTTAAATACATAAAAAATTTTATAAGTGCTGTTTAAACTTAATGATTTTTAAATTTGAAACTGAAAAATGTGTTACTTCACCCCAAAGACGGCCGCGGAAGCCTTAGGAATCATTTAACAGCGAAACTGTCGCCTGTCAGTGCGAACTAGGGATTTAACGAAGCTCCGCATCCTCAATTGGGGAACTTTCGCGTGAAATCTTACATCCGCATCTGCATTTTTTAATGCAGAGGTATAGTGGAGGTTTTGTTTACATTGTAGTATTTGTTATTCTTTTCACTTTACAAGATTTGGACCATCGACGATTAGTTATCTTGCTATAAATGTAAAAATGAACCGAACCATGTTAACTAAGCGACAAATTTACAAGTGTGAACATGCACGTAAAGTAAAGCGGCTTATTCATTGTAAGCTACCTTACTCCTTATTTTCTATATTCAGTTAAAATCCGACGAAGTTTGAGGTTAACATTCAATACATGATACCACAGTTTGAAATCGAGATAACAACACTTTAGGTTCAGAAAAGTAAATAAACAACACATAACAACCTTAAATAAGAAGTTCTAATAAAATATAAACCATAAACTTACCTAAATGAGCGTAATCCATAATAATTCTGAAGTAAAGTAAACAAGATTTGGTTAAACAACCACAGCACTAATATTCCACTAAATTGACCACTGTAAAGCACTTTCATAAGTATAATTTCACCGTTTGATATTAAATTCACTAATAACTCGCAGTTTCCGACAGATTTAAAGCAGTAAATATGATTTTTAAAGCATCACCACATGGGTTAATTTCAATAATAAATTCTAACACATCTAAGTAGTTTCTGAGTTTCAAAAGTAGATTTAAACGAGCTAAATAACCGGCAAGTCAATATTTTCTATGTTTCCAATAGCCATCAACTAATAATCAGAAGATATAAATAAATGAAAATCCGTAATCCGGTGACGTCGTAGAAACCAACTTGCAATTTGGATTTCAATCTGACGAACATATTTCATGAACTAAAAACTTTTCTAAAGTACTTAAATAAAATAAAGGTACATTTTAAAAATAGTTTCAGGCCACAACCGACTTTAAATAAAAAGTGAAGAAAATCTTGCAACACCAAGAAATCACCAAATTTTAGAAATTCAATAACTTTTGACATCCTTCACCGATTTAAATGATTTTTACACCACTGAACTCAGCAGGAGCTGGGGAACACTTTAAACATAGTATAAACCTGATATTTTAAACTTTAGCAGATTCATATTCCGGACGTGACGTTCGGCAATACTATAAACATGTGAGCTTTCCGATTAACCAACTTTTAAAAATCATTTACACCGGTCTGGAAGCGATGAAAACAAAACCAACCACATCACTACACTTGTCTCGTTACGCTCTACATCTTGTGATTTTCTGGAACCTCAGTCAACAAAATTTTTGCTAGATAGACTGTTGTTTAGGTCAGTAGGCCATTTCTAATAAAGGTAAGCCCGGACGTGGTCTCGCGGCAGTTTTGTTGGAACACTTGGTCGCGGTATCATGTAGCACTTTGTTCAGCGGATTTGAGTGAGACCGGCTCGCGGGTGCTCATGGGAAACCGGAACAAACATGGTTGACTGTCGCCATTGCCAACCGTACGTCTGTGTAGAGCTACCGTAGGATGCGCTCACTCATTCATGCTACTTCAAGGAGTCAAAATTGTTCCAAGCAATCCTTTCCACAATACTTTCTCGCAGCATATTTTCTCCAATCATGATCCAACGCCATAGCTTGTTGGACAGTAAGGACCCGTGTTGGTTGTGTGGGAGTCAAGCAACATCCAATATGTCCTATTATGTGTTCTTGCAATCTCTTTCACGGTGTACAAGAATCTTTTATCGGCAAATCGGATCATGGTTGGTCCTACAAGTTCGACTGTGAATGGGCAGCCAGAACAGTGGAAAGGCGGGTGGTGGGCACGGAGATGTGGCCTTGTGCTTGATGCTTCAATTAGTCAATCTGCGAACTCAACAATGTTCATAAGACTCTTTTTGACACATGCGTAAGTTTTTAAATATGTTTATTCACTTGTGAAATCGTCCCACGTTTATTGTTGTTGAAAGATGAGACAGAAAATGAATCACTATGGGCAGCATCATATGGAAATAGACTTTGCTTATGAAAACCGTAGTATTTGGGATAAAAATATACTTATTTTGATTTTTAGTTTAATTTTGATAAAATATTAAAATCTAAATAATTATAAATATGTTTTTCCACCTCCGCATCCACTTCCGCAATACATCTGCTTCCGCGGATGTCAAGCTCTAAATATCCGCATCTACATCCGAAAAGATTACTTCTGTTACAACTCTAATGTGAACTGCTTTGTTCTCGTCATTTCAACAAAATATGCATGTTCCTCCAGTCATTTAATATGTCTTTCGTAACCGGGCCAAACTGTCCGAATCCGTAGCCTTGCAAACAAAACAGAAAAGTGTCTTTTCAGTTTCCGAATAACACAATCTCTAACGTGAGTATTATGTGTTAGTAATATGTGATAAATGACCTCTGACAAAAACGTTTATTTTCACTGCCACACATTTTCTCTGAAGACAAAAAATTGCTGTCTGTATGCAACAATTCGCTAATTTCTTTTGCAATTAAATAATTTCGATCAAAGTTGCTCGGCTATACCATTGAAGTACATTTTACTTAGAAGAGAAGATGTAGTAACATTGGAAGAATGTGATATTCGTTCGACCTCTGTCAACTTTCTGTCCGCCGTTAAGAGTTCAACTGGGACTGCAGTATCACTTGTGATAATTCCGGCCATAGCCTATCAGCGATGGTACTACATTTTAATGAATTTGCTATCTTACCATCATCTGTACGATGGGATAAAACTTGTGTGTTTTCTATTTCATTTTCTTTAGATTCAGAAACATCATTACGAACATTAAAAAACTCGGACAGCTTACGTGTTTTTATATGTCTGCTTGGATCTCTTTCTTTCTCATCTTTTAGTATAAGCTTTGCGTTTCCAATAGCATATAGTGTCTACCTGTTTCTCTAGGTCTGCTGCTCCTGTTGGTTACTATGATCTATATAAAATGGAAAATAAATCATGGCTGAGGAAATTTAAATTAAAACCTAGTGACAAGATCTAAACCCTTAACAATGTTCTTCTGCCCAATTACATCATGAAAAGTATGTATCATGTTGTGATACAGTACATGAAAAAATCAATATCTAACCTTAGGCTTCAATGTTTCCACATTAACTTCCTTTTAACTGTATATCACAGAATTTTGAAGTCGTAAAACGAATGCAAATGTCATAAATGTATTGTATTAGTTCACAGCTATTAGTAAAAAAAATTAAGCGTGCCCACACGAATGTAATGTGGTGGAACGAATGACTGTAGTAGTATCCACTATCCATTCATTAGTTTCATCTGGAAATTAACAGAAAATAATTCCAAATGGTAGGGTAATACAAACAGCTCGATTAGGGATTTCGCCTGATGTTTCTATATTGTTAACTTGCAATATATAATTACGGTGTGGCCAGTTCTCATTCTTAATATAACTTTTATACCATGGCGAAACGAGTAAAAAATTTAGGGGCACCTCTTCCCATACTTTATTTTAATGCGTTTATAACAAGACCATCCACATACGATTTAACTATTTACTCTTCATAAACACATACACGGTTATGGCATCAACATCCTACAAACATTCTAAAGCAATTTTAGAGTCAGCGTCCTACATTCGAACATAAGCGAGGTATGAGCAAAATATATCGATGTATCGAAAAATCGATATTTTTTTATAGAATAATCGACATATGTGGCCAATATTTTTATTTTTGCTATATCAAAAATCGATATTTTTTAAAGTATTAATTTTTATTACAAATTCGATATTTTTTGTATGAACGTAATTCAGTATCCAAGTTGAATGCTATGGACCTATAAAGATCTGAACAAGAAACATCTGGGGGAAAAAAAGAGACCTGTTGACTTTGACACTAGCTCTCAGAACTAAACCCAACTCTTGCTTTGATATTTAGATCGATTTGTCAAACTGCCAGAACTTGTAGCTAAAATCTTAGAAGTCAATCAAATAGAAAAACGCTAGATATAGTTCCATCTTTGCAGTTTAATATTTGTGAAATGCCTTGTTGGCCTTTTGGCCCTTTCAAAGAAACAATAAAGAGATTAGTGGTGCAAATTATATGATTGTTAGCTTAGCCAATCCTATTACAGATTTGATTCAACAAGTAATGAAACAAGCAACTCCATCAACCACTTCAGATTTCAGTGTAAAAGAGGTTTTACTGCAAAGAATTCAAGACAGTCTACATACTTTAGGAAGAAGTACATTTCTCGCAGCAGCTACCATACTGGATCCACGATTCAGGTGTATGCACTTTATTTCTGTAATTGGAGCGTCAAATGCTACATCGAAAACAAGTAATGAGATTCGAATAGGACAGACGACGAGTACAACGTTCTACAGAAGTAAGATCAGACGCCAGCAGCGTAAGCGATCTCCGATGTTACTTCAACGTGGTCTACACATGAGAAACTTATCTTGGCACAAGCATTACACAAGAGATTCCAAGCTCTGGTTCAATCCTTACCGAGATTAGCCACTAGTTAATAGGAAATCAGACTCGGTAAAGTGTTGGGTGAATTGCCAATACTTCACGCCGGGTGCTTTCGGAAATCGCGATGAGTACCTGATATTTCAAGCCTCTTCTGTGTCGTCCCAGAGTGTGAATTCTGCAGTTAACTTGGCGGCACTGGACAACATTGGTAGTATGGTCGTGGAGCATGAAAAACAGATAGTCCTTTGATGGCTATATCAAATACTGGTTTGATTTATTGTAAAAAATAAACTAATTTATAAAAGTTTAAATAATTTCTAGATGTGTTTTAAATTTTATTAAATATTTTAATATGTTTGATGAATATTTTTGGATAATTACCGGCTTTAGGAAAAATATAGACATGGCGATAGGTTGTCTCGGTACATCTTTTTCCATTAGTCCATCCGTACTGGAAGCTCACGAGTTTAAATAGACTATACTTAATTTTCAAAAAACATCAGAAGCATCACCAGAAGCTTTTGCATCGCTTCAAACAATCGAAATAGTTCAATAACAATCACAACCTACACAAAATTACTTAATCATGAAGAAACATTTTTAAAAGAACCTGTTACTATTAACAGTCATCTAAACATAAAAATGACAAATTTAAACAATTCTATATAGCCAAAATCATATACAAAACACTATGGCTTATACAATATTAATTACTAGTCTTAACTAACATTTGTCACATTATACAATATTGAATCATTTGTAATCATAGGCTTCGGCGTCAAACTATATTTCTTGTAGCCGACGTTTCGACCATCCTTCTGTGGTTTAATTCTAGGCTACAAGAAATATGACGCGGCGTCACCCGGACAGCCAAGAATCAAAATATTTCATCATGTTACATTCCATCTAACCATGTCCGGCCATCACAACTATACTCATTCACACGAAAGTACACAAATTTACAATTAGTCGATGTTTATCTATCTCCAACAGCAATGTATGAAATGTATTGAAATTAATATGAAGCTGCGTCTGAGGGCACAGCATGTACGAGTTTTGATGTTTATATTATATTAATTTATTTGTATATTTTCTTTCAGGAACTTTGAAAAGGAAAAGAGAAGATAATAGAAGTGGAGAAAGTGATTGTGAAGCAGAAAAGATCAAGAGTATGCCACAGATTAAGGCGAAACCTTCATGTGTAGAAAACATAGCTGAGATTGTTTGTGATAATGACCTAGGCAAACAGGTAGGACGAGCTTCTTCAGTAACTACAAGCCAAAAAATATATATGCTAAAACGCTGCTGGGTATCTCCTGAAAATTACAATTTTGCTGAAGATGCTGAAGCCGCTAATTTGAAAAGGAAAATTTAATCATGGTTGGTTGAAGACTTACGCGCCTTGACTTGTATATTCTACACACCTAAAAGGTTCACTGTGCCTATATTGTATACTATTACCGCCAAAAGTAGTAGCTGGCATTTTGGGTTCATTTGTGACTCGATCTTCATGTCGGTTTAAAAATATACATGAATACTGCAAAAAAACATGCTCCGTCACATTATCATCAATCTGCAGTCAACGATGCTAAGAACTTCTCAGAAACAACACCTGTGGATATAATGATGAATACGGCGCACCAGTAGGAAATAGAAGACAACCGACAAATCTTATCATCTATGATATCTACAATTATTTTTTGTGGACCACATGACTTGCCTTTAAGAGGTAAAGAGCAAAATCTAGGTGTTCTTGAAGACCTGCTGAAAGTAAGGATAGAATCAGGTGATCTTGTTTTGAAACAACATTTTGAAAAGGGTAAGAAAAATGCCATGTATACCTCCCCACACATTCAAAACGAAATCATTGCTCCGTGCGGATTGATCATTAAAAATGAAATTATACAGGTTCCAAAGAAGGCTTATGTGTACAGTGTAATGGCAAACGAATCGTGTGACATAGCTGGAAAAGAACAGATTTTCATAGGAATCCGCTTTTATGACGAAGATAAAAGTACAATCCGCGAAGAATTTCTCGGGTTCGTTGAATTGACGGCGATGGATGCCAAAAATATAGCGTCAGAAATTGACAGGTTTTTAGAGGGTGAAGGACTTGAACCTGACAGGTGTGTCGGTCAAGGATATGATGGTTGTTCTATAATGGCGGGAGATATCGGTGGCGTTCAAAAAAATTTTAAAGGGAAATAAAAAAAAACATTGTATTTTCATTGTGCAAACCACAGACTTAACTTACTTGTAAATAATTTAAATCAAGTTCCAGAAATACGGAACACGATTAGCACTATACAAGATATCAAACTTTTTTCGAGAATCTTTTTTACGGAGAAAGTATGTGCCGAATATTCCACCCTTACGTGGTTGACTTTAAAAAGAAATCAGAAAGTTTCTGCCACTATTATGATTTGAAATCTTTTGATAATGAATCCGAATTATAGTATAAACTATGGAAGGATAAAGTAATGACAAGAGAAAACCTTAAAGAATTAAACTTTACGGTAGTATTAAAGGAGCCAGAAATATTCTTTCCAGCAACGAGAAAGGCAATTCTAATATCATTGGCTCAACCTTGCACAACAAGTAACATAGAAAGGTCATTCTCTACATTGCGTCGTGTTAAAACGTGGCTGAGGTCAACGATGCTAGAGAACCGTTTAAACAGCCTGTATATGCTTAGTGTACACCGAATAATGGTTCAGGAAAGTGAAGACAAATTGCAAGTGAAGTTCTGAATAGGTTTTGTCAAGAACCTCGAAGATTACTTTTACTGTAATGAAATAGTTTTTTCCATTAATAAGATTTTTTTGAATATATATGATGTTTTCTCTCGCCTGCCCCCCCCCCCTTTTGAACTAAATCCTGGCTACGCCCTTAGTTACGTAAGAGTTAAATGATGCCTCTTCTGTCAGAAAAATCGCAACCCTAATTTCCTTGGCTCAGCCTTAAAGAAGAAACCTTAAGTCCTCCTCTACTTTGCGCAGTGTTAAAACATGGCTGAGTTCAACGATGCTATAGAACCATCTAAACTGGCTGTTATACTTAGTATACACAGAAAATTTTTGCAAGAAAATTGCAGATGAAGTAAATCGAAAATTACTATTAATTTTATATATATATATATATATATATATATATATATAGTCCATGAATAAATTAATAGAATATGTATGTGTGGACAATATATATATATGTATGTATGTTGCATAAGTAGGGCTTTTCGTGGCTGGTGGATTAATGATCAAATCACTGACTTCGCTAGCGTAGCGATGGTCGTGGTTGCTGACGACAGTCATACATGGTCTTATCGGAGGTGATTTTGGCCAGAGAAAATTGTGCTTCGACCTGTGCGAACTATACCACAGGTTGAGCTGGCCAAAACGGAGGAAGTTTCGGCGTGACGCGGTAAACTGCGGCCGAAGCGACAGCAGCGGCGGCGGAGGAATGCGGCTGCACAGGGGTTTCTGGCGGTGTAGCCACGTGGCTCGGTTGCGGTTGCTGGCCAAGTAGCTGTTTCTGCTGCTGTTGTTGCAAAGTCTGCTGATGCTGTTGTTGAAGTGCGGTTAGTTGTTGGTAGTCGGCGGCCTGTTGGGCAGCGAGCTGCTACTGGAGGTGCGCCAGTTGCGCCTGCACATTAGCAAGTTGCTCGGCGTCGACCATCGTAAGTCAATTCGACGAGGACGTTCTGCTGCTTTTGCTGGAGAGTCTTCCAGATACGAGATGTCTGAAGTTCGGTTGCGGTAATGTGGTTGCTTTTACTCGAGTCGGGGTCACCAATTATGTGGGTATGGTTGCCCTATATACAAATGTTACTGACACAGGAAACTGATTACAGTCAAACACGACAACTCGATGCGTTCTGAAGATATATTGTAAGGCACGATTAATGCTATACTTGCATGTTACATTGAATACTGGAAAGCTAAATGTCCACTAGTGTAGTCAGTTTGGTACACGGCCAGTCCGCGTGGTGTTTCGGGAAAGCACATCCGCGACACGACCAAGACAACTACAACTGCGACGACTGACTGATGACTGTCGAGCAACTCGGGCAATGGCTCTAGAGCAACTGGGGTCTCTTCCTGCTGGACAGCGTGCGCTGTAGGATGAACACTCACGCTGCCCTCTGGCGGCCGCTGTAAGTGTGTGCGAGAAATCGCCTCAAATCTATTCCATTAATAAACGTTATTTTAACATGCATATTATCAGTTTTCTGTTGCCTGCTCCCCCCCCCCCCCCCCCTCCGAACAAAATCCTGGCTACACTACCGCATTAATAAAAGGAAGTTGTATATTGCCTCTAGGAACAATGAGAATGCTAATGTTAAAACACATTACAAACAGTACTGCAAAATACTGAAAAAGGTTATTAAAGAATCTAAAAGTATGTACTACAAACATAAAATTCATGATTATGAAAATAAAATTAAGACAATATGGGACACTGTAATAATATTAAACCGGAAAGAGTAATCAAACACGTAATGATATTTTTGTCAAAGAAAATTCAGTAGAATCTAATTTTTCAATTGCTGATAATTTTAATAAACATTTTTTTCTCTGTTGCTGATAAGTTGACTGCTAATAGCTCAGTGACACACAGTATGGGTTTTGTCAAAAAAGGCTCCCAAGAAAAATTTAACTCTATGTCTATAAAATTAGCTACCCCAGAAGAAATAAGAAACATTATCAAATCCCTTAAGAGCAAATATCAAGTGGTTATGATGGGATTTCCAGCAGATTAATTAAATTGTGCTCCACAGAATTAAGTAATATACTAAGTTATCTATTTAATATATCTTTACTTGAGGGTACTTTTCCAGAAAGGCTTAAGTATGCTGTAGTTAAACCACTCTATAAAAAGGGAGATAAAGCAGCCGTATCGAATTACCGACCAATTTCATTACTAACAGCCTTCTCCAAAGTTTTTGAGAAAGCAATGTACAATAGAGTTTATGAACATCTAAAAAATAATAATATTCTAACTAAATCACAATTTGGTTTACAAAAGGGTCATTCAATAGAACAAGCTATATTTGCATTCACTGACAATATTTTAGAAGGAATAAATGATAAATTGATTCCTGTGGGAATTTTTTGTGACTTATCTAAAGCATTTGACTGTGTAGATCATAAAATTCTGATACAGAAACTTAAGTATTATGGTATAGATGGCATTGTTAATAAATGGCTTAGTTCTTACCTTGTAAATAGAAAACAGAAAGTGTCAATGGAGAATTTTAAGGCTGCCTTAAGAGGTCCACTGTTTTCTGAGTGGAAATTAATCAAATGTGGAGTACCTCAGGGTTCTATATTGGGGCCACTATTGTTTTTAATATATATAAATGATCTACCCTGTGTTTTATCTAAAATCTCAAAATTTGTCCAATTTGCAGATGACACAAACATAGGAATTAAAAACACTCCAGATTTATCTACAGAATATATTTCAAATTATGTCTTTGAACTGATTAATAAATGGTTTACAGCTAATGGCTTGTCTTTAAACTTTGATAAAACTCAGTATATGCAATTCAGTACATCATACAGATTAACACCTGATATAGACATAAAATTTGCAGGCCAGTCTATTCAAGAGGCAGAGAGTGTGAAATTTCTAGGTTTGTATATTGATCATAATTTAAATTGGAAAGTACATGTTTCTGACTTACTAAAGCGATTGGGAGCAGCCACGTTTGCAATTCGTACAATTTCAGCTTTAGGTGATCTCCGTATAATTGCCAGTATCTTGTGTAAATATAGTTCACATAATTAATTTACCATGTATGGTATGACTGTACATCACCTGGTGTATGTATTTAGTTTCTTATGTAATTGTTTACGGTACCATATATGTTATGACTGTACATCTTGTGGTGTATGTATTATTTTGTTACGGATTTTTTTTTTATGTACCATATATGCTATGACTGTACATCTTCTGGTGTATGTATTATTTTGTAATGGAAGTGTTTAATGTACCATGTATACTATGATTGTACATCTAGTGGTGTACTTATTATTTTGTTATGCAACTGTTTATCTGTAAATTGACAACTTTCCACATCCCACAGAGCCAGTCTCTTATATTGGGATCAATGGAAAATGATTGTATTGTATTGTATTGTACACCCTTGTACTTCTCTCCACTGAGGTCAACGATGCTAGAGAACCATCTAAACTGTGTGTATGCTTAGTTAATACAGAAAATTTTTATAAGAAAATTGTGTTAAAATTGCAAATGAAGTAGCTCGAAAAATACTATTAGTGTAATTATATATATATATTAATGGGTCCATAAATTAATTAATTAATAGAATACATATGTATTCCATTAATAATTTTTTAGTGTGGCATGCATATTATTAGTTTTCTCTTGCCTGCCCCCCCCCCTGGACAAAATCCTGGCTACGCCCTTGGTAACAACTGCCCCAAACACCCAATTGTCAGACCAACTTGCCTTTTTCTGTAAATAAATCTTCTATAATAGAGTATTTTACTATGTGTGAGAAAAAATCTAAAAGTGCATAAATAAGATACTTATCATCGTAAATAATCGAAATATGTTAATTTTAATTCATAAAAATACAAAACCTAAAACTTATTTAATTTAAAAGATTCAATGTTTTTCGTCCGTCACGAAACGGTGTCCGCAATATTGGATTCCTACATGGCCGTCATCTTATAGTAAATGCTAAGGCCCTCCTCATACTGCGAAATTCTCAGGCGATTCGACTCATGTTTGCCTCTAGTCGTGGTGAGTGTTGTTCTTATAAACATTCCTGAGTGGATTCTAACAGAGTTTTCCATGATTTCAATGTCGCCTATTGTTCCTATAACTATTATAGACAAAGAAAAATCATTAGAATGGGGCCATTCTTAAGTCATACATACAAGAGATAAACATAATGTACAGGGGGTAAATAAAGAAATTTATGAAAAGATAACGATCACTTATGAAGTTTTGAAGTTAAAATTCGTGATAAGAATACTAAGCTAAAGAAAAATAAATAAATTTGCAAAGTTTATAACATGGTTTTAATTAGTTAAATTCTCTATCACGGATGCAAAACAGAAGTCGATATTTACTACGGAAGAAAGCTTTCTCTCATAATACATAGACTAATTGTAACTTCCCGAAGTTTTTGATCGAATGACAGGTTTGCTACCGACCAAATGAAGGGTAAAAAAAAGAAAAAAATTATCTCCTCCTTTTATCAAACTGTTCGATGATTCTTTCACATATACAAAACATTACTACAAAAATGCTTTCTGTTGAGTAATATTACTTGATAACTATTTAATATTTTAATGAATACTGATTATTCCCCCCTCACTTTGAACTGAATAATACGTATTGCGCTATTCCGACAGGTGTTTCATAAGAACAACATAGAAAATGCAGAAAAAGATACTTGCGATCAAGACAAATTGGCTTATGGCATTAACTCCCAGAGGCGGCCTTAGGGGGTGGCGATCAGGGCAATCGCTCGGGGCCTCGCGCAACAACCCGACTAGAAAAAAGTTTATATTCAAAACAGTAAAAAAAGTTGGTTAATTCATAGTAAAGTATAAAGTAATAGTAATAAGTGCCTAAATAAAATTTCTCATTTAGATTTATTCAATATCACATTCGTCTTAAAGTAAGATTAACGG
Source organism: Vandiemenella viatica (assembly GCA_031002005.1). Taxonomy (NCBI): domain Eukaryota; kingdom Metazoa; phylum Arthropoda; class Insecta; order Orthoptera; family Morabidae; genus Vandiemenella; species Vandiemenella viatica. The sequence goes on from CM061921.1 coordinate 118,079,913, forward strand.
TATCAAAATTAAATAATTTAACAGTAAAATTTTTTGTAATTTTACTGTAAAACCTGATTGAAAAATCCATAGTATTTGAATTTCACGCCTCGTGCATCAAAAGAAAACTCTCTTGAGAGTTGTTACTATCATCGTGTTTTCGATTTATGCTCGGGGAATTCTCGTTAGTCAACTCTTGTCACCTTACGCTTATTTTGCTAGCAGCTGTTCGGGCAACACTTGGCCGATACTGGTCCAAGCCGACAGTCAGCAGAGTGTCTGCTCGCCCCTCTCGTGTTCACACTGGTCCGTAGCTCTTGCATTTGACGGACAGGTTCCTACTCGGTCTCCAGCCTTCCTTAACGTTTTCATGTAGTTGTTTCACAGAATCAATGTTCGAAAATCTCCGTTAAATTGAGTTGCGTAAGGTACTTTATAGTCTACAAAAGTTAAAAACTAGGTTACAATAATTTCTTTACCTGACTCACGTTATCACCTCACTGGTATTCAAACGCATTCACAAAACATCATTGAAAGTCGTTTGCACACTATACCGGATTGAAAGATTCTCGCGTTTTTGAACACAATCACAATGAAATGTCAAACGCCAATCACTTCGCACTTGACATGTTTCTTCTGTTAGTGGTTACTTTCGATACATTAGATATTTTTTATTAGTAAAAAATGAGATCATTATATATTTTAATTTAAATACCGGACACAAAGATGCTGTATAAAATTTCATGTACTCTCAAAGAAGTAGCCACAGAGTTTCTTACCGGCTGCATAGTGCACCTCTCTCTTACTTTGTAACCCTACCAGGAAAAGGAGACCTACAGTTTAACTTGGAATTCCAACCAAGGAGTGTCCTAGCATTTCACATTAACAATTCAATGCTTTTCGAGTGATAAAATTCAATTTTAAGACACGTAAAAGTTGCAACCGAGACACCGAGCGTGGCGGTGTAACGGTTAGCGTTCTCGCCTCGCATTCGGGAGGACGGCGGTTCGAATCCCCGTCCGGGCATCCAAATTTGGGTTTTCCATGATTTCCCAAATCACTCCAGGCAAATGCCGAGATGCTTCCTTCAAAAGGCCATGGCTGAATTCCTTCCCATTCCTTGCCCCCATCCTTGCCCCCCATCCTTTCCCGTCTCTAAAGACCTCGCTGTTGAGATACGTAAAGCAGATTAAAAAAAAAAAAGCAACCGAGACCGGGATTTTAAACGGGGATCTTCCGTACCTTAATCGCACCCCGTAAGACATTTCGTCAAACTTGTAAGGACAGAAAAATATGTTTTGAAACATAACAAAATAAATATACTCTTTTTATATGCAATGTACTTTGTTTCCGGTACCCCTAAACAAAAAAAAAAAAAAAAACAAAAAATAGGATACTACCTATTCACAGTATGTGATGGATTATGAAGTGAAATTATACGAATGGTTTAGAACAGGGTTTCTCAAAGTGGGGTTCATGGTTTCGCGACAAGATTTACGTAATGGCGACTGACTGGGTATCTCGGGAGCGTAACATGCAACATGGTGAATTGAGGTTGAAAATGAGAAAAATGGCTCCTAAAATCTACACTACTTGCGACAAGAAACAAGCCCATCTATCAAATTAATTAATAACATATTGTTCTTTGTGACTGTATTACTCCTTTTAGACCAAAATGTACTTAAAAAAAAAAAAAGCCAGTTTCTTTAAAGGGCCCGTCATTGTTGGATAAATTTCAAAGGGATACATAGAACTGTGAGTTTGAGAAACTCTGCTTCAGAATCTATATTTTACAATCATCTGATCAACATGGTGGTGGGCGAGTGGTTAACACACTCGCCTATCATTCTAGAGGACGCCGGTTCGAATCCCCGTCCGGGCATCCAGATTTGGGTTTTCTATGGTTTCCCCAAATCACTCCAGGCGAATGCCGGGATGCTCCCTTCAAAAAGGCCATGGCCGTATTCCTTCCCGTTCCTTGTCCCCAGTCCCATCCCGCCTTTAATGACCTTAGCCGTCGACGAGGCGTAAAGCAAAAAAAATAAAATGGAAGTGACGTTGAAGAAAAAACATTTTTTTAAGGTAATCGATAACACGAAAATAGGAAATTTATGAACTGCTTCCTTATGCTTCTCCATATCCACCAGCCCGTCACCAGACCACCCCGTCAGAAAGTAAACCATATCAATGACGGCGTGGTGTCTGCCAAGTGTCGGACGACACGCTGTATAGTTTGAACTAACTTGAATGTAGTGACCAGAAGTGAAGAGAAGTGTCGTTGCGGTGACTGTGCAGACCAGTATTAGTATAGTGTGGCTCGACCTGAATGCGTTATAAAATCGTTTGTGGGGCATATATCTTTCGGTAGGTAAGAAGAAATTAAATGATATTAAGTTTTAGTGAATCTTACGTTATTAACAGAAATTATAGTAAAGATTGAGTTGATTAAAAAAAAAAAAACTGTGTAAAAGCAGTTGCAAATTATTTCTGAGTTAATTTTATGTGCAAGACAAGTTTTATGAAATGACTACTCGTTATCGTGATGCCGGTAGAAAATTTGAGTCGGGTAGTTCAAAAAGGAAACGAGCTATTAAAAGAAAGCTGGTGCTTTACTTAAAGATTTTCATCTTAGGAAAGGTCGCAAACATTATTTTTAAATCCCTGCATGCTTCTTTCAAGGCATCTATATACCTTAATTTATCATCATTATTAATTTGTCGTTCAGTTAACTCTTACAAATCTTCTAATATAATATTTTAAAATTCAAAATTTAATTACGAGGCGTATTTTTTAAGTAAGTACCGTTTTGTCACACCGTGGCTGCAGCGCTACGGTCGGCGTTCCGCGCATGCGCACTGGGTACCTGCATCTCTTGCCTACGCACTGACTCCATTACAGTCTAATTCTTCCTTGTTTACGTTGTTCAATGAGTGTTTAAGGTGCCTTCGATAGGCTAATCGTGAGTCCCGCCGACTATGAAGTAACATGGAGGAAGGAATATATGGAGACGAGATAACGCGAAATCCGTGAAACCTCGTGAAAAAACTGTGCCTGCGCGGCGGACATCGTAGGAGTACCAAAACATTGGGCTGTTTGCACTGTGTCAGCTGCTGAGAATATTTCATTTTCTAATATTCTAAAGTTTTCTATAATGCCAAGTTGTGATGCATATGGTTGCACAAACAGACGAGATAGGAGAAAACCTGGAATAGCGTTTCATAAGTAAGTCACATTGTAATTATCGTTCTTGAAGTATCTGACAGGCAACCGCAACATTAGTGCCATTCGCTATAAATGTATTCATTGTTCTCAATAGGACGATATTATTCTCAAATTTTTGTTGGTGTAGTGTAGACAATTAGCATATGTTACTATTTTGCACCTGAAAAGCTAGCCTTACTGTAGACAAATGGAAATTTAATTTAAACGGGTCATGTTTACATCGCGACACAGTGAATATGGTATTCTGCATGCATTACTCACGTTTAAGATTACACTGAAATTGCACGATGAAATTAATCGTGATAATTTGTGCTGTGCGAACTACTAAACGTGATGAAATAAACTTTGTTGACGGAAATGTAGTTCGCGATGCATTTCTTGTGTTTAGATGTGTCTACATAGTTTGGTTTTGTAGCGGCAATATTAATGGAAATGTGGGCAGGTTGAAATGCGGTGTATACCAGAAGAGAACAAACAATTTATTTATTATTAGCTGTTAGCTTCTGATTTTTGAATGTACTGATTTTTTTCTAGCAAAATTATATAGGCCACTACCAGTACAATATCTTCTAAGTAAGCTCAGAAACTATGAGGTTTTATGAAGTATTAATTTTTTTTAAAGCTCTAAACATTGACTTATGTTTTTTTTAAATTTCAGATATGACTTGTTTCTGTTTGTAAATATGTCTACAAGTATATTTCTAGATTTTGAAATCTTCCTTGTCAATTACTGAAATAGAATATGAAAATATAACCAATTTGAACATCAACTAAAATTTAAGGACTGTAGAAATAAACAGTTTGTTATTCAAGTTAAAAAGAATTACCTGCTCATTAAGTTACGTCCGAATTCATCATCAAATATGGATATGGCGATAGTTTCTTTCTGGTCCAGGCCGCATTTCAACCTAACCACGTCAATTTTAAGGTACAATATCTCGAGAACTAAGCGAGATATCAAAAAATTTTATTCTTTACTTTCAGTTTCCCTCATCGAGTTACATAAGAATTCGTCATCAAATAGCGGCGCCACGGTTATCATTGAATCCCCTCATAACCTAACAACCTCACTTTTGAGACAGTATATCTCGCGAACTAAGCGAGATATCCAAAAATTTTATTCTTTATTTTCGATTTGTATCGTCGTGTTACATAAGAATCTATCACCAAATTTGACTTTGGGGACACGTTTCTTCTGAATTTCAACCAGAAACTCCACTCTTTTGAGACAGTATATCTCGAGAACTACGCACGATATCAAAAAATTTTATTCTTCATTTCTGATGTGTCTCGTCGAGTTACATAATAACCCATCATCAAATTGCGGTGCCACGGTTGTCTTATGATTCCCTTGAGGTTTTTGTGCATATTTCCGTGTTTCTCTGGTCAAGCAATATGGCAGCCTCTCCTCCCCACTTGTCTCCACCCGGTTTCACTCCAGTATGTGGCGAAGGTCCCTTGCGTCGTCTCCATATATTCCTTCCTCCATGTGAAGTACGGGCTGTTATAAGATTTCTTTGTGTTAAAGGCCTAAAACCGATCGATATTCATCTTGGGATCTGTGCAGTTTACGAACAAATCATTATGAGTGATGGAATGGTGAGAAAGTGGGTGAGAGCATTTAAAGATGGCGGCACAAATGTGCATGATTTAGAACTTTTGCGTTTCTCGTCAGTCATAAGAAATACCTACTTTCGATTCACATACTTTGCTCAAAGGACAAGGGCCTCGCGAAAATCTGCCACCCGGGACCTCGCAATGGTTAAGGCCGCCACTGTTAACTCCCATATGGAAGAAGAACAGCTACTAAACGCTACGAAGTCAGTCGTTGATGGGAATCTTGTTGCTGTTATTTTTTTATACATTTTAAATTACAAAATACTTAAGATTAGTTCCTTTTCAAAATCGCACTCTTCTCGAAGTTGTTTTAGGCCTCTTTTCCACTAAGCGGCTAGTCGCGGGCGGCCGGCCATGCGCGGTTCCTATTTATTCAGTTATGGCATTAACCATTAACTTGGAAGTCGTCGCGACTGCAAAAGAACACGCGACTCGAGTAGCCACGTGCGACGCTGGGCTACGTGTGTGTGTGTGTGTTGGCGAGGGGCGTTTCCGAGCCATGCCACGTAGCTTTACATTCATATCACAGTTAAAATGAGGTACTGAATATTTATTTCCTTCATTTAATGACCTACGTGTGTAATTTACGATAGTCGTACAAAATGTCTTCTGGAACCAATAGGGAATAAAGCTACGTGTTTTAGTAACAGTTATTAGTGGCCTCAGCTTTGATAACAACTCATCAAATAAATTTACGGACATTTGCGTCTACTTGAAAAATTTTATGTTATGATCCCGTAACTGATTATAGAACGAATAAAATGTCTCTTTTGTGGTGCGTTCTCTTAACAAAGTATGTATCCAAAACCTATGTTTTCTTTTTGCTAACAAGTAAAGACATGTTACTTCTTCACATCCATTCTGAAAATGAGCTGGTTTGTGGAACACAGTTTACTGGATAGATAGGGACATAGGGTAGTGCACATTTCACCAAATCCTAAACATCTCCGCAGCACGTGTGGAATGAGGGCATACTACACTTGATGGTGATTCGTCAGTATTCCTTGGCGGCCAATTTATGTCGTTTGGAAGAGTAGTCCTGAATGGGCAAACATCGGGTTTCACCCTTTCCCTTCTTTCATTCATTGAAAACTAAAAAAAACACTCTAAACTGAACATACACACATCACAACAGGGGCGGATCCAGGGGGGGGGGGCTAGGGGGCTCAAGCCCCCCCCTCAAAAGTATCTTGGTCCACCCCCGACATTGTAGTTTTGAGACCTTTTTTTTTTTTTTTGCTCTACGGATTTGAGGCCCGAGGAGGCTATAAATACTACCTTTTTCCCGACTCAAGCCCCCCCCCCCCCAAAGCCAAAATCCACTGAAGGCAAGCCCTCTGAACCAAAATTCACTCAAGCTAAGCCCCCCCCCCCCCCAAAAAAAAAACAAAATCCTGGATCCGCCCCTGCATCACAGGTATCAACAGAAAACAATAAACAGGTAAATACACTTCTGTACTGAGTACGGTGACGGGATACCACCCTAGTTTAAATTTTAAAAGAAAAAGTATCCACTCAGCTAACAGTTAAGGACAAAAGAAAGAAGAAAACAATCATATGAATGAAAATATATTTGCAGGTTGTAAGAGCTTGGGAGAGACTGTTTTAGCATCTTCCATCAAATGTCAACCTCTCCTTCACGTGGTTCACCCCGTTTGCATGGACGAAGTTCTGGCAACTGAATGATTCCCGGTAATAGGAGTCACCCACAGCTTGTCAATGGCCTCCTGAAAGGAGGGCGGAAGAGTGAGAAGTGGTTCGATGCACCCTCTTGCCCTTGCGGTTGGAAGTGGCCCCTAAAGGTGGATGAATCAGAAATGACCAACAGCATGGGGATGCAGAAGGCAATGGGAAACCACTACATTAAAGACCCTAAGGGTATTCTGAGGCCATGAAATCATCTCATGTTACATCTATAATGATGGCTTCTTCCGGGCAAAATAGTCCCCCAATTGGATCTCTGGGTGGGGACTATTCGGGGAGGAGTCATCAGAATGGTTAGACACACTTTAAAATTGGATTGTGGAATGTTATAAGTTGAAATTGGGCAGATAGATTAGAAAACTTAAAAAGTAAGATAGAACAACTTAAGTGAGATATATTTGGGGTTAGTGACATTAAGGGAAAGGATGCACAGATTTTCTGGTCTGGGGAACAAAGAATAATTAATACAAAAGCTGTCGGTGGAGTTACTGGTGTAGGACTTATAATGAACAAGACAGTTATTACAAATATTTAGTGAGGAAAGAAACTAAGCCCACTCCAACCACCTTAGTACAAGTGTATATTCTTATATTACAGGAAGATGATAAAGCAATGGGAAAATATATGATGAATTTAAGGAATTAATGCAATATCTGAAGGGGAGGGTAATCTCATAAGGGAATGTCCATAAACCACGTAGCCCCATTTTGGCCCCCCCCCCAACGGCGTGGTTAGTAGCTATTTCCCCATTGATTCCAGAAGACATTTTGTTTTATTTTTTTCTCTTGTCGGGCTATCGTAAATTACATACGGAGGTAATTAAATGATGGAAATAAATATTCAGATGCCGTTGCGTTTTATGTACCTTATTTTAACTGTACCAAATAATATGAATGAAAAGCTACAAGGCATGACTCCAAACACTTCCCCCTCCCCCACGTAGTCCAGCTTAGCTTTCTACCCAACCCCTCCCCCCCAGACTGAGCAGCGTAGTTGGTGGATGCTCCTTAATCATGGGGGACTGGAATGCAGTAGTGGGAGAAGAGAAAGAGGGGAATAGTGGATAGAGTTTTGGCTAAGTGAAAGAAATGAGCAAGGAAGCAGGTTGTTAGAATTTTGTGAAAAATTTAAACTCGTTATAGTTAACACACTATTTTAGAATCATGCACAAAGGATATATAGTTAGAAACGTCCAGGGGATACAGGTAAATATCATCTAGGTTATATCATGGCCAAACAGAGATTTAGGAATCAAATTCTATACTGTAAATCATACCCAGGGGCTGGCAGAGACTCTGATCACAATCTGATATTTACGAAGTGCAGGCTGAAATTCAAGAGAATAAAGAAGCAACACAGGCAGAACAGACTAGAAGTGAACAAACTGATACAAACTAAGATGAGAGAAAAATTTAAAGAAATGTTAGACGTGGTTCTAAGAAATAACTCTGAAAGATGTTGACAATGAATGGAATGCATTGAAGAGAGAAATAATCAAAGCTGGTAAAGAAACATTAGGCTTCAGGAAAAAGGCAGGACAAAAGCCTTGAATCACAGAAGAAATATTGTTGATGGATCAGAGGAGAAAGCACAAAAGTGTTCAGGATGAAGCACGAAGAGAGCAGTATAGACATTTTAGAAATCAAACAAACAGCAAATGCAACAAAGCAAAAGAAAAGTGGCTGCAAGAAAAAATGTGAAGAAGTACCACAATCTTTGCTGGTCATTGTTAGGGCGCTAATGACCTCGTTGTCGACGCGCCCTAAAGCCACAAAAACAACAACAACAACATGAAGAAGTAGAAAAGGAAATGGTTGTATGTAAAGTAGATGTGGCATATAGGATGATCAAATAAAATTTTGGAGAAATGAAATAAAGGAGTATGAACATTAAAGTTACTGATAGGGAACACCTTCTAAGTTCAGAAGACAGAGCTGATCAATGTAAGGAATACGCAGAGAAACTATATGATGAGGATGATTTGAACAACAGTGTACTGGAGAAAGCAGGGGATGTCGGTATTGATGAATTACGAGATCCTGTTTTCATAACAGAATTTAATAGAGCTTTGAATGATTCGAAATAAAATAAAGGAAGTTGGAATTGATGAAATTCCCACAGAACTTCTGAAATCCCTAGGAGAATTTGGAATCCAAAGATTATTCAAACTGATATCAAAAAGTTAAGTGATAGGAGATATTCCAGCTGATTTTAATAAAAGTATCATCTTCACACTTCCAAAGAAAGCACAAGCTGACAAATGTGAGAATTACCACACCATGTGACTAACATCATGTTTCAAAATTAATGAACAGGATAACCTACATAAGCATAGAATAGTGGAAGAGAAAGCAGGTGAATATCAGTTTGGGTTCAGGAAAAACTTCAGTACAAGGGAAGCAATTCTGACTGTAAGATTAATACTTGAAGGATGGATCAAGAAAAACAAAAATACTTTGATGGCATTTGTTGATTTAGAAAAAGATTTTGGTAATGTTAGGTGGAAGATGTCCAAAAGTTTGAAGAAATCTGGTCTAAAATACCGAGATAGAAGAATACTTTATAAGAATCAAGTGGTTACAATCAAAGTAGAGAATCATAAGAGACACACATCAGTTAAAAAAGGGTGGGGGTAAGGTTGTAGTCTATCCCCATTAATATTCAACTTGTATGTAGAGGAAGTAAAAGATATTGAAGTTACTGAATGACATCAACAAAATACTGAATGAAGATTTTGGACTAAATATAAAAAAGAAAGACAAAAGAGATGAAATGTAGCAGAAATGATAGCAACAATAGCAGATTAAATATAAAAAAAAGTATCAGATGCAGTAGGAGAAGTAAGTAAAATTATGACTGGTGGCTGAAACAAGAATGATGTTAAAAGCACAATAGTACAAGTAAAAAGTGCCTTCTTGAAAAAGATAAATCTTTTAGTTTCAAATATTGATCTAGTACTCAGAAAGATCTCTTAAAGATTCTATCTGTGGAACATGGAATTTTATGGTAGTGAAGCCTGGACTTTAGGAATATCAGAAAGAAAGAAAACTGAAGCATTTGAAACGTGGTGCTATAGAAGGATGCTGAAAATTAAGCGGATGGATAAAGTACAAAATGAACATGTTTTGGAGATAATGGGTGAGGAGAGAAGGTTGTGGAACAGTCTTATTAAAAGAAAAGACAGGAAGGAGGTTCACATTTTAAGACACATGGGAGTCGTTAATTTGTAAGTGGGGGGAATAGTTGAAGGAAAGAAATGTAGAGGTAGACAAAGATTAGAATAGGTAATTAGAATTATGTTATGTAGTAAAATGGAGTCACTGGTGTAGGATTTGTAATGAACAAGAAAGTAGGGAAACGGGTTAGTTATTATGAACAATTTAGTGACAGGATTATTTTGATGAGGTTAGAAACTAAGCCCGTCCCAACCACATTAGTACAAGTATATATGCCAACGTCACAGGAAGATGACGAAGAAATAGAAAAAATATACACTGAAATTGAAGAATTAATCCAATATGTGAAAGGGGAGGAAAATCTAATAATCATGGGTGATTGGAATGCAATAGTGGGAGAAGGAAAAGAGGGGAATACTGTAGGAAGTTTTGGTCTAGGAGAAAGAAATGAGCGAGGAAGCAGGTTGCTAGAATTTTGTGAAAGATATAAGCTAGTAGTGGCGAACACACTGTTTAAGAACCATGCAAGAAGAATATACACCTGGAAACGTCCTGGGGATACAGGCAGATATCAGCTAGATTATATCATGGTCAAACAGAGATTCAGGAATCAAGTTCTAGACTGTAAAGCGTACCCAGGAGCAGACATAGACTCGGACCATAATTTGATAGTAATGAAGTGCAGACTGAAATTGAAGCGAATAAGGAAGCAGCATAAGCAGAACAGACTGGAAGTGAATAAACTGAAACAATCTAGCACAAGAGAAAAATTTGCAGAAATGGTAGACTTAGGTCTAAGAATTAACTGTGAAAGGAGCTCAACCGAGGACGAATGGAGTGCATTAAAGACCGAAATAATGAAAGCTGGCAAAGAAACCTTAGGCTTTAGGGAACAAGCTGCCCGAAAACCTTGGATCACAGAAGAAATTTTGCAGCTGATCGATCAGAGGAGAAGGTACAAAAATGCTCAGGATGAAGCAGGAAAAGAGCAGTACAGGCAATTTAGAAATCAAATAAATAGGAAATGCAAAATAGCAAAAGAAAAATGGCTACAAGAAAAGTGTGAAGAAGTAGAAAAGGAAATGGTTGCAGGAAAAGTAGATGTTGCATATAGAAAGATCAAACAGAATTTTGGAGAAATGAAGAAAAGAGGTATGAACATTAAAGCTGCCGATGGGAAACCTCTTTTAAGGTCAGAAGATAGAGCTAACAGATGGAAGGAATACATTGAGAAACTGTATGTTGGGGACGACTTGAACAATAGTGTATTGGAAAAGGAAGGCGATGTCGACATTGATGACTTAGGAGATCCTGTTTTGAGGACAGAATTTAATAAAGCTCTGAATGACTTGAAAGCAAATAAGGCAGTTGGAATTGATGAGATCCCTGCAGAACTTCTTAAATCTCTAGGAGAGGAAGGAATCGAAAGATTATTCAAGCTGATATCAAAAAGTTATGAAACAGGAGAAATTCCAACTGATTTTAATAAAAATATCATCTTCACACTTCCAAAGAAAGCACAAGCTGACAAATGTGAGAATTATCGCACAATTAGTCTAACATCACATGCTTCAAAATTACTGACCAGAATAATATACAGAAGGATGGAAAGGGTAGTAGAAGAGATAGTAGGTGAAGATCAGTTTGGGTTTAGGAAAAATCGCGGTACAAGGGAAGCAATTCTGTCCTTAAGATCAATACTTGAAGGGCGGATCAAGAAAAACAAAGATACTTTTATGGCATTTGTTGACTTAGAAAAAGCTTTTGATAATGTTAGGTGGGACAAGATGTTCAAAATTTTAAAGAAGTCAGGTCTAAAGTATCGAGATAGAAGAATCCTCTATAAACTATATCAGAATCAAGTGGCTGTGATAAAAGTAGAGAATCACGAGAGACATGCATCAGTTAAAAAGGGTGTGAGACAAGGTTGTAGTCTATCCCCGTTAATATTCAACTTGTATGTAGAAGAAGCAATGAAGAAAGTCAAAGAAAAATTTCCATGTGGCATAAGTTTTCAGGGAGAAAAAATCAGTATGCTACGATTTGCTGACGACATTGTCTTATTAGCAGAGAGGGCTGAGGATATTGAGAAGTTATTGAATGGCATGAACAAAATACTGAAGGAAGATTTTGGACTGAATATAAATCAAAGTAAAACAAAAGTGATGAAATGTATCAGAAATGACACCAAAACTAGCAGATTAAATATAAAAATAGGATCTGATGCAATAGGAGAAGTGAGTGAGTTCTGTTACTTGGGAAGCAAAATTACAACTGATGGCCGAAGCAGGAATGATGTTAAAAGCAGAATAGCACTAGCAAAAAGAGCCTTCATGAAAAAGAGAAACCTTTTAGTTTCAAATATTGATCTAGGAATTAGAAAGAATTTCTTAAAACTCTATGTGTGGAGCACAGCACTTTACGGTAGCGAAACATGGACTTTAGGAATACCGGAAAGAAAGAAACTTGAAGCATTTGAAATGTGGTGCTACAGAAGAATGCTGAAAATTAGGTGGACAGACAAAGTAAGAAATGAACGAGTTTTGGAAATGATGGGTGAGAAAAGAAGTTTATGGAAGAAGCTTACAGGAAGAAGAGACAGGCTGGTAGGTCATATTTTGAGACATGCTGGATTGGTTAATTTGTTAGTGGAGGGAACAGTTGAAGGTAAGAACTGTAGAGGTAGACAGAGATTAGAATATATGAAGCAGATAATTGAGGACGTGGGTTGTAAGGGGTATGTAGAAATGAAGAGGTTAGCACAGGATAGGAAGGGATGGAGGATTGCATCAAACCAGTCGAAAGACTGACGACAGCAAAAAAAAAAAAAAATGTAGTAAAATATTAGTAATAGCGAGATCAAAATAATTGAGTATTTGCCTATCCAGTATAAGTAGTTCAATAGAAGTTTGTGTATATATTTAAGTCAATGGTAAGTGATTAGAGCTCATCATATACAAAATCCCTTTGTATTTGAGGTAATTTTTTAAACTGCTTGTTTATCTATTGTTCATTGAACAATATACTCAGAAGGGGTTGTGACATTACAAGGAGCTAGAGGCCTTTGGTACCCATTGAACAAAGTGTAATAGAAAAGGTCAATTAGTTCTTACATTAGCTGCCAGGGGTGCTGTGGTCAGTAGAGCACATCTGAGAGAGGATTCTGGGAGAAGTTGCCAAGATGGAAAGTAAGTAAGTTGTATTGTGGTGCCTGGGTCAATGCGGATATATTTCTTCAATAGGTCGGTTAACTTGCACTAGAGTGTATTTAGCAATGAATGGTATTTTTGGACTTTTGTACACCTGCTTGCAAATACTGCAAGTGTACAAGGATTTAAGTGAACCCAGCATAAGTAAGGGACAGTGTTCGAGCAAAACAAAGTGATTACTGGTGTTTGCTAATTATCACGTGAATACTTCTCGGTCAATGGCAGAGTAAACTTGTTATTGATCTTTAATCAGTGTTAACTTTATTCTCAAGAGACAGTTAGTTCTTTAATAATTTTGACTACTGATCTGGTGACCAAACATTTAATCGAAGTTTGATGCAAACCATATATATGCATATTAAGACACTGAAATAATAATATTAACTTTTCTTTAATCATTACTTTGAACTAGTGAACTTTATAATGGTACAGAAATAATTTCAATATCAATAGCATTAACTTTGGTTATCAAAAAGTATTTGAGAAATAGTATTATCGACAAGGGTTACGTTTAGGCACAACTTCACAATTAGGGTATAGTATCCTGACATGTTCGACCATCTTTGGAAATCCTCTGGTTATTACTTAGTAATGAGAGTACAATGAGGGGGGGGGGGGATTTTAAATTTAATTATTTAAAAAATTTAATTTTTGGTTGGCAAGAATCTCAACACTGCCAGATTTCAGGGAAACCGACATTGATATTTATTTTTTTTTCCATTTGGCTTTTACACCGCTAGGCATACTTAAATTTACTATTAACATAAAATCACTGGAATATCAAACAAGCCTAGACGTTACAATTGGCCGATTTATCCAAGCAAACAATTGAATGAATTAACGTTAAACAGAAATTATTTAATGAAGTTAAATTATTAAAAGATGACAAATATGCACAATATGAAGCGACAGTAAATGTCAGCAATTAAGACATATGTACATGTACATGAATATGAATCTCGGGCGCCGTTAAATTAAAGAAAACATGGAACTTGTGATTTTCAAGGCCTCCACAACACATAACGTTCGACAAAAATGCCAGCTAGCTCAGAATTGGATCTGCTCGATGAGCATAGGTCTCCGTCTCAAATCGCTTACGGGTCTGTTGCAGTCTCAAAGAACACAATGATTCAAGACCTGGCAAGTGCATATTACCATCTCGTAGACAGAATCACTGGTGGTTGTCGCACAACCTGTCTCAGTGCGATGTCGATGCAGCGACCAGACGAGGATCACCAGCCTGTGACCATAGGATGGTTACTATCCGACGCACCCAGGGTCGAACCATCTCAGACTGTTGCAAAGCTAGAAGTGTCTCTCCCTTTTGGGAAAGATGGCCTCCTTCTCTCGGCGAATAAACATGCCGGGGTAGAAAGAATAAGCCCTGATTTAACTTATGAAAACCCTGAGTCCACGTTTCATTGGTGTGTTAGGCTTTCTAGAAATCACGTGATGTCGCAGCACACTGAGATTCACGGCAATTTTGCGAGCGTTCTCCCGCAAGTCAGTTTGGAAGGGGGTTGTGACCTTCACAGCCTCGCATCCCAAGAACGGGGCGATGCACTCAACCTTGGAAGGATCTTAATGGGACAGGGTAGTCTTTGTGCCTTGTGCTGTCCGGCGCCGTTCTGGCGGGGGAGGGGGACAGGCGGTATGCTTCCAGTGTTCGCCAAATGGCATCCAAACCCTTGCATATTAATTTAAACATATACAATTTGGGCTGCTCGAGATCAGTTTAATTAATCTAATCTAGGCCATGAATAAAATTAATATTAAAATAATTTGAAATATATAAATTGTAGTATGGCGTAATAACGTCCTGCTACAGTAAGCACTCAGTGGAAGTAAAAACAAAAATAAAATAAAATGCTATATTGATTTACACGCAGAAAGTATTACTGAATGATATAAAATAGTAAATGCACATTCGATAAAGATGCGGTCATTTGTTTTTCCTCACAGATATGGTTCGTGGATGAAGAAATCCAAAAGAGGTAAATTCCAGATACATAAGAAGTCCATCATTAATAAAGTAAATATGAAACTTATCTCAGCTATATGGATTTAACCTCCAATTACAATGAAGAAAATAAAACAACAATTCTCCAGTGAGCTGGTGACAAAGTTATTTCAAAGAAACCACTGCAAATCCAGGCCACGTTTGTACAAAGGCAGAATCACTGTAGGGAGACCAAGGGTTATATATATACACACACAAAATATTACATTTGCAGCAGGTTCTTTGTTTATTAGATGTTTGGATTGATTCATAATATTTCAAAGACCAAATATGTCTGGACTGACAGGTATTAAAATCTAACTAAATCTATACTTACTAAGAATCTAATACATCAGTATCACTTCTAGGAATGTCACAAGAAACAATAACATACTCTCACCATGCAAGGTTTAAGAAACTACTGCATCAAAAGGGAGGAGGAGAAGAATTAACATCTTTTTTAAGTTGTTCAATAAATAAGACGACATGGCAAAGTTGAAAAGTAGTAACCCAAATTAAAGCGATGCCAGCAGGAGAATTCCTCCACCAGTGTAGATGACAGCTCCCGGACAGTCTTTGGTGCGTGTAGACATGCCGCATGATGTCTCCCAAATGCATCCCATACGTGCTCGATGGAATTTAACTCAAGTGGATATAGAGCCAAAATATCAGCAAAATCATATTAAATATAACCATCACAATTATTAATTCTGTGTCGAGCCAATATCCTGCCTATTTTCCTGGAGATGTTACCTGAATGCTGGATGAGGGCTGACTGATCTTCTAGCTCTACTGAGCGTTTTTTTTTTTTTTTTTTTTTTTTTTTTTGGCCTTCTGTCCACTCTATCAGTTGGTTAGGATATCAATTCTTCTTGGAAGTCAATGGAGATGTTCAAGTTCCACCAGTAGGCTATCAGCATCCCTCGCTCTGTGTTCCTCTGGGCTGGGTGTTGGATACTTCTGGCATGTAAGTAGCAGTTTGTGTGTATGGGTTTTCGGTATACATCGTATGAAAGGGTTCCATCCGATAAGAATGTTCTCCTCTAGTTCCATCGTGAAGCGGATGACCCCATTTCCACACCAAAAGTCTGTTCTTAGAATCTCACACTGTAAGCGAAATAAGTGGAAGTAAGAACCAGTTCGAAGGCTAGGCTAAAAAAAATGGTGTAACAGTTGTAGCGTCTCTCAAAGAAACTCTAGTGAACAATGAAACGGCATCAAAACTGATCATAATATCAGTATCCGAAAGCCACATCTTTTGGAACGTGTCAACAAATTGGGTAGAGTTCTTCACATGATGATGAAAATTACCAACAAATGGATACTTGCCCACACTTTATGTTGGACCACCTATGGCACTTATAGTCAGGCGTAAAGGTATGCATGTCTTGTGAATCTTTGGGAAGCCGTAGTCTGGGCGGCCTGGCAGCACGAGGTTGAATACTCTTAATGATGTCAGCTGAAAATCCGGTCTTCGCCAAAACAGCTGACATATTTCTCTCAATCCTCAAAGCTGGATTATCATTAACAAGCTTGTAGGCAATGTCACCTAGCAGTTTCCTTATCTTGGCATCATACACACCAGATGTAAGAAGGACGGAAGCATTCCCTTTGTTCACTAGCAATACTACAATCTCACCATTCTGAGCTTTCTTGGTGTGTCAAGATCCCGACATTGTACCTCGCTTCTGTATGGTCAGCCATTACACTGACAGCACAAAAGCTAACTGTATTCTGCATCTTCCCAGTTAAGCGCCCCCGAGAATTTACTATACCCGTTTTGCACTTGGTCGTAACGCAGGAGAATTGTGGCACTGCCATTTGGAACTTACAGCCAACCTGCCCTTGACCTCTTGGAATTGGGTGGATGCAGCTATATCAGCACAGTGAAACCTGGAGTACGGCAGAACATCGGCCAGATGGAGATCCAAATTCAACCGTCTATCTCACGCGCAGCGTCTAAGAGAAGACCTGAATACCAAATGCACAGTAGTCACCCTGACCAGAATACGGCTTGAAGAAGCAACAGAAATGGTTTTGCCCCATCCGTGTTGTTGAACAAGCTGCTCACAAGCTACCAGGAGATATGGTCTACTATAGATTCAGTGGCAATATATTAAAAAAAAAAATAATGATCACAAAGCTGCTAGCAGTTCATCTAAGATAAAAGTGGCAAAGAAAATTTAACTCAGCAAAATGGAAAGGACATTAGTCTCATGAAACTTCTAATAAAAAGCAAATAAAGGAGAAGCAGAACAAAATTCAAAAAGAGCCTAATAATTTGGTTGATATAGTGTCTGACGGTTCAATACCTGGCCAATCTGAAGAGTTTTCTTTGAAGTCAAATATCTTAAATGGCTCCCCAGACTCACTTGGCTTACTGTATAGTGAGTGCTGAGAAAGTTAAAGGTGACTAGAGTGTGGCACTCACTACATCACCTCCTCCCTAGTACTGCAGGTTGAGAAGAGGAACACAATATCTATCTCTGTATATCGCTAGTTCACCTTTTCACAATTACTATCTGAAATTAAAGATACTGTTGCAATAAGTTGTAAAGCCTCCGGTGGGTTTCTTGGGATGAGTATAGTCACAACCCACCAGTGGGGCTGTACAGGTTAAAGTGCCACCACACTGGATCAAGGCGACACAACGGGTCCAGTTTCAAACCCAGGTCCCACATATCGCCGTCCCGATTGCCAGCAAACCTTTAAACACTGCAATCGTCTAGGCGAATGCTGGGATTGTTCTTAATCTTTGTCACATAACACATGTTTCACAGACAAATGGCAACAATCCATTTCTCTCATCAAAATTACAACAGGCCTAGCAAGCCAGTAGTAGGTGGATCCTTACTTTGCTGGAAGAGGATATGCTGGACAACCTGTTCAAAAGATAATGATGTTGAGCATAGTCACAGGAAATTATTGTCTTCATTAAAGTTATAAATGGCAAAAAGGGTTGAGTTCTGGTGTGTTAACAAATCTGATATGAAATAAATATCTTTTAAAAGAGGAAATCCTGAAAACTGATTTAAAAAATTCTTTACTTTTGAAAATTTGGACTTACTTTCTTGTCAACACTGCACTGGAATAATGCGTGAAATTGATGTCAGCAAACAAATTCAACTGCTCAAAGGAAGTACCTGGTACAGATAGGGCTCCAGCAGAAATTCTAGGTTAATTCCAGATCTCGATACCACTACTTTCTGCCACACTGCTGGTACGTCATTGTTTCCAGGTGTCACTTACTTAGCCGCGTGGAAAATATGGGATTTCTAGGGCGGGAACAAACCAAATATAATATCCATAGTTTTCAATGTTAGTCCTATCATTATCTATAATTAAGCCAAAGCCCACATTTCTATCTGGAAGTGCCCGATTTTTGATTCATCTATAAACCTCAATAACGGCATCAGCATAGAAAGGAGTGGTTTTCTGTGGTGTGGAAAACTGGATTCACTATTCTCATTCATCTATTCAATAAATCCTAGTTTTCAACGTTGATGTTATCATTATCTAGAATTAAGCGGAAAGATTTTCTGTTGTACAGATGGTGGTACCATTACTACGTTGTTGGTATAGGGAACGTATCAACCTAAACTGTTTTGTTTTCTTTGTGGTGGTTGTGGTTAGGTTGAAATGAGGCCTGGACCAGGAGAAAAATTTCGTAAAAGCCATTGAAATGCAATAATAGCATAAAGTGAAAGCACTCAATCTCTATCGATTCAACATGGTGAGATGAGACCATCGTTAAATTGTGGAAAATATTTTCCTGGCATTAATTTATTGAAAGTTTTTGCAACAGAGATAAGCTGAAATGTCAAGATTACATAATGTAGTTTTTTTATGTTTTATGGGCAAATTAAAGCTGTTGCTTCAACTGTAGATTATTTTACTGATATTTGTAGCTAGGAGTATAATTATGGATGTCTGGATATAGAAATATAGGTAAGGAAAGGTTTAGTTCTAGATACCGATACCAGAACTATAGGAATTTTTTAATTATCATCATATAAATTTATATAAATATCACATTTCATTTGCCCCTACCTGAAGTAAAACCTATTTTCCATTCAGATCTCATTAGTAATATATGCAGCTGCTCACACAGTGTATGCATTGGCTGAAGTGTTTACATCATCGTTGACCGCTCTGATGGGTGAGCAGTAAAATTTGGGAGAACAAGGGTTGTTTCCTTGGTATTGACACCCGGATTTTGGCTTTTCGTTGTTTTCCAAAATCACTCGAGGTAAATACTTGGATTTTTTCTACAAAATCCTTACACTTAATGCACTCTCTCTGCTCTAATAACTTCACTGTAATAATAATTTAAAAAAAAGTCTTTCCTACTAGATACAAAATTTTTGTATGTACACTCCTAGTAAGATGTTACAGGCAGCAAACCTTAATACATACAAAAAAAAAAAAAACATTTACTATTTCTAGTAAACTGCTTCCTCAGAACTTTCAGTTTGCTGTACATGACAGGTCCTTTTAGGCATCACTGTTCGGGCGTAGTTTTGAACTACAGTATCGTTTGCTACAGGGCTCTCCTGATATAACCGGTCACCCTACTTAACCATTTGTGACACAGGTTTTCTTTAAATAAATTACGCAGTTCGACTCATTTATTATTTATATTAACTGGCCCTAAGCCACTAAGCTCTTATCTGGTTGTACAAAATAGTTCCACCACAGAGAAAAAGAATGCTCTTTCTACCTTTTTTTACCCAACCAGAGGAGTAAGCAAATCTTGAATGGGAAAACTATTAACTTCTTAACTCATGCCAAACATGCTCTGTATGAGCTACACTAGCCTCTATATCAAACAATAAAATGTTGCTTCTTTTCATTTAATACATTGGCATTCTGAATCTAGCTATCCCTCCAGATCCAAACCATGTTCTATTCAATACTGTCGCATTCTCCATACTCAACAGACTCTTCTTCTATCGCAGCCCAAACTGCACCGAAAACATTTGTGAAAAAACACACCACTGTCCAGCCCTTCAGAGGTACATGGCCTCATAGCAGTCCAAATTAAAAAGGGTCACCGGAAAGACGTGCCGCCCTACGGACAGCTGGCTCTGGCAAGCCAATAAATTTCCAAAATAATGCCTAGCATTATAGCCTGTATGTCCAGACACCTAATCTACTTCGAAGTTCTCTTCTTGAGACGGTCCTAAATCAATCTCTCTGTGTTGGCTTCTTTGAAAACGAACTAGATTTGGCTTGTTGCAGTGGCTTCTACGGAGTTCAATTCTTCTGATGCTCATGCCATCCAGCAGAAACGTACCTTTCTGTGAGTAAAAAAAAAAAATACACATTACATTTTGGAGAGAACTCTGATTTACTAACATCGTTAGAGGTCACTGATCTGTATATCAATCTTATACTTTTTGTAGATGATATAACGATTTAAAGTAACTAAAGAAATCCAGAAGACTTAAATTCTATTTCAACACAGTTTGAGGATTTATAGCTTGACTTGGGAGACATGCATCAATTAAAAAGGGTGTAAGACAAGGTTGTGGTCTATCCCCATTAATATTCAACTTGTATGTAGAAGAAGCAATAAAGGAAATAAAAGAAAAATTTTCATGTGGCATAAGTGTTCAAGGATAAAAAATCAGTATGCTATGATTTGCTGATGATATTGTCTTATTAGCAGAACAGGCTGAGGATATTGAGAAGCTACTGAATGGCATGAACAAAATACTGAAGGAAGATTTTGGATTGAATATAAATCAAAGCAAGACAAAAGTATTGAAATGTAGCAGAAATGATACCAATCACAGTAGATTAAATATAAAATCACATGCAATAGGGGAAATAAGCGAATTCTTCTACTTGGGAAACAAAATTACAACCGATGGCCGAAGCAAGAATGATGTTAAAAACAGAACACCACTAGCGAAAAAAGCCTTCATGAAAAAGAGAAATCTTTTAGTTTCAAACATTGATCTAGGAATTAGAAAGAACTTTTTAAAACTTTATGTGTGGTGCACAGCACTTTATGGTAGCGAAACATGGACTTTAGGAATACCAGAAAGAAAGAAAATTGAAGCATTTGAAATGTGGTGCTACAGAAGAATGCTGAAAATTAAGTGGACAGACAAAGTACAAAATGAACGAGTTTTGGAAATGATGGGTGAGGAAAGAAGTTTGTGGAAGAAGTTTACAGAAAGAAGAGGCATGCTGGTAGGGCATATTTTGAGACATGCTGGATTGGTTAATTTGTTAGTGGAGGGAAAAGTCGAAGGTAAGAAATGTAAAGGACGACAGAGATTAGAATATATGAAGCAGATAAATTGAAGACGTGGGTTGTAAGGGATATGTTGACATGAAGAGGTTTATTTAAAAAAAAAACCTCAACTGTTGCAGAAATAATTATTAGAAAAAAGAATTTGAAATATATAAAATCATAAATTTGGGGGAAAATATGTTGGTGTGATGCTCGGAAATAATGGAAAACAGAACGGACATGTTCTATGACCATTTTAAAGGTAGCATTAAAAAAAATAAGGCTACTATACCTTAGTGAATGTAACATTTCCCATATTAGAAGATATTAAATTAATTCATCTTCTTTTATAATTATTGTTTTACAGCTTGTAGACAGCAGGACGAGTAGAATAGAGACAGTATTGTTGGAAGGGCAACAGGGAAGAAAATTGACTGTTTCCTATATCAACTAAGCATCCCAAGTTTAATCTCAGGAAAACCATGTAAACCTTAAATTTTGGTGGACAGAAAAGGAACTGAACCTGGGTTTTTGCAAATTCCAGCCCCAATTGTTACATGTAACCCATCATTCTCAGAAACATTTGCAAAGGGCACCTCCAACACTTATGAAAGTGTTTTGAACCAACTGGCTTATATAATGCGATAGTTTCATAGACATATGTAAGCAACAATGGGCACATTTAAAGAGCGTTACAACAAGAGCACTAGATTTTACATAAAATATGGTTATCTGTAATAATAATAATAATAAAATAAATTGAATTATTTATAATGTACACATTTGGGAATTATGTATGGAACAACATATCAAATAAATGGCCACCACTTCTTTAGTGGCACAGATGTACTCTTCTATTAACATTTTCAAGTACAGTTTTGCAAAAATGTCACAGCACATTTTTGATACAGCATTCAATTTCAGTCTTCGTGGGCTTCTTGGCGTAAACCTGAAACTACAGAAAACCCCACAGGAAAAAAAGTCTATAAGCATTAAAATTAAAAATCGTGGTGGCCGATTCTAGTCAACAAACTGGGACATGAAATAATACTCATAAAAGACCATCAGTGTTGCACAGGCAGTTAGGCAAGTGGTACCATCCTGCCGAAGCTACTTGTCTTCAAGAGCAATACTTCCAATTGAGCCACAGTGAGGTTTGTTATCATGTTACAATAAAATTCACCATTAATGCATTTCCCGCCTCATTAAAAACAAAAAGGTTCAATGATTCCTCCAGTCTACAGTGCACACCAAATGCTGACATGTTGGGGATGCATTTGTTGCATTCGTGGATTTTCTGAGCGACAAATGTGGCAATTTCGCCAATTAACAAAGCCATTGAGGTGAAAATGGGCCTTTTTGCTGATGACTGTGTCCACAAAATGAGCATTCACATCTTGCTGGCCTAAGTTCTTGAATTGAATGGATTTTGTAAGCTTGGAGATTAAAATCTTCAGTGATAATACAGTGAAAAATGTCTGTTGAAATGTCCAGTTCTTGTGCACAATGACTAATCTAGGTTCCCGGAATCTCAGCTTCACTCTCAAGGACTGCCACGATGTTTTTTACTTAATGACCACTACGAGCTCGTGTCAAGTTGTTTTACACCAACAGCTGAACCAATATTTTTGATTATTCTTTCTACAGTTTATGAATTTGGAACATTATTCTACCAAAAAATTAAATGCACTTTATGAATCATGGTGATAAAATTTTTGATAGTACAGATTAAATATAAGGATGCAATGTTGAATTGTCTATGGCTCCATTTTTACTAACTCCTATCGACCTGTCACAATTACTGACCTGTAGAAACATAACAGCCAAAATGGCACGCAGTTCAAATCTTGTGCTCTTAAAACACCCTGTATTACAAAGAATGTGACTGCATTCTTTTGCCACTACAAGCTGCAAAATTTGTTTACAACCCCATACTTTGCTTCCACATCTCTGTAAAAGAGAGAGAACTCAAAAATCTAGTTGGTAACTGAATGGCTGTGTATCGATGTATGTTATTTTTGTACTGTCCTGAGACTACTGAAATCCATGTACTGTCTAGTTGTACACAGTTGATCAAAATAAATTGAAACCTTGCAGTGTGGGCCAGTGTTTCAAATTTCTTAAAAATTATCAAGTGGGCAACAATGTGTATAAGAAGAACATAAACAAAAGTTTCATTAATGTAATGGATAACCTGGAAACAAGAACTCACAAGAAAATAAAGATAATGCACCAATTTTTAGTGTGGGCCTTTGGTCACAAAAGGGATAGCAATTTTTTCATGTGCATCTCATATCTGCAGACACATGAAGCTTACAATCATCCTTATACTATCCTCATTTGGTCTTTAAACATTTTCTCTTTAAATATTCCAATACACAGGGAGCCCTACTTTCCCTCACATAGTAAATATCAACAATTGTACCCATTTACCCCATCCATTGTTAAGGTTATAATGATATACACCACTAGTCTACTTGCCCCACTATAAACACTCCATTCCCCATCATGAATATATTTTAGGTTTCCAACCCTAAAATAAAAATTTGTTCACAAAACCCAGCCGATAAATTCTCCAGAGCTATGCTATATTCCTCCCTCTCGGTGTAAGACCAACAGCCTTAAATTCATTTCTATATCCATAGATGCCACATATACTACAGAAAATATCAAGTGTCAACTTTCATCCAGCCACTGCCCTGATCTTAAATTAGATTCACCATGAATCGACTGTCTCTATGTACGAGTGGTCTCACTTATACAATGTGCATTAACTTTATATATCAGACAGTAACTAAGTGTGACAATTCTTACAATTTAAATCGATACACTGTGATTCACATTTCATATAAAAACACTAGCTCCTCAGAACTAGGAACTCAACCTAACTTCAAGTTCCAGGTTTACCCCTCCAATGCAGTACAGACTCACTCTCAACAGAGGATCGACACGATTTTAAGGGATTTTTAACAAACATCAGATCCTTTCACAAGTAAAAACTCCCTTATTTCCATGCATGTCAAATGCAACAATTCTCAAAAATACCTCTCTACAACTACTGCTCTCGCCATTAATCAGCCGTCCATTTGCACGAATTATTACAAACAGTCT
This sequence comes from Vandiemenella viatica, assembly GCA_031002005.1. Taxonomy (NCBI): domain Eukaryota; kingdom Metazoa; phylum Arthropoda; class Insecta; order Orthoptera; family Morabidae; genus Vandiemenella; species Vandiemenella viatica. Next base: position 118,104,174 of record CM061921.1, read on the forward strand.
AAACCAACAATCCCAATCACTTCTCATACCAGTTCCTACAACTACGCCAATTTCAACATCTACTTCACAGTCCAGTCAGTCAGGCCTTTAACTAACAACATACATATTTGAACGTTCTAAGAAGCAGACATCACCTCCAACCCCAAACTCGGGTTACTTGCGTATCTTCCCTCCCCCCACTCTTAGGTTCCCTATTTACCCACCCCACCACTGCTGCTGCTTCCTCACATAGCAAACTGAGCAATAATGTTCACCCACCACACTCCACAGCCTCCAGGTAATTTTTAGGTTCATATTTTTAAGCACGTGGGTTTGATTCCAGTCTGGCAATCCTGATTTTGCTTTTCCACAGTTTCTCAAAATGACTCCTGATCCTTTCATAAAGGTATAGCAGATTTCCTACTCATTCCTTAACTACAATCCTATTGTTTTTGTGGCTGTAAACAGCTCCCCCCACTTTTTATTCTAAAAATAGCAGACTCCGACAACACTAGAAAGCTTATAGAAAATGTGAAACCATCCCCCATAAGATCAAGGATTTGACCAGGTGCTTAGTTTACTTGTGCCCTGGCTGTTTTAATTCAGTTTACTTTCTCACAATCCAATTTTTTGTTATATTGCACTCAATAGCTTTGTCCTTTTACAAGGTTGACATCTGATAAATTACAGAGATGCCAATAGCTGTCAGTGAATCCTAAAAGAGCTTTATTGGAATCCTTAACACACACCTGTATATCACGTTTTCCTGCAACTTTTCTACAATGAAATTTTTATCTTCAGCCATATGATGCAATAAAATTTTAAGCTATTCACTATGTTATCTAAACACTGATAAGAAATCACTTTCAATGTAATGATTTAGTCAAAAGGTGAAGAGCCAACACTAAAAATGTTTTCTTGTACATGTCGTATATTTAGCTGTTGTACGTAACAGTTCCCTTCTCCATTTTCACTCAATTCCTCTAACCAGCAAATCTTTATTCCACCTAATGAATGATTTTTCCAGTACAATATAATGCATGATGTTTGGGCTCTATGTAATTAGTGTACAGGAAAACTAAAATTATAATAGTCAACAAATGGATATAAAATGTTTCCAGCTAGTTTCTTGCCAACAGGCTATTGGATGCACTCATTCCTATAATCACTGTTCTCTTTAATGAAATACTGTCCATAGAAGTGCATGAAAATGAGCTGTATTTATTGAATTTTTAGGAATTTCCATTCTAAGCATATGTTGGCCTCACACTGCTACAATCAAGCAAAAATGTTTTGAATATACTTTGTGACTCTTCTGAGGTTTACTGTACCCATAACTATTAATAGAAGATAGACATTTGGATACAGTAAAAACTGACAGCAAAAAGGTCTTATTTTACGCTTTGGGCTCTTTTGAACATCAAACATCAATCACCTATTACCAAAGATAAAGGCAGCAAGATCATACACAAATCTATGACTATACCATTTTATGCACATTGCCAAACTAAATCCAAATAATAGGTGTACACTGACTGACACCAACTATGTCAACTCAAAACACCAACACTTAAAAATTGAAGATTTTTATTCACAACACTCAGATAGGAGAAACTGTATTAACATTTTGAAATCTAAGGATAAAAAAAGGCTTTGAATATACTTGTGTACAAGACTACTGATGTGAAACTGCCACTTGTCACACTGAGGTTTCAAATTTCTTAACAAAACCTTCCAGTTATTATATAAGGGAAGTACAATTCTTGTTTATTACATTCAAATCAATAGTTTTCTTTTTTTTAACAAATTGGTCTATTTATGTACATAATTGAAAATAAATTATCACTATCTGAAGTAATCACTTGGTATTATTACAAGGGAAATTTTAAACATACACTGAAATTTTACAGTTTTGGCACTGTTACACATTTTACTGTGGTCAATTTTATACTAAAACAAATTGTTCACATTCACACAACAAAATTCTTTTTCTGAGGAAAAAAAAAAGCAGTGGAACATCAAATTTTCCAGTAAGTGAAGAGTAAACTACACTGAAGTTATATAAGATAAAATATAAGTGCTAGAACAAAACCCTTACAACACAGGATTGCGAGGTGGTATTGAAATAAAATGAATACAAATTAGGCGAAAAGTTTCCGAGCGTCACACTGTGGTAACCTCATTCTCATGGCAATAATGTCCTACAAATATCGAGATATTAAATGAGAAAAAGAAAGTGATATAAATTTTGATAAATCTTGTTTGCTGCATATAGTTAAAAGCACTATAATTGCTACACAGCCACATTAGGCAACTCTAATGCCTTCTCTTATTAATCAGCTATGATGTTAATACCAAAGAATAAAAGTTAAATGAAATTTCCTCTGAAAACTGTAATGTCAGAGGATCAAAAACATGACAGTGGTATGATGTGCACATTATAATATTATATAACTCTTCCCAATTTTATGCATAGATAGAAAAAATTCAACTAGAGGCAGAAAAAAAATCCAGACACTTTTCTATTATTCACAGATATAACAAAGAGGGAAAAAAGTATGCACAGTAAAATGCCAACATATTGCATTTATATAAAAAAAAAACTTTAAATTGCATTTTGATTGCTAATACATTTGGAGTCAGCATTACACAAAATTATTTTTTCAATGAGTGGACAGAATTGATAACTCTTATCGTAAACAATTATTTCTCACTTAGTACTCAAAATAAATACTATAGGCTAGCAGTTACATCACTTTTGGGGGGCACTACTTCTAAAACAAATGATGGAGAAATTGTGCAGTTTTCAAATGCAAAAAACTTAAAAAAAAAAACCAGATGACTCTATAATACCTTTTACCCTCCAGGATACTTATTTCAAATGGTTTCAAGGTGACATTATCGCATATACTCAACACCCACTTTCAGTCGCGACGCTGACGGAATAAAGTTCAGCTGTGCTGTGATTACATCCGTCTATTCTACACATCAGTCTAAACCGTTACTGAAATACACAAAGTGCTCCCTAAGTGACACACAACATCGTTTCCTCATTTTATACTGTGCAAGTACTGTTTTTAGTTAAGCTCTTTCACTTATATTTCCATACGAAGGCCAGGTTCAATCAAGAAACTGAATGCAAATATATTCTATATATTAAAAAGGAAAGAAATCATTAATTTATACAATAGTAACTTGTTCCACTCTAGTTTCACCATATTTAGAATACTCAGCCAGTAGCGCCCAAGGACGCCATAAAGATTATTGCCGACTACACGTACGCTCCCCAACTTGGACCGTTATTGCTTATGTTTGAGTATGTACACAAAAAACCTGTGCAAACCGACGTTCGTAATAAAACGAGTAAAAAATAACGACATATACCTATAACTGTAAATCCCTTTCAATTCTCTTACTGTACAGTACTTGTGGACGTGTTTTAAAACTATGTACAGAGAAAAAATGTATAATATAAAGTATACAGTAGTAAAGGAAACATTATTTGGCAGTATTTCAAAATACTGTACACGATAAATAATGATAAAAAAAGGGAGTTAACGGTACAGTTACGAATTGTGTGAGCCGACGACGTGCAGTGACGTTTCTTGTAAAACCAAGAAGCCGGCGAGAACGGTACTCTCAGTACCAGTCACCACCACTCCACTTGTCACTTTTCTACGACGACACCACACGGTCTTCCAGAGTGTTGAGGCAAGACAATTCAGATCAAAGCACTTGGGACAGCATAAACAAAATGTCTCCATAACTGCTCACAATACACTATCAAAATTGACATTTCAACCAGATCACTTCTCACACACTTAAGTTCTCGAGTGAAGCTACGCGGCAAAAGCCGGGGTTACACCAAAAAGCCCTCAGACAGGTTGGCAGTTATCTGGGCTCTCATTGTCTGAACACTGTTCATTATTTTCTTCTGATGGCCAACTAAAGTTATTCCGAGTGCAGTGAGCTCCTTAACAGTCACTCTGATGACAGCATCCATGCTGGTGATACCTGCCCTCTCAAAATTTTCTAAGTACCGTGCCATCTTGATGGAGTTGAGCCATTCCTCTACAGACGTGAACTGTGTCATATCAGGAGCGTCTGGAGCGAGAGGGTTTGCAGTCCTGCACAAATAAATATTATATCAGTACCATGTATGTAAAATAAACCAGATAGATCATGTATTGTTTGATGCAAGACACAGAAGCATAGTAGATGTTAGAAGCCTAAGGAGAGCAGTGGTCCCTGTTAGTTACAATACGTCAAAGGAACAGGAAAAGGAGGACAAAAATGAAGCATTTTCAGTGGCACTGTAGAACAGATTTAAAGAAACACATGAAACAGAAGTTAGGGTAGCAAGTACAGATGGCTTAAGAGTGGTAATGGAAAAAGTTCTGGAGCCTGATAGAGAGAGAAAATTATCAATGAGGAGTGTAAAGAGATAACAGAGAAAAGCTGCCATTAAGAACTGTTTGGCAGGCAAAAATAATGAAAAAGCAGTTAAAGAATATAAACAAGTCTGTAGAAAAATGAAAAGAAAAATTAGAAAACAAAAAAAGGAAGTACACTGAAGCCAAAATAGAGCAGGCAGAAAAGGACAAAAAATAATGTTAGAGAATTTTACCATACAACAAAATATTACAATAAAAGCTATGTAACAAAGATAGACCTAATTAAATATAATGGTGGAAACCTTACATAAGGAACGATCAAAAGGAAACAAGCCGAAGTCTGGAATGTGTTAACCGGTGAAAGAATGGTAATATCGTTGTGTCAGTAATAAAGAAGGTTTCTGAAAAGAGCCCGGAAGTCCACGTGCCTGCTGCAATCGGGACACGAGTGCAGGTCACGTGACAACAAAGCTAGCAGAAGCACACACGCATCAGTCGTCTAGCGCTCATTCGTGTTGTAAGCAGTGAGATTAATCTTGGTGTCAGCACTTCGAACCAGAATCGAAACGACAAAGTCTCTGGCAGAAGCGTCGAGGATCGTCGCCACCAATAAAAATCCAAGGTCATCCACACAAGTGCAGGAAAGGTTATGCCAACATTCTTCTTTGACCAAGACGGCCCCCTTCTGATAGTCTTCCCGCAGTGTGGGACAACAGTGAAAGCCCAGCGTTACTCGCAAACCTTGACCACCCTTCGCCATGCAATCAAATCAAAACGACCAGGCGATTAAACCATTTTTGGTCCCCAAAAAAAGGCTCTTAGGAGCAAACAATTCACCTTGAACGACGACGTCAAGCAATACGTGCGGAACTGGTTCATATCGCAACTCCAGGACTTTTACGAGACAGCCATTCACCGCCTCATGTCGCAGTGGGAGAAATGCTGCAACAGCCAGGGCCAATACTTCTGAAATACAGGTACTGGTTTCTGTTCCTAGCCCTCCGGCTCGTTACTTTTTGAACCAATCTTATAATAGAAAATGGGAAAGTGTTAGAAGACTGGAGATGACATTCGTGCAAACTTCTAAACAGCAGTACACATGTGATCAGTGAAAATGTCGAGGTGAATTTTCAAAATGTGCAACCATGGGTGGAACTACTGACACTGGTACAGATAAAGAATACAATTAGGTCAATGAAGAGAAAAAAGATGCCGGGGATAGATGCTATAAGTGCAGAGACACTGCAAGAGGCAAAGAAATAGTAGAACTGAAAATACGTCAGCTTGTCAGACTAATTGAGAAAAATAAAAAATACCTGAAGAATGGAAGGAAGCAGTGAGTTGCTCAATATTAAAAGAAGTAAGATGCCATGATCTGTGAAAATTATAGAGGTATCTTGCTATTATGTGTTGCATACAAAGTTTTGAGTTTGATATTGGATCATATATAGAGGAGACTTTGGGATACCAACAGACAGGATTCATGAACAACAAATTAGACCATTCGTCAAATGCGTGTCCTGTGGAGAATAACTGAGAAAATGCTGGGGTAGGTATAACCTAAACTGCCTTACACGTGACCCCTGGGTGGTGCTAAGAAAGCCACAGTGATAAGATGTGACCGAACTGTCTGAATAGACCTCTCGATCAAAGGATACACAAAAAGGAGCCAGACAGTCCTTTTCAGGACCCACAAGCTTGTAGAATTGGACCATCTCTACGCATTTGTCAACTGAATATTGAAGGAATAAGTCGAGCAAAATGTGAATATCTTTCCAGACTTGCACAGAAATATGCAGTCGATGTCATTGTGCTCCAAGAAACTCACACAGATACAACACGGAGCGAGAATACCAGGTTTTAAATTAATAGCCTTTAATTTTCATCCCAAGTACGGCCTCGCAACTTATGTCAAGAATGATTTGCCAAATTACCAACTCCTGTCAGTAAACTCTGATAATGACATTTATACAGTCACGGCAAAAGTTGAAAACCTCACGATAGTCAATGTGAGCAAGCCACCTGAAAATATTTGGCATAACCCTCCTTTTCCACCTCAACAACACCCAACTGTAGTACTTGGCGACTTCAACAGTAAACATCACCTCTGGGGCTATAGCAAGAATGACCTTAATGGTGAAAAACTTGAAAGCTGGATGGAAACTGATAATCTGGAATTAATTTATGACGCAAAAGATCTGCCGACCTTTCATTCAGCTTGATGGTTCCAAGGATACACTCCAGACCCAGCTCCAGAGTGCAATCAGTCAAGTTCATCGTTCAATGGTCAAGAATTTTCCTCACAGTCAACACAGACCTGTTATCCTGGAGGTAGGAACGTCTATACCTGTTATACGATCGCATCCTACACCAAGATGAAACTTCAAGAAAGCCAATTGGATTGAATTTGCAAAACAGACTCCAATATCAGATGGATTAAACCAACCTACAATAATTATAGCAGGTTTGTTTGGGTCATTTAAGGTGTAGCTAGACGATGTATTCCTAGGTGATATCAGCAAAGAGTACATCCCTGGTTGGAGCCCAGAGGGTGAGAATTTATTAATGAAATATGAGGAACATCCAACCTCTGATAATGTAACACGCTTCCTTCAATCACTAGATGAGGGTCGTAGAAATATCTGGCATCACACAGTAGAATCCTTGGATTACACCCACTCTAGCAGAAAAGCCTGGTCTGTCATTAGAAAATTAGACTGCTCAATCCTTGTGATCAGAAGATCAAAAACTGCCATCAATCTGAATGATTTTGACAAACACTTAGTATCGGTTTCTAAGAACACAAAAGATAAGCAAACCAAAAGATATATCAGATTAAAATTATGCAAAAAAAAAAAAAAAAAAAAAGCAGCCCCACAATCTTCAGAATTCTCCATTCAGTTCCAAGAAGAAGAAACCAAAGATGCAATCAAACAAATGAAACTGGAAAAAGCAGCTGGATTTGATGGTATATATCCTGAACTTTTGGCCCACTGTGGACCAGCTACAATGAAATGGTTTACCAACTACTTCTCAAATATCCTGTAAACAGGAAACCTCCCACCATTAATGAAGACAACAAAAATACTAGCCATATTGAAACCAAATAAGGACCCTACAAAAGTGGCAAATTATCAACCAATAGCACTTCTAAGTGTCACATACAAACTCCTTGAGCGCCTGATCTACAATAGAATTTCTGAAGTGATCAATAACCACATTCCCATAGAACAAGCAAGATTTAGGCCAGGGAGAAGTTGTAATGACCAGGTTTTCACTCTCACCTCTCATATTGAAAATTGGTTTGAGAAGAAATCAGTAAATGTGGCTACCTTTTTGGATCTGTCAGCTGCCTATGATACTGTTTAGCAAGAAGGATTTCTTCTGAAATTTGTGAGTATTATCCCATATCGAAAATTTACGGAACTACTTAACAACATGTTGAGCAATAGATACTTTCAGATATACTCTGATAATGACAGAAGCAGAATATTTATACTAAATGATGGTTTACCCCAAGGATCTGTTTTAGCATCCCTCCTATTAAATTTGTATACTCATGATCTACCGGAAACATCTTCAAGAAAATTTACTTACGCTGATGACATTTGTTTGGTGAACCAGAACTCCCAACTTTTCTGCTGCAGAAACAACCTTATCAGCTGATCTGGAAAAGTCAGATGACTACTTCAAGAAATGGTGCCTCCATCTAAATCCTCAGAAAACAGTTATTTCAACATTTCATTTATGCAACAGACAGGCACACTATAAACCAGAAGTTAAATTCATTGCCGTATTGTGGCACACCAAAATATCTGGGTATAACACTGGACCGAAGTCTAACTATCAAACGGCATCTCTCAAGCGTGGCTGACAAAGTCAAAATGAGAAATAATATTCTCCAAAAGCTTGCAGGTACTTCATGGGGAGCCAGTGCTCACATTCTAAGATCCGCAGCCTTAGCTCTGTCATACTATGTTGCTGAATACTGCTGCCCATCCTGGATCAATAGTGCTCATACAAAGAATATAGATGTGCAACTCAATCAGGCAATGAGGATAAATACGGGATGTATTCACAGTATGAACACCATATGGCTTCCAGTGCTATGCAACATCTCACCCCCAGCACTAAGAAGATCAGAAGCTCTCTTAGAAATCTGGAAAAATATTCTGAAGAACCCTCAGCTGCCTATACATCAAGACATTATTCAAGCAAAACATCAATGCCTGAAATCAAGAAAACCACCATGGCGCACAGCAATCAACCTTACAGAGTCCTCTTTCAACATCAACAAGCTGTGGACAACTCAATGGGAGCAGTCATCAGTAGCCAATAAAAATCTAATTGAGGATCCCTCAGTAAGGTTACAAGGTTTCGATCTCCCCAGGCGGTGAAGATGGCGGCAATGAATCTAGTCGCCGAAATATCGTGTAACAACGCACTCTTGACTCGGCTAGTCACCCGAGAGCAGTTTATACAGATGATATAATGTTATATAATAAGATCAATATGGCAGAAGACTTAACAGCTGCAGGATGACCTGGGTAGTTCAGCATGGGATGAAGATAAATGCAGAGGTGTCTGATTATGATTATGGGGGAGAGAAGGAATTGCTTGTTGAGAACTTGAAATGTAGATAAATTGGCATAACATTTGATAATAATCTCAAATTGGCAGGACACATAGGGCAAGTGGTACGAGAAGGTTTCAAAATACTTTATTTACTGGAGAGTGATGAGGGAATGTACCAAAGAAGTGAGTGAACTGGGTTACAAAACTCTGGTCAGACCACTGCTTGAATATGATGATGTAGTATGGGACCCACAGTTTGGGTATCAAATACAGAAGTTGGAGGGGGAGCCAATAAGGACTGCTAGATTTGTCTGTGGAAATTACTGCAGGGCACAATCAGTAACTGATATGATAAAGGAGCTGAAACGGGATTCATTAGAAGACAGGAAGAGGGTGAAGAGAGTTGTGGGAGTGTAAAAGGGGTATACTGTAATTGTAAGCTTCCGAACCCTGTCAGTTAGAGCTGTGTCATGACGTGTGCAGCCGACGTTTCGACAGCCATACTGCTGTCTTCTTCTTGGGCAGAACTGCACGATGATGGTCGAAACTTCAGCTGAACACATAGTGACACTGCATCATCTGAACAGCCAAGAGACAAGGAGTATACTGGTGATGAGGCATCGAAAAATATTGTTGGAAGAATTAAGAGAGGCGTGTGGTAGGGAAAAGATAACCGTGGCCTCAAGCTGAAACACTATTTCAGGCAAACGGGTGAGAGAAAATTTTCTTTCATAAGTAAGGGGGTCGGAGATTGGAATAATTTAACAAAAAACGTTGAAAGAATTGGGAATTAACATTAGTAGAGGGCAAAAGTACGTGGGTACAAGAAAGGGGGGAAAATTTGGATATAGGGAAATTGTAACCGGGGCATGCGCTCAATTGCAAAAAATAAACTGAAAATTCTAGCTTATGCAGATGATGTAATGCTAATAGCCAAAAGCAAGGGAGAGCTGAGACACATGATAAAGGTGCTAGTGAAAGAAATCAAGAAAATATCACTGAAGATAAACGCTGAGAAAGCAAAACACCTTCCAGCCAGTATACGTCATAGTGTCTGACCTAGGATCACATATGAGGTCTGTTAGAAGTATGTGACCTTATTTTTTTTCAAAAAACCTGATGGATTTGAATGAAGCACACTTGCATGAGCCGACCTCGAACCTTCGTGCGCATACGTGAATTTTTTCCCGTCTGACGATAGCGTCAGTTGATGGAAAGCGGCATTTGAGTGAGGTTGTGTGTAGTGCTCTCGTCAGTTTTTAATGCAAGAAAAGTGACGGAATGACTGGAGCAGTGCTACTGCATCAAATTTTGTCAGAAACTGAGCGACAGCCACGTGAAAACCGTTTGGAAGATTCAGATGGCTTTCGGTGATGATGCTAGGGGCAACAGAAAGATTGAAGAGTGGTACAACCGGTTTGAGAGCGAGCCACACTCCAGTCGGCCAGGGTATTGCCAAAGTGGACACTGTGGTGATGCAAGACCGTCGTGTGACTATCTGAGAAATTGTGGAAGAGGTGGGCATCAGCACTTTTACAGCACATTCCATTGTGACCGAAGATTTGGCCACGATGTGTGTCCGCAAAATTCGTGCCAAAGCTACTGATGGCGGCGCAAAAGCAACTTTGTTTTGAAGTACTGCAGAACATGCTGGTCTTAACAAATAGTGAGCCTAGTTTCCCGAACACCATAATCACTGGTGACGAGTTCTGGGTCCACAGCTATGACCTGGAAACCAAATCCCAGCTGTCACAGTGGAAGCATTCCTCGTCACCAAGACCAAAGAAGGCCCACCTAGTGCGTATCAATGTCAAAGTGATGCTGACTGCTTTCTTTGACTCCTGCAGTGTAGTATACCACGAATATGCACCACAGTGTCAAACGATCACCAATGAGTACTACAGGGATGTCCTCCTTCACCTATGTGATGCTGTGTGGTGCAAGAGACCGGAGTCAACAGGAAATTGGCGCCGCCATCATGCCAATGCTCCAGCACATTCCTCGCACTTGATTCAGATTTTTTTTTTAAACAAAAAAAAAAAACAAGACTCCAGTGGTTCAACAGGCTCCTTACTCTCCTGATATGGCCCCCTGCGACTTCTGGCTGTTCACCAAACTCAAGAGGCAATTGAAAGAAAAGTAATTTCAGACAAGAGACAACATTATGGCTACAACGACAGCAGAGCTAAACTCTATTCCAAAAGAGGCTTTCTCAGAATGCTTCCAACAATGGCGTCACTGTTGGGACAAGTGTGGGAGTCCCAAGGAGACTACTTTGAGGGTGATTAGGTTTCCAATGCTCCAGGTATGCGGTTTTTTCCCCCCGGCCAAGGTTGGATACTTTTCTAACAAACCTTGTATATTGATGAAGTAGCTTTAGAAAAGTAGATTTTAAGTACTTGGGGGGGGGGGGCTGTTAGATGAGATAAACATTATGGATAAGGAGATTCTGGCAAGGATACCGCCAGGAAATATGTGGATTTTTTTGATAGGGAAAATTTTTTGAAGTCAAAATTATTGTCAAGAACATCAAAACTTAGGATAGGCAAGACCAAAATAAAGTCAGTAATATTGCATGGTGCTGATTTATGGACTCTTGACTAAAAGAATGGAGAACCAGTTAATGACATTTGAAAATGGGATTCTTAGACAAATGTTTGATCCAGTTAAAGATGGAGAAGAAGAAAAAATAGATAGCTATGAGATTTGAAACAATAAATGGGAAAAAAAACTAAGGTGGTGTGATCATTGTGGGCATTGACCTTATATTTTTTAGATTTTAAGCTGTCTTTTAATACACCTCTATGTAAGGGAAAACTGTAGCAATTTGTCACCATGATACAATACTTTCAGATGGGGCAAGTATTTACCAATCACAATAGTTTTTTTCAGCAAAACACAAACAATTAATCACAGAATCTTCAGCTTAACTACCTTGTTACGATTAACCTATCAGGTATTTATTTTAAACTAGATCAGTGTACAAACATCACAAATAAATTTTAATGTCCATGATGCTGACAAGAACTCGTATTTGAATAAAAATATCTATAGCCATTGTCAAGGATCCCCTAATGGTAGGCATGGTGGATGCACTATGTCATCTTGTTCCCAATTGGCCATTCATAACTGGTGGGACCTTTTTGGAAGCATGTACATTCCAGACATTTTCCAACAATTCTTCTGCTTACAAATTTGCTGCTATCTCATTATTTGAATCAATAAGTTACTGGTTTTGCTCAGATGAAATGCAGCATCTAAGTTGATAAAATAATCTGAGATATGGACGATTGATGCAACTGAACGAAGCCTGAAACCCACAATGAGACAGTAGTGAAATTTGTAAGCAGAAGAAGGAAATGTCTAGAATGTGTGTGCCTCTCAATAGATCCCACCATTAATCAACATCCAATCAGGAAAGAGTTGACATAATTAATCCAGTATGCTGTAAATAAGGAGGTAAGATCTACCTGCTGCAGTTCTTGACAATGGCCGCAGACTTCATATAGCCGAATGTCATGGTCTATCGATGGACTAGTTTCCTCAGAAAGTTCTGTTCAAATACAAAGCTGAGAAAGACTTCCTTCTTATATTAAGAGACTGCATTTCTCTATAACTGTTTGGTTAAAATCATATTTGTAGTTGAGTTTTCAGTAAAATGGCCATATGACCCTAAATTTTTCCATAGTTTTTTTTAACCTAATTCCATAGTCGCCTCCGCTACAGAATCTCTTGATTACAAAATAACAGAGTACTAAAAAATTAATTATGAGAAACTGTACAAGATAAAGTTTTGAAGATCCATGTAAATCACTTAATGTTCACATTTTAAACTGTTGTATTTACATGGGGGTTGTTCGATAAGTCCTTAAAAATGGGCAAAAAAAAAGAAAAACAAATAATTTTATGTAGATTCTTAATTTTTCAACTTAATCTCCTTATACTTTTATACACTTTTCCAAATGCTTCTTTAACTTGTCCTCCAAAAATCAGGATTTTGGAAATTCTGAAAAATAGCCATCTGTTTGGGAAATGACCTTCTTCGACATAAACCATTGTCTGCCGAGCCATTTCTATGTTTTGAAATGAATAAAAGTAACTGGTGACTACAGTGAATGCTGTAATAATTCAAACTTTAATACCCTAATTTTGGCTATTAAAACTTTGCAGGTGAGAACCCATGCATTGTCCTGATCGAAGAGGATCTTTTTCAAATGAAGATTTTTTTTTTATTAATTTCTTCACCTAACTGGTGCAATAATGCAATATTTACAGTGCGAAATTGTTGAAGAGAAAATATCATCTGCTGTGAGATCTCCACCCATAATAGCTATATCTGCAGATAACAATGAGTATTCAAATGAGTATCACGGTGATTCAGCAATGGACACGTGTGGCAAACTGGAAGATCTAATTGTGGTCATGAACATTGAAAAACGGTTCAAACAGCTATCACTTTACTTCGATAAGGAACTTACAAACTAGAAAACGTCACGTATAAAAATAGCAGGCTCGAAGGAAAAGATAGTCCAATGGCCACTGGCTCAAGCAATGCTAATCGGCAGAATGACCCAATTGCAAGGCTTCTAAAGGAAAACAATATAGTGACCTTGAAACCTGGAAAAGCATATGCTCCAGCAGCTTCTAGCACTGCTATCCTCACAAAAACAAAGGCGTAGAGGGCAAAAAACCAGAAGGGGCAAGGGAGGTTCAACAGAAATTTACTGAAAAACTAGACCCTAAAAAAAAGATCAGACAAGGATCAAGAGCACGAGGACCACAGAGAAAATGTTAAATGTGGAAACCCAGTCAAATAAGGATACTAGAAAACACAAAGCTGCAAGAGGAACTTAAGTGCGAGCTGTCTAAGATAAAATGGTCATTAATAATATTGTACGACATTCCAACTGGAATGAAAAAAAGAGGAACTGCGCAGCTATTTACTACCCAAACTTTGGGGGAACAGTAAGCAAACCCAATTATGAGAAAGGCTTCATTCTAAACTACAGAACAAGCCATAAGGGAAAACCCACTGCTCATCGTGTGGCAGAAGTAGATCCACAGCTTAGAAAAATTATTATTGCCAAATGACAACTATATATGGGCTTCCAATCAATAGCCATTTAAGACTTTTTAGTAGTACCTAAATGCCTAAAAGTAATGATCTAGGGCATGTCGACAAGTATTGCAAAAAAGAAAAGTTCACTTGCTTTCATTGTGGTGAAGAGGATCACAACAGATCTGAATGTGAAAAAAAGGGACAACCTCCCATTTCCGTGCCTTGTATGAAGTGAGGGAAGAGGGTAAATTGTTCATCTAAGGACGACTGTGCCACATACCAGATGTTGCTTCAAAGAACCATAAATAAAATATATTATGGACAGTAAGACCATAACAGATATCACTATCAACAAAATTCGACAGTCAAGAGGATTTCTCCATCTGATATAAAGAGAAAATAGTACAAGCCTCCAAGATTAAGGCTCAGACTGACGGCATCAGAGTACTGAAAACAGAAAAGAGTAAAAGAAGTAGTAAAACTCGAACCTAGCTCACAGACTGCTGGAGAGGGGGGGAGGTATTAACCAAACAACAAGCAACAAAGGGCATTATCATGAAAGCTAACATCAATGTATCACAAAGATGCAACCCTGCCAAAATTTACAAACGGTGCGAAAAGGCAATATGACTGGCAAGACTACAGGAAATGTCACTCCTCAAAATTGCACCAAGGCACATAGTTAGAATGGGATGCAGCAAAGGGAGGTCCGTAACATTTTCAGTTCTGGAAGCCATAGATAGGATACAGTTGAAAGTAGCAGATCTTCCCGTAAGTCTAGTTCATCTAATGGAGCTTGTTTTAGAAGTGTTTGACAGAAGAAAAAAAGAATTTGACCTTGAAGATTTATATGGGCAACTAGTGATAACACATGGCCAAAATTGCTAATTATTATAGGCAACAATGACACAAGAGTCACATACACACACCACCCATGAGGAACTACAGACTCAACGTAGCACAACTTGATGGAAGGCCACTAAGGCCGTGTTATTAGAAATAACAAGAGTTGCAGAGGAAATGAACTTCAACATTGTGTGTGTTCAAGAACCGTATACCACTGCAGGGAGGGTACCAAATATGCCTGTCACGTCACAAGTAGTATGTGAAAGTGAACAATAACTGCTATAATTGTACTTAACAGAAAATATACAGGCATGAGGATCACCCAGTTATGCAATGACAACATCACTTGCATACAAATAACAACACGCTATGCAAGAATTGTGATTGCTAATCTCTACTTTCAACAGCTGGGAGACATATATAAACAAAACTTGGTTTTAAACCCATAGGGACTTATGTACCAGCTAGCTGAACAGAAAATAAAATCACCTATCATTTTTTCTACACTCAGGAAAGAAGATGGAACTATGAAAAGCGGGTGTCAGAATTCTGGTAAACTACTCCTGAAAACGTTCTCGTTGGACGACCAGCCGGAGTCTAATTCGGAGGAGCACGAGTTGACAAGGCGACTAATGAACAACGATGGTGATTCGCTAACGAGGAAGTAAATACTGCAATAAGCACGCTGAAAAGGAATAAAGCACCAGGGCCTAATGGGATAACAGCAAATGTGATACAAGCTCTAAGTCAGCAAACAGATCCTTATCTTGTCAATTTTCTGAATGCTGGCCTACTGCAGGGAAGGTTACCCCATTGTTAGAAAGCATCGAGCATAAAAATTATAAGCAATGGAGAAGATAAGGACCCTTTGCTACCAAAATCTTACAGACCTATTTGCCTACTCGACATTCTCAGAAAAATTACTATATAACAGAATTAAAGAATTCAGATTACTGAAAGTTATGAATCAGCAGCAGTTCAGCTTCCAGAAAGGTAGGTCAACAGAGGATGCCATAAATGAAGTTCAGAGTCAACAAGCAAAAATTATGTCACTGCCACATTAATTGACATCTCCAGTGCCTCTGATAATCTATGGTGGCCGAGTATGTTCGTCCGACTAAAGAGAGTTAGGATGCCTAAGAGTGTTGTATGAGAGCTTGAAAGACTATTGTCTTGGGAGAACTGCAGTACTTCACAACTCTGGTCAACCACTGATGAAAGGATGTGCACAAGATTCAGTACGTGGCCCAGAATTGTGGGATATTGCTCTGCAACCTGGCCTCAACAGACTCATAGGTCTGTCAGAGCTCGAAGGAGTTGTAGCATTCACAGATGATATTTTGCTGTTAGTTGGAGGAAGTAATCGAAGAGAGATTGAGGCAAATAGCAAGGAAGTAATGAAAGTGCTGGAATGTTGGTACAAACAAGTTAAACTCCAGCTAGCACTCAATGTATACTGATGAAAGGAGCACTGGAATGCAATCATACTGTGAAGCTTGGAGAAAATTCTATCAAAAGACACAAAACAGTAAGATACTTAGGGGGTTATTCTGGATGAGCAGAGGAATTTTAATGATCACATTAGCTATATATGCCAAAGAACAACTGCAACGATGAATAAAATAATTAGCATCGAGCACAGGAGATTTCCAATCCAATTGCTGCCTATTAGATTATACCTTGGCGCAAATACCACAGTTATTGTAAGTTATGGTGCAAGCACATGAGTGCATAGAATAAGATTGGTTAAACCTGCAAGGGATATCAGACAAATGAAACAAGGAATGCTCTTGCGTCTTACAGGTGCATTCAGAACTACCCCAACGAATGCATATGTGGTCATTCTTGGAATATGTCCTTTAGACCTGGAATTAAGAAAAATGGCATCAAGTTAAGGGCTACAAAAAGGAAACACTGTCAAGGTATCAGAGATTCTGGACCAAGTGGTTTCCCATAAGACAAACATTAAAAACTGTATTTTAAATGGATGGCAAGAACAGTAGAACACTTGAGAAACAGAAAGGAGAGTATCTGAAATACTTCCAGACATCAGAGAGAGGATGCATATGAAGTACTTCAATCAATCCCAAGGGTTGATACATTATCTCACCTGTCACGGACCGTATCAAATATATCTCTACAGGATCAATAGGGCAGAGTGCGATCTATTCATGTTCGGATCTCCAGAAACACCTGATCGTATACTTTTTTAATGCACATTAGTAGATGATTGAGACAAACAGTACAGAGTGAAGCTCATGGGAATATAAATATATATATATTTTACGCCTCGGCTGCTAAGGTCATTAGAGGTGGGATGGGACTGGGGACAAAGAACGGGAAGGAATTCGGCCATGGCCTTTTTGATGGAAGCATCCCGGCATTCACCTAGAGTGATTTTTGGGGAAACCATGGAAAACCCATATCTGGAAGCCCGGATGGGGATTCGAACCCGTGTCCTCCCGAATGCGTGGCCAGAACGTTAACTGTTCACCCACTACGCTCAGTGCTCACGGAAAAAAACTACCTCGTAAATATTAAAAGGCAACCTCCTCTGGGAAGAGCCGGACAAGTTGGCAAATGTTGTGAGAGATGCAGCTAGGGAGTGGTATCAGCTACAGCATAGGCAGCAACCTCCCAGTTTATCACAAACCATGTAGGGAATGGATCAAGATATCCAAAATCAGCAAAAAATTATGTAGACAACTAAATGGAATGCTGATACTGGAAGTGTGGCTTCTGCAATTTGCCGAACTTATTCCTCAACAGGTGCCAGCAGTAAATGAACTTTACTGCTGAAAATTCAATTTTTAGTTTTTAAGTTTTATTGGGTAACAGTATTAGCAATAAGGTGTGATAACTTACAGTGGTTAGCAATAATATTATATTAATTGTACATTATATGTAGTAGATAGGATTTGTGTTCTAAAAAATTTACTATTTAGAAAACATTACCATTATGGATTAAAAGTTTATTATAGACTCTAGTGGATGAACTATCTGAATGTACAGATAAATAAAAATAAATAAACCATATTTCATCCACAGTCCACTACACTGTTGCGCTGAGAGCAAATGTGGCATCCATTGCGAAGTTTTCTTCACCTTGTGATATGCCAGTGGCCTCTACTATTTTGCGCACTTTTATTTGTCAATCACTTAAAACCATATCGTGGATTTTGTCAATGATTTTATGGCAGTCACTCCACTCGACATCCCAAACATAGTTGATTTCGAGTGGATATGTGGACGTATTTGAACTCATTTACCCAATTCTAAACAATTGAAAATGCAGGAGCAGATGTAAAATGAACTTCATCCAGTTCAGCTTTGATCTCTTTTGGTTCTTAGCATTTAATATATAAGTGTTCAATCACCGATCAAAACTTTTCTAAGTGAATAGAACGTGTCTGCTTCGGTCAACAATAACAATGAAACCACATGATGGCGATAGCTGAGAGTTTATCTGCCCTCTAGTGAGTAATGATACTTACTAAAAATAAATAGTTTTCAACACTACACATGCCATATCTTTCATTTTCTAAGGACTTATTGATCCTAGTAGATTCAGAAACAAAGGAAATAAATACTGTCTAAATGAAATATTTTGAACAGAAAACATTGTACACTACTTGAACTACAGAGTAACTGGGATGTGGCATGGAATCTGCTGCAATATTAGCAGTCCCAGGAAGAGATATATAAATTAAACTATGAGAATACCCATAACTGGGACAGGGCAGTGAATTTTGCTCTCGTCTACAGATGTAAGTTCACGTTATTATGTCTATGTAATGTTTAGTTTTTAAGGAGGGTAGTATGGATCATCCCAGAAGTCAACAATGTGATTATGGATATTGCCAAAAACTGTTACTAGGATAATCAGTACACTGATGCCACGATCTGAATTAATGTGCTTTAATACAGTTGCTCAAATTGCAAAGTATACATACCTATAAAAGTCTCTAACATCAAGCTGAATTGTGTTCACATCACTTTCTGCACTACAAATTATGTCTAAGTCGACTAAGCTTTAATTCCAACAATAAAGATCTTGCACTGTGACATTCTCCACAATGACCTCAATCTTGTGATAACATTTTCTCTGCCACATTAAGTGAAGGTTACAATTTTTACTGATAAAGAGCAAATAAAGCAAGAATCAAGCCTCTCCTCAACTGTTATAATCCAAATTTTAAATATCTCTGTTGCAACCAGTTTCTTTGCATCAAACCTCTGTGTTGTTATGGCAGAAAATGTGTTACACATGGCTTAGGAATATTAGTGCAGAATGTTGAAATAAGCCTGCTGTTGCTTATTAAAATCCATAAATGACGTTCAGCCATATAACAGTATTATGTATCTTCCAAAACATACAGGATTAATAAAATAATCAAGAACCATACAAGCCTACAATGAACTATCTTGTGTGAGGCTCAAAATTTATTTATACAGCTAGAGTTTATACATCAGAGCAATAGAAACAGTTGAAATACATAATCCAACCCCTTTAACATCTCCAATCCACATTAGAAAAAAAATTACACATCTTCTAAAACTTAATTCTCCATTTACACAGCCTTGCTGGCCAGACATTAAGATTTATTTTGATTTCAAGCTCTAAAAAGTTGATAGTTTCAAAATCAAAATTTTACTAACACCTAATAATAGTTTAAGCCAAAAACATACAGAAAATGTTTTACTCTAAAACTACAGCAAGGCAACTACATATTATGAGCCATACAAAATCTGGCAAATGAGTTGCCTTAAAGGAAAAGGTTCTGTAACTTTAAGGAAAGAAATAAGTGAAGGCATTAAAAACCAAGCTTCTAAGCATAAAATTAATACCTGAATCAAGCAAATAATGAATTACCCAAATTGGTTAATCAAACAAATTTTATGAAATAAATTTAAAAACAGAGGCTTGTGACTATACTCATCTAAGTCATAATAAAAAATGGTTTAGAAATACACAGCAAAAATGCTTTATTAAAAGCCAATATCTAAATAACATGGAAAATGAATGTCTCATATTTAGTAACTTCACTTCCAAATTGTTATCACAATTTTTCTCTTCATCCATTTTACTATTTGGAACTTACACTGTTATTCCAATATTAGTGTAACCCAACTGTAAATAAATATACTGTTACACATATGTACAGAATTATCTAATAGGAACACGCAGGTCATTCAGGGAGAAGAAATTAATGTATGTACTCTACCTTCGAGAACACCAAGCAAGCCAGCAAATCATGAGTGAGGCTGAATGCAGAAGGCTGCAGGAGCATAATAAGGATTTTGGGGCGGCGGGCGTCTGCACAAACCACACAGCCCGGTATTACTTAATATAGAACCCACATTATAACACACTGCACTGTGCACAAAACTAAAACTGGTACATAGTGCTTTGTAAATTTCAATTAATTTTTATAGCTTCCAAATTCATTAAATTAAAATGTAAAAAAAAAAAGTTACCAGTCTTTATCCAAACTATGTTCTTGGCAGATAGAATGCATGTACACACATCCTCCACATATGCCTCAGCATCTGATAAATACAGCCCATATTCATATCCCACTTCAATTTCCAACAGTGAATGTTCCCAAAAGAAGTGCAGAGAAGTAAAACATTTAACACATACTTTGTCTATCAAAATCAATTACAAATTTAAATATTTCAAATGCATGATGTTAAGAATTTTTTTTTTTTTTTTACGGCTTTACGCCTCGTCAACGGCTCAGGTCATTAGAGGCGAGATGGGACTGGGGACAAGGAATGGGAAGGAATTTGGCCATGGCCTTTTTGAAGGAAGCATCCCGACATGTTATGAATTGTTAGGAATACCATGGGGAAAGTGCAGTGTGCCATCTGCAAGTTGGAGTGTGTCAAAACAGAGACCTTTTAATATGTCAGATTTCTAGTATAATTTTTTTTTTCCAAGTTTACAACAGCAGATCAACATTGTCTCAAAAAAATATCTTAAATCAACTTTTGTAATAGATCTTCTGAATTCAAGGAAACTGTGTTCATAAAGCCTAGAAAGCAGTGTGCAACTAAGATCCTAGTATAAACTATATTTGATTGATGAGAAAAGTAAAAAAAAAAAAAAAAAAAGAAATGTGTACATCCGCTTGTAATACACAAGGTAGAACAATTGAGTTGGCAAACTTTCTACTTCAGAAAATGGTTTCAAAATTATTTTGAGAACAGTCCCTGGAGTGATTGCATGACTTTTCAAGAGAAGAACTTCAAAACTGACTGTAGTGTAATTTGACAATGAGGTACTTACTCAGTATACAGGTCTGTACCAACAATATCAACCAGTCAACAATTTGTTTAATTGCACATTGAAACCAACAGATTGTATTCTCTTAGTTTGAAAAAGTAAATGACATCTCTTTCTCCTGTGTAATTCATAAATTAGGCACATCCATACCATGTATAAATGACATCTTCCTTGCCTAAAAAATCTGAATAGTTATGTTTAATATTTCTTCTATAAAATGTTAAATAATAATAGTATTTAATTACAGATTGTAATGGGGCTGATTAATACCAAAGGCAATAACTTTATAAAATTAATTACCATTTAAGAAAATTAATTGAAAAATTAAAATTCCATGTATAACATTAAATAGATGTGCTTTGGATTTTCGGTTACAACTCGCTGGTTATTATCAACAGACAGACAGATGAACTCGAACCTTCTTAAAAAAGTAGACGCTGCTTCGTGAAATCAGATTACTAATTCACTAACCTGCAATTTTTCGGAAATGAAGTTTAAGCTACGACGCATGTAGACTGTATGACGGGTGTTGGTTTAGATTAGTTATCGTTCTTATTAAAATGAATTTATGAAAAACTGAGCCTTCTTCCATTGAAAATATATATATATATATATGAATTATTTCTGGTTCTAAAAGGAACTATTAAAGAAGAATTTAACAGCGAAGCGCGTTTCAAGATGCAAATGAAGTATTGGAATGTACCTG
This sequence comes from Vandiemenella viatica, assembly GCA_031002005.1. Taxonomy (NCBI): domain Eukaryota; kingdom Metazoa; phylum Arthropoda; class Insecta; order Orthoptera; family Morabidae; genus Vandiemenella; species Vandiemenella viatica. The sequence goes on from CM061921.1 coordinate 118,126,022, forward strand.
GATTGCTGATTAATGATCCTGAATACCTTGGGTTAATGGCACTTAAGTTTTCACTAGAACGGAATGGCAGCATAAAATATTTGGCATACTATTTTAAATACCAGAATTTTAAATTCACTCTTTCCATCATAAACGTTGTTGTTGTTTTACGACGCGTCGACATCAAGGTAATTAGTGCCCTAACGATTACCAGCTATAACAGTGGCTGAAAAATATACTAAAATACTGTCTGCATGGTCGACTGTAAAAGGGTCGGCCATGCAGACAGCAAATAAAATAAATCACCAAAATAAAACGTAGCTTTAAAGAGGCCACCACGACCTAAGGCTGCAGAGTACCTGAATGGCTGTAGAGGGGCCAAACAGGTTCACAGAAAAATTAAAAACCACTACATGTATAGCTGACTGTATAATGGCCAGCGAGACAGGGATTATATTCATATAAAAAATATAAACAGTACACATGGAAGGGTGGCTGTAAAGAAGCCACCCATCCATCTTAAAACTAGGCCGACCTGAATAAAATTTTAGGCATTAGACCGGCCAAAACACAAAATTTTAAAACACTCACCACACTGCTGGTCTCATTGTTTAAAATGAGGGACAGATCGTTGGCCAAGCCAACGTCTGCCCTCAAGTCTACGAATAATACACAATCAATTAAAATGTGGCGCACTGTCATAGGTACGCCACAAGCATTACATTCCGGTTGGTCCTCCCGGCGGAGAAGAAAGCTGTGTCAGAGGACAGTGCCCTATATGGAGGCGAGTAAGGAGAACTTCATCCCTCCTCGCCCGCTGGAAGGAGCTGCTCCATGGCTGAACGGTCGGTTTGACCAGCCGGAGCTTATTATGCTCTACCTCCAGCCACTGCCTCTGCCAAATATCAAAAACAAATTTTTTCCCCACCGAGGCAAGGTCTGACTTTGGGACCAGATCAAAGTCAGTTCAGACCTTGTTGCAGGCTAATTTGGCAGCTTCATCAGCTGCCTCGTTGCCCCTGATTCCCACATGACCGGGTACCCAGCAGAATACGACCTACTTTCCAGAAGATTGAAGGGATCAGAGGGTGTCCTGTATATCCTGGACTAGACGATCTGCTGAGTACATTCTTCCCATGGCCTGGATGCAGCTGAGGGAATCACAGAATATGATGTACTTCGTGCCGCGACTTACTTTCATATGCTGGAGCGACTTTAACAAAGCATAACATTCAGCAGTGTATACGCTGCAACAGCTATTCAGTTTGTAATTATAAGTCGCTCGAGGGAACACTACAGAGCAGCCAACTCCGTTAGCCTGCTTAGACCCATCCGTGTATAACGGGGTAAAATCACGAAACTGATTTAAAACTTCACTTAAAGTTCGGGTAAAAACATTATCGCCGGTACACATCTTGTTGTACCGCGACAATTCTAAAACTGTTCTGGGCCTCTTCAAAAGACAGGGAGGAGATTTACTCCAACCCTGGTGATAAAAAGAGGGCACCTGAAACCCATATTGCTCCAATATAGCCTTTGTACGGTAGCTGAACGGTTTAGTTGCTCTTTGACGGTTGGTATAAAGCCGTTCAAAGTTAGGATGAGTAACTACGTCGTACACGGGACTGCCAGGAGTTGTGGCAATATGTATATAGTGTCGCACCATGAGGAGACGCCGGCGGATGGAAAGCAGCAGTTCGCCAGACTAGGCACAAATGCTGGGTACCGGACTGGTGCGGTATGCACCTGTGGCGAGACGTATTCCTGCATGGTGTACACTATCCAGTATACGGAGATAACTGTCCCGTGCCGAACCGTAGACAATGCAACCATACTCCAACCACGACCGTACAAAGGCTCTATAAAACTGTAGCAGGCAGGAACGGTCGGTGCCCCACGACCTGCCACACAGACACTTTAAAACATTAAGAGCTTTCAGGGCTCTGGCTTTGACATCTTTAAAATATGGCAGCCATGTAAGCCTACTGTCCAAAATGAGGCCCAGAAACCGAACAGTTTCACTAAAGCTTAAAATGGTGTTCCTCAAGGTGAGATGAGGTTCTGCTGAAAGACTACTACCGCCGCTAAAAAGTACACACCGGGTTTTCTCAGCAGAGAAACAAAAGCCGGTGTGTACTGACCATTCATCCAGCCTGTTAAGCGTGAGCTGCAGCTGCCGCTCAGCACTTCTCAGGCTAGCAGATGCACAAAAAATTAAAAAGTCATCAACGTATAAGGAGTACTGGATGGGCCTCCTTATAACAGTTGAGATGCTATTAATGGCAATAGCAAAAAGGGTTACACTTAAAACTGAACCTTGAGGAACACCGTTTTCCTGAATAAAAAGGTCTGACACTTCTCTTCCGACTTGGTACCGGAAACAACGTCGAGATAAAAATGATTTTAAAAATTGGGGAAGATTTCCCCTGAAACCCCATTAATATAACTGTTTTAAAATTATATGCCACCAGGTAGTATCGTATGCCTTTTCAATATCAAAAAATATACCAACAACGTGTTGGCTGCGGATGAAGGCGTCTTGAATTGCCGCTTCCAGTAGGATCAGGTTATCCATGGTGGAATGGAACTTCCTAAATCCACACTGAAAACGGCTCAACAGTTTACGGGACTCGAGACACCAGACGAGGCGGCGGTTCACCATCCGCTCTACTGTCTTCCTGACGCAGCTTGTTAAGGCAATGCTACAGTAGCTACCTGGTAACAACTTGTCTTTACCTGGTTTTAAAATTGGGATCATCGTTGCTTCCTTCCTTCGAGTCGGTGAAGTGTCCTCCGGTCCAAATTTCATTAAAAATACCCAGGAGGTACTCTTTAGCATCTTTGCTAAGATGCCTCGGCATCTGGTACTGGATCAGGTCAGGCCCTGGCACAGTGTCTTTGGCATTGTTGAGGGCCGACTCCAGCTCCCAAGATGAAAATGGGGTGTTGTAGTCCTGCAATTCCAATGAGTCGAAGTTAAAGATTTGCCTTTCGGCAGATATTCGTCGATGTTGGACCTGTTGGTCCAATCCGGCAGACGAAGTGATGGCAGCGAAGTATTCTGCCATCAACTGCGCTATGCTTCGCTCGTCGGTAACTACACGCCCCCGATCCAGTAATCCAGATACTGGTGGTCAAGAGTACCTCCCGGATATACGGCGGATAGACTCCCATACCTTTGATGATGACGTGGAACAGTTAATGGTGCTCACAAAGGTCTGCCATGACCTCCTCTTGCTCTCCTTAATCACACGACGTGCCTTAGCTCTAGCAATCCAGAACGCTGTGAGGTTGTCGGGTGTCGGCTATAACTTAAACCGACGCAAGACTCGTCTGCGACCCTGGATAGTGGAACGACATTCCTCGTTCCACCAGGGGACGGACTTTCTGCACAGCACTCCAGAGTTGCTAGGAATGGAAATATCAGCAGCCTGGTGAAGCACATGAGTAAGATGTTTCACCTACCCTCGATGTTCAGGCACTAT